>OZ004715.1:27550742-28105742 GCA_963924515.1 Vespertilio murinus | reverse complement strand
TTTTATTTTATTTTTTTTAAATATATTTTATTGATATTTTACAGAGAGGAAGGGAGAGAGTCAGAGAGCTAGAAACGTCGATGAGAGAGAAACATCGACCAGCTGCCTCCTGCACACCCCCCACCGGGGATGTGCCCGCAACCAGTGTACATGCCCTTGACCGGAATCGAACCCGGGACTTTTCAGTCCGCAGACCAACGCTCTACCGCTGAGCCAAACCGGTTTCGGCTAGTGGCTGGATTCTTTTATACCCATGCTCCTGTTGGTTTATGATCTTATTGCATTATAGGCAGAAGATGGCTCACATGATTTATGGTTTCTGGAACAGGTTGACACTTTTATTTATAGCCTACCATATGGCCAATTTTGGTGATGATTCCATATGTGTTTAAAATACTCGTTTTCTGTTTGAGTGTACAGTGTGTTTGTTCTCTCTGTCTCTTGCCCACTTGCCCATCTCTAAGGGAGCTGGTTCCCCCTCAATTCTCCCACAGTGATTATGGGATTTGTCAGTTCCTCCTTTTAAAAATCCAGGTGTATAGATATATATGGCAACATTCTTAGATGCTTAGATTGGTGACTGACAGTGAGAGGGCATGGTTGGGAGGAACTCTTTGCTGAGATGGTTCGTCCAGCTGCCCACTCCTCTCCTGGCCCCGGCTCCCCGCCCCCAATACGTCTTAATGAATTCAAAGGATTTACTGTTTATTCTCCGACACAATGAAATCAAAACAGAAATTGATGGCAGAAAAATCTCTAGGAAATTCCTAAATACTTGAGAACTAAATAATATATTTCTAAGTAACCAATGGGTCAAAAAGGAAATTAGAAAGTATTTTGACCTGAATGAAAAGAAAAACGTAACTTGTTAAGTTTTGTGGGATGCAGTTAGATGAGTAGCTAGGGGAGATTTAAAGCACCAAATGAATACCTAGGGGAAAAACAAATGTTCAAATCTATGACCTCGGCTTCTGCTTTAAGAAATTAGGAAAAGAGAGCAAGTCAAATCCAAAGTAGGCAGGCAAAAGGAAATAATACAGATGAGAATGGAGCCAAATGGGAAAAATCAATGGACTTAAAAATTGGGTTCTTTGAGAAAATCAATACTTATATATCTCTAGCCAGCATGATCAAGAAAATAAAAGAGAAGACACAAACTACTAATATCAGGAAAGAGAGAGATAACATCACCACAGAATCTACAGATACTAAAAGGACAATAAAAGCTTATTATGAACTTCATGCCAATAAGTTCAATAACTTCGATGTACTAAAAATTTTTGAGACATAAACTATCAAAGCACACTGAAAAAAAATTACCTAAATAGCCTTATTAAAGTTGAATTTGTAGTTTAAAATATTCCTTAAAAAGAAAACCTCAGGCCCAGATGTCTTCTACTAAACATTAAATACCAATTTTGTTTAGACTCTTCCAGAAAATTGAAGAGGGCATGCTTCCCATTCACTTGATAAACCCAACATTACAAGAAACCTACAGACCAATATCTCTCAAGAACATAGATGCAAAAATTCTAACCAAAATTTAGCAAATCAAAGCCAAGAATATATAAAAAGGACAATTCATCATGACCAAGTAAAGTTTATCCCAGGGGTGCAATGTTGGTCAATGTTAGAAAAAACCAATGTTAATTTTTCATATTAACAAACTGAAAAAGAAAAATCATATGATTAACCTCAGCAGACACAGAAAAAGCATTTGACAAAATCCAACATCCACTCCTCTGATAAAAACTCTCAGCAAACCAGGAATAGAAAGGAACTTCCTCAACTTGATCAAAGGCATCTATTACAAACCTACAACTAACATCAAATTTGATGCAGCGAGCTGAAGCTTTCCCTTTACGGTCAAGAACAAGCATGTCTTTAGTCAGTGAAATAGGCAAGAAAAAAATAAATAAAAGACAGCCAGATTGGAAAGAAGTAAAACTATCTTTACTCATAGACATGATCATCTATTCAGAAAATCCAATGGAATCTACAAAAAAAAAAAAAAAAAGCTAGAATAAGTGAATTTAACAAGGTTGCAGGTTACCAGATTAATATACAAAGTTCTATAGTATTTCTATATACTAGCAACAAATAATGGAAACCTGAAATAAAAACCCTTGAATATCATTTATAATATTGGTATAAATCTGACAAAATATGTAAAAGACCCAAACACCCCAAACTACAAAACGGTTAATGAGCGTCTTAAAGACGTAAATAAATGGAGAGGGCGCTGTGCTCATGGGGTGGGAATTCAACGTTGTTATGATGTCCATTCTCCCTAAATTGACCTACGTATTCAATACAATTCCAACTAAAATCTAGAGTTTTAGAATTTAACTGAGTCTACCATTTCCATGGAACGCAAAGGACCTAGACTAGCCAAACCACTTTTGAAAAAGAACAAATTTGGAGATTTAACAGTCCCTGACTTCAAGACTCGTTATAAAGCTACAGTTTTTCCAGACAGTGTGGTATTGGTGTTAAAACAGACATAGAGATTAAAGAAATAAAATAGGTAAACAATTCTCACCACAGGCACAAAAGACAATTCAGTCAGGAAAGGATAGTCTTTCACCAAATAGTGCTGGAACAATTGCATATTCATATACCAAAAAAAAAAAAAAAAATTTAAAAAGTGAACTTTGTTCCATGCTCCATACCATATACAAATGTTAACGCGGGGGAGATGACCAACCTAAAACCATCAGCCTTCCAGAAGAAAATAACGGGAAAAACTCTTGTGACCTTGGGTTGGATGACGGTTTCTCAGAACATCAAAAGCACGGCCCATAAAAGAACAAACTAATAAATGGGACTTCGGGACGTTTTAACAATCTGGTCCTTGACAGACACTGTTAAGAGAATGAAAAAACAAGCCACAGACGAGGGGGAAATATGTGCAGATCACACATCTGGCAGAGGGCTTACGTCCCGGTGGTTTTCAAAGCTTCCCTCCCGCACTGACAGTCTCTGATGATAGCTCTTTGTTCAAGAGGGAGACCCGGAGTGTAAGGTGGTCATCAGGAGGGATCTAGAAGAGTGGCTCTCTCACTTCAGCATCGCCTGGCACAGACTGCTGGGCCTCCCCCTCAGAATTTCCGAACCAGTAGGGCTTGGGGGGTTTCAGTTTTGACTGTCCTGGTGACGATGCCGCTGCAGGCCTGGCTACCACACTGGGAGAACTGCCAATCCAGACCAACTTAGGCCCAACTAGAAACACAATCTCAGATGCAAGCTTTCCCCCTCCGAGGGCCACCTACCAAATGAACGATGTTTGAGAAATTTATTCCCCCCCCCCTTTTTTTTTATTAGCTACGGACATCTGCAAATGTTAATCAGAGCTTCTGATCAGCAAGAAGTAACCGACATGACATCACCGGGTTGGCATGAGCCTGCCTCTCGGTTGAACACACATTTTGGTCTCCACAGAGCTTCTCAGAATTCACCCTGGAAACCGCTCATGGCCTTGGACCAACTGCCTCATCATACCAACCGCTCCCTCGTGGCAGCTTGAAGAAAGCCACCATGCCCCGCTCCTGTAGCCTGCCAACTCTCCCCGACCCTCGGCCTCTCGCCCCCAGCCCCCCCCCCCCCGCCCCGCAGGGCTGCCGGCGGCTCTCACCGTCCAGGATGGCCCACTGGCTGTCAATCTCGGTGTGTTTCAGGTAGGAGTCTTCGATGGTGGGGTCGTAGTCGGGCACGAAGATCTTCTGGAAGAACTGGATGGTGAGGGCGCTCTTGCCCACGCCCCCATCCCCCACCACCACCAGCTTGTAGGTGGGCAGGTTGTCGCTGGGGACGGCGCTGGTGGCCATGTCTCCTGAGGGTCAGACCTGGGGAAGCAGACATGAGGAGTGAGGCGGGGAGCCTTTCCTCTCTGGCTCAGGGGGAAATGGCCACGAGTTTTCTTGCCTTTTTATGGAGTAATAAACACTCTCAATTTTAGAAGGTTTTGAAAATGAAAAAAAAAAAAAAAAAGCAACCCTAGCTGGTTTGGCTCAGTGAATAGAGCACTGGCCTTTGGACGGAAGGGTCCCAGGTTCGAGTCTGGTCAAGGGCACATGCCCAGTGGTGGGCTCAATCCCCAGTAGGGGGTGTGCAGCAGGCAGCTGATCAATGATTCTCTCTCATCATTGATGTTTCTATCTCCCTCTCCCTCTCCCTTCCTCTCTGAAATCAATAAAAATGTATTTAGCTGAAACCGGTTTGGCTCAGTGGATAGAGCGTCGGCCTGCGGACTGGAAGGTCCCAGGTTCGATTCCGGTCAAGGGCATGTACCTTGGTTGCGGGCACATCCCCGGTGGGGGGTGTGCAGGAGGCAGCTGGTCGATGTTTCTCTCTCATCAACGTGTCTAGCTCTCTATCCCTCTCCCTTCCTCTCTGTGGAAAAAATCAATAAAATATATTAAAATAAATAAATAAATAAATAAATAAATAAATGTATTTTAAAAAATGAAAATCAAAATGTCACCCCTGACCCCACCACCAGAGACAATCACTGCTTATTCAGTCGTTTACTGAATACCAACTCTGTGCCAGGACTGGCCTCGGGGACACAGTACCGCGCGATGCCACGCGGTCTCTAGTACGCACAGCCAACAGCCATGTCAAAGACGCTTCCCCACCACTCAGCTCTGCCCCGAACCTGTGCGGGCGAACCTGAGGCTGTGGGTCTGGGCAGGGACGGCCCGGAGGTTCACCCTTCCCGTCCGCTCCGACCCGCTGGATGGAGCGTTGGGGAGGACCTGAGACCTTCTTGGCGTCTGGGAAAGAAGGCCCCGACAGCGCAGCACACCTGAGCTCAGGGTCTCAGGGGCCTCTCCCCACCCTCGGAACTCTGAGATCCCGCCTCCGTTCCCTCCGTCGGCGTGGCTGCTGTTATGCACGGAGTCATGCTAGCGTCTCGTGGCCGCGGGTCAGGCCCGCTCAGTTGGGGAACAGGAAGGGGAGGGGCAGGGCTCAGTTTTGTTTTGATGATGTCGAGTCCAGCTAAGGCAACGGCTCTCCACCAGGGCAGTCCTCCCCTCCGTCCCCGATGTTGCAACGACTGGAGATATTTTTGGTCGCCAAAACCCTGTGGGTGCCACTGGCATCTCGTCAGCGGAGGCCAGGAATGCCGCTGAACATCCACCAACGCCCAGGACCACCCCCCTCCCCGCCCCCTGCAAAGAAGTGTCCGCCCTAAAGCACCACAAGTGCCAACACGGAGGAGCCTTGAGCTGAGGTGCCTAGGAGGGAGCTGGAAACTCGGGGCTAGGATGCGAAAGAATATCTGGGCCCCGACAGATGAGGCCCGATGGTGAAGAGGCAGCAGCAGCGGAGAAAGAGAGTGGCCTCTGGAAACGGAGTCACAAGGAGAGGCAGGCGGGGAGCGAGGACGGAGCACTGGAATAGGAGGCACACCGGGACTGGTTGTCACGACGGAAGCCCGCAGTCTCCAGAAGCAGGAGGCTGACAGCCCCGGACGTTAACACCTTTGGGGGTGAGGGGAGAGCCCCCTAAAGAACCGCTGGAGGGTTGTGGCCAGGGCCTAAGCTGCAAACTGCAGGCCCGGCCAGGGAGATGCAATACCACCCCCTGGTGGGCATTCCCTGGGCAGCATGAGAGTGGACCCTGAGCTGGTGGGGGGAGGGGGCTGGAGCCTGCCTCAGTGTGCTGAGCAAGCTGGAGAAGGTGCAGTGTGTGGGTGACTGGGAAACGTAAGGACTCGCAGAGGAGTGTGAGGAGGTAGTTGTCTGGGGGGTGGGGGTGGTGGTGGGAGGGGGGAGGGAGAGACACTAGACTGGGTGTCCTGTGTGCCTTGCTGCCGCCTGGGGAGGCCACTGACCTCTCTGAGCCATGGCTTCGTGCCCATCGGAGGAAAGGGCTGGCTTTTACAGTCATTTTTCAACTCCAGAGGAGTCCTCGGAGTCTAGCTCTCAACAGAAAGGGTGTCCGATACCACTGTGGGTTCTGTGGCCACACTGATTTGCATGGGGCTGCAGGCGAGCGTCATTGCATAACCTCCTGCCGTTCCTGAAGCTGGGTGTTGACATTTAGGATTTCCCTGCAGTGGGGGAAGTAAGGGTGAGAGTGCACGTCGGCCCGCGCTGGCCTGAGACTGCACCTGCATAGGTACACCAACACTGCGGAGGGGCACGCCCTCTCTTGCAGCTGTGCCGGCACGTGAAAGTGTATATTCTAAGGAGGTGTGCAGACCCGTGTCCAACCTGCTAAGAGCCAGGAAAGAAAGGGAAATAACTTCCATGTTGGGAGCAGTAGGCTAAAGAACAAGTTGTTCGCACAATGGAATACCATGCGGCCATGAAAAAGATGGTGGTCAGCCGAAACCGGTTTGGCTCAGTGGATAGAGCATTGGCCTGTGGACTGAAAGGTCCTGGGTTCAATTCCGGTCAAGGGCATATACCTGGGTTGTGGGCACATCCCTGGTGGGAGGTGTGCAGGAGGCAGCTGATCGATGATTCTCTCTCATCCATGTTTCTAACTCTCTATCCTTCTCCCTTCCTCTCTGTAAAAAAATCAATAAAATATATATATTTTTAAAAAGATGGTAGTCAGCCCCGGCCGATGCGGCCAAGTTGGTGGAGCGTCACCCCATGCCCTGCGAGGTCGTTGGTTCAGTTCCTGGCCAGGGCACATGCCAGGGTTGCAGGCTCAATCCCCAGTAAGGGGAGGCGCGCAGGAGGCAGCCAAGGGGTGATTCTCTCCTAACAATGCTTCTTTCTTCCTCTCCCTCTCCCTTCCTCCTCTCTCTCTGTGAAGTCAATAAAAAACGTATATA
The DNA here is from genome assembly GCA_963924515.1 of Vespertilio murinus. Classification (NCBI taxonomy): domain Eukaryota; kingdom Metazoa; phylum Chordata; class Mammalia; order Chiroptera; family Vespertilionidae; genus Vespertilio; species Vespertilio murinus. The sequence continues at coordinate 28,098,949 of OZ004715.1, read as the reverse complement.
TATATTTTTAAAAAGGATGATAATTTACTTAGTTAGAAAAAGTTCATATTACATATAAAAATAACAGGCTGCAAAACAGCAAGTACATACGATTGCACTTCCACAAAGCTACCCATCTGTGAGCCCACATGTCTACATCCAGGCAGAGAGCAGGTGGCCGTGTCGAAGGCAGACTGCGGGGAACGTTCCCAATTCTCTGTTCTTTAAGAAGCATCTATTTATAGTGGTATATTAGAAAAGCTTAACAACATTGAAATGCTTCCAACAGAGTAAAATGTCCAGGCCCCCTGAAAACGTGTGATTGCCTCTCCTTCGATTAGGGGGTGAGGGCCAGCTGCAGCCCCCCAATCTTGTTCCTCGGCCTCCCTACAAAGATGGGGTCAAGGTGAGACTTCAGTGAACTCTCTCTCCCACGTGACATCGAGGGCGGTCCCAGGGGCCACAGGGGCCTCGGAGGGAGGCAGACCAGGGGAAAGGTGGGGGAGAGCCAGCTCCTCGCTGCCCCCTGCTGGCCGGGGGTGAGAGGCGACGCTGGGCCGGGGCGCAGGTGTTTGTGAAAGAGGCTGTTTCTAAAGTTCCCTTCCACGCTCTGCTGGCGGCAACACGAACAAGAAACACTAAGTGGGTGGGAAGGTATCGGGGAGGGAAACGGTCTCTCCTGATTTCCTTCTCAAAATAAAACAGGACTTTAAAATATGCTAGTCGGCGTGATAGAGCGCGAGGGCTGAACCTCTGGGTCAGCGCTCGGACCACCCTCAGCAGACTCCACAGGGACCTGCCAGAGATCGCCCTCTGCTTGTCCTGCAGGGCTGCGGGCGGCCAGCGGCCAATGGAGGGCTCTTCTTTATCTCTTTAAAAAAATATATTTTATTGATTTTTTACAGAGAGGAAGGGAGAGAGATAGAGAGTTAGAAACATCGATGAGAGAGAATCATGGATCAGCTGCCTCTTTGCATGCCCCCTCCTGGGAATGGGCCCACAACCAAGGTACATGCCCTTGACGGGAATCGAACCCGGTACCCTTCAATCCACAGGCTGACGCTCTATCCACTGAGCCAAACTGGTTTCAGCTGGAAGGCCTCTTCTTTCTCGGTGCCCAGCACTTAGGGGGGTTGACTCCCCCCCGAGAGACCACAGGAGGCCAACGCGGGGTTCCATTCCCAACTCAGACTCAACGGAACAGGGCTGGAATGCACAGTGAACGCCAACATTGGACCGGGTCCCTTGCGGTGAAAAAATGGTTCCAACAAAATATGGTTCTCTCTACGGCTGCTGGGTCAAGCCCAGGCTTCTCCACTAGACACTCGAGGCTGCCCCTGGACTGGCTGCCATCGCTGACCCCCCAGTGGTTGGTACCTGCAGCCTCTCACAGTCTCCTCTCTCCCCGACCAGCTGTGTCCTCCCAGGGTGCCCTGTGGTCGCACTGCATCTCTGCTCACCCCTGTGGCCCCGGAAAGAGCAACAGTCTGCCGAAACCGGTTTGGCTCAGTGGATAGAGCATCGGCCTGCGGACTGAAGGGTCCTGGGTTCGATTCTGGTCAGGGGCATGTACCTTGGTTGCGGGCACATCCCTAGTGGGGGGTGTGCAAGAGGCAGCTGATCAATGATTCTCTCTCATTGATATTTCTAACTCTCTATACCTCTCTCTTCCTCTCTGTAAAGAAGCAATAAAATATATTAAAAAACAAAAAGAGAGAGAGAGAGAGAGCAACAATCTCTTCTCAGGTCAGGCCTGAGCCTGGGAAACGCACTCCCCTGAGAGGCATCACCTCTTACCCTGGGTTCGAGACCCAGAGTTCTGGTCCAGAGGCCACCTCACACCTAAAATCTTCCACACTTGTACCAAGCACAAAAGGGCAGGGTCCCCTCTGGTCCCGTCCTTAGCACAATGCCTGGTGTCGCACCGGCAGGGGGCAGGTGCTCGCTGAAGGAACTGGGAGCTCAGCCCCGGCGTGTCTGAACCACCCTCAGACTACCCACCGCCCACAGCACTGGCCTCGCCGTGCAGGAGGCGGAGGGGCAACTCTCCCAGCCAGGGGTTGGGATCATCTCCCTTCCTCTTCCACGTCCAACCAGTCACACCGAGGAGACCTTTCTGGAGGCAGTTGTGAGCCCAGGAAGAAACGAAGGGGTTGCCAGAGGGGGGGATGGGTCCACAAGGCTCCCCATTCCATAAAGGCTCTTGGCTGGATCTTCCCCTAATGGGCCTGTTTTTTCCAGTCTTCAGTCTCCCTGTAAACAGTCCCTGACTAAATGAGGTCTTTGTACACGGGGAGGGAAGGCAAAATGCCAAAGGGCATGCACTCTGCTCCACAAAACAGGCTGGTCTCACATGGTGCAGAGAAATATATATATATTTTAAAAATCCTTACCCGAGGGTATGCTCATTGATTTTTAGAGAGAGGGGGAGGGAGAGAGGGAGGGAGACATTGATGTGAGGGAGAAGCATCTATCCGTTGCCCCCTCCACGGGCCCCAACCAGGGCCAGGGACTGAACCTGCAACGTAGGTATGTGTCCTGACTGGGAATCGAACCCATGATCTTTCGGTGTACGGGCCGACACTCCTACCAACTGAGCCACAGTGGCCAGGGTGAGAAATATTTTTTTAAAAGTCACCACATATATCCAAGGCACCACATACATCCAGGATAAAAAAAAAAATTGGTTGGTGATTAAGGAGCAAGTTGCTTAAATCCACAGCCTATTCAACTAGAAAGCACCTTGGAGATCACTACAGGGGTGGGCAAACTTTTTGACTCGAGGGCCACAATGGGTTCTTAAACTGGACCGGAGGGCCGGAACAAAAGCACCCTGACCATGCTGGCACTCTCCTCTTGGGCTGCTGGTGAAGGAGCGGAGGGGAGAGCAAGAGAACCCTCGGCTCTTTCGGCTCTGTGGGCCGGATAGAACAGCCGAACGGGCCGGATCCGGCCCCGCGGGCCGTAGTTTGCCCACGGCTGCTCTAGGATGTTGGTTCTTGACTTCTAGTCAAGATGGCAGTGTAGGTAAATGAACTCCTTGAATTTTCCCACAACCACATCAAACTTGCAACTAAACTACAGAGCAACCATAATTCAGAACTGCCTGATATCTAGCTGGATGGAAGTCCTACAATCAGGGAATTCAAGAAGATGCTACACGGAGACTGGTGGGAGGAGCTGAGATGCGGAAGGGGCTGGCCCCACACCCACGCGGGGCAGATGAAAATCAGGAGGGATTTCTTGGCTCCAGTGGTCCTCCTAGAGGAGCAAAGGTTCCCAGGCCCACGGCAGACCCCCGGCCCAGGGTTCCAGTACCGGAAAGAGAAGTCCCCACAGATTCAGTGGGGATTGTGGCGGAGTGACACAGAGGCTGCTGGAGTTCCAGCAACTCCTCTAAAAGGGCCCACACACAAACTTACTCAGACTCACTCCCTCTGAGCTCCAGTGCTACGGCAGCATCATGAAAGGAACCCAGGATATATGGGGAGGAATTGAATTGTCTGGCATCAGTGCTGGGGGGAGGGGGGACGCAGGGGGGCAGCTTTCTGTCAGACAAAAATGCTGCCAGATGCCATTGTTCCTTTTCTGAGACCCCAAACCCACTGAACCAGCAACAGAAAATCAACAGTACAGTAGATTAAGACACGAATCAAATCAGCGATTTGTCATAGAAGGAAGCAAAAAAAAAAAAAAAAAAAAAAGACCCAATCAGAACAGTAAAAAGAGAAAAAAAAAGATAGTGTATGGAACCTCGGGGACAACTTCAAGTGTACCAATATTCACATCATGGGAGTGCCGGAACGAGAAGATAGAGAGAGCAAGAAATTGAAAACCTATTTGAAAAAATAATGGCAGAAAACTTCCCTAACCTGGTTAAAAAAAAAATAAAAATAGACATATGAATTCAGGAAGTGCAGAGAGTCCCAAACAAGATGAATCCAAAGAGGCCCACACCAAGACACATCATCATTAAAATGCCAAGGGTTAAAATAAAGAGAGAATCTTAAAAGTAGCAAGAGAAAAGCAGTTAGTTACCTACAAGGGAGCTCCCATAAGACTGCTTTCTCAATAGAAACTTTGCAGGCCAGAAGAGAGTGACAAGAAATATTCAAAGTGATGAGAAGTAAGGACCTACAACCAAGATTATTCTACTCAGTAAAGCTATTGTTTAGAATTGAAGGACAGCCCGAGCTGGCTTGGCTCAGTGGATAGAGCATTGGCCTGTGGACTGAAGGGCCTCAGGTTCAATTCCAGTCAAGGGGACATGCCTGGGTTATGGGCATGGTCCCCAGGGGGAGGAGTGAAGGAGGCAGCCAATCAACGATTCTCTCTCATCACTGATGTTTCTATCTCTCTCCCTCCCCCTTCCTCTCTAAAATCAATGAAAACATATTAAAAATAAAAAAGAATTGAAGGACATATAAAGAGCATCCCGGATAAGAAACCACCAAGTCAGTGTTAACATGGAATGTTAAAGATTGTAAGATGAAGAAGAAGGAAAAAAAAGATAAAAAACATGAACAATAAAATGGCAATAAACACAATCTATCAACAATTGAATCTAAAAAATAAAACAAATGAACAAATAGAACAAAAACAGACTCATAGATTGAGAACGTTTTGATAGTTGCCAGATGGGAGGGCAGTTGGGGGGATGGGTGAAAAAAGGTGAAGGAATCGGTTCAAGTTGGTTGTTACAGAACAGCCATGGGGATGTAAGTACAACATCTATATTAATAATAGAGGAATATGCAAATTCCCCAGGGCACTGTCACAGTAACAGTAACGACCAAACAGCAGGCTGCATGAGACGACCAGGCCGGCAGGGGGGTTAGTGTGTGACCAACAAACAACTGAACAGCAGGCTGCGTGGGGTGACCAGGCCTGCAGGGGAGGGCAATTGGGGAGGACCAGGCCTGGGGGGGGGGGTGTTCATTAGGGGTAAATCAGGCTGGCAAAGACTTGTGTTCTGCTTCATAAAAAATAGTTTCCTATAGGCATGCCTTGTTTTATTTTTAATTTATTGATTTGAGAGAGAAGGGGGGGAGGGAGAGAGAGAAACATTGATTTGTTGTAGTAATTATTTATGCACTGTTTGCAGTTGGAGGTGATCAGACCAGCAGGGGAGAGCAATTGGGGGTGACTAGGATGGCAGGCAGGTGAGCAGTTAGGAGCCAGCAGTCTCAGATTGTGAGAGGGATGTCTGTCAGTTTAGGCCTGTGGGATCGGGCCTAAACTGGCAGTCAAACATCCCCCAAGGGGTCCCAGATTGGAGAGGATGCAGGCTGGGCTGAGGGACACCCACCCCATGCATGAATTTTGAGCACCGGGCCTATAGTAATATAATAACTATGCATGGTATCAGATGGGTCCAAAATTTATCAGGATTGGCCACTTTGTAAGTTTTATAATGTCTAGTCATTGGGTGTACACCTGAAGCCAATATAATATTGTATGCCAACTGCAATTAAAAAATTAAGAAATGATTAAAACGATTTTAAAATTAGAATTGACTCTAAGGTACGATGTGCACAATAAGTGAGTCATAGCTTTAACATTAGGCTGTTCAAATATTCAAAGACTTGTGTTCTGCTTCGTAAAAAAAATAGTTTCCTATAGGCATGCCTCGTTTTATTTTTTAATTTATTGACTTGAGAGAGAGAGAGGAAGAGAGGAAGGGAGAGAGAGAGAAACACTGATTTGTCGTTCCCATTATTTATGCACTGGTTGCTTCTTGTATGTCCCCTGACCGGGGGTCGAACACATTCTCGGCGCCCGGGATGACGCTCTAACCAACTACATTACCCGGCCACGGCCAGGCTTACCTTGTTCTATTGCACTTCACAGATGTTGTTTTTTTTACAAATCGAAGGAAAGACTCTCCACCAACAAGAACATTATGACTCGCTGGTTGCGACACTCGCTTTATTGTGGTGGTCTGGAACTGAAGCTGGGCACCACTGAGGCCTGCCTGTGGCGTGTTCTCATTTATCTCCCCAATGACGAACACGCTGATGATAGGTGTCACAGAGCTTTTACTGTAAATTAACTTACCCATCACTATCTCATACTTTTGTTTACAAAATATTTTTTTAATATATTTTATTGATTTTCTACAGAGAGGAAGGGAGAGAGACAGAGAGTTAGAAACATCGATGAGAGAGAATCATCAATCAGCTGCCTCCTGCACACCTCCCACTGGAGATGTGCCCGCAACCAAGGTACATGCCCTGGACCGGAATCGAACCCGCAGACCAACGCTCTATCCACTGAGCCCAACCGGTTTTGGTTAAAAAAATATTTTTGAAAAAAAACAACAACTGTAGTGTCAGTAAACATATTGAATTTCACTTTGTGCAACGTCAGAAAGCTTACAACGACATTCTCAGGGAACCGAATGAAGGGGCGTTCGGACAAATCAGTATAACGGAATTTATTAAAGTAACTTGCTAATGGCAAATTGTAAACCAGGTGACCCTTCAAAGTAAGGCTTATATACAGATAATTAAGTTATATTTGCAGCATCTCAAGCATGTACTAGTATTTGCCTCAAACACATGAATGTTTGCAACTCAATACATTTTCTGGTGTCGTTCCATGTTGTCAGGATTTTTTTCCCCACTGACGGACATATTAAAATACGATCGGCTTTTACTACTAAAGCACTACCTAAGGAATAAAAAGTTCAATTTAAAAACACTGGATGATGGTTCTGCACCATCCGGGGGTCACAGACGGCCCCTCTGAGGTGGGAGGGTGTACAAGGTGGACCTGGGTTCTCCTTAGAACCTCCCCGCGTGCACGGTTGTCTGTGCTGGAGTCGCTCCTATTGGCCGGCTGAGGGGTCTCGGGCGTGTTCCCGTTCCCAGCCTCACAGTTTCTTTTTTTTTTTTTTTTAATTTTATTTTATTAAGGTATTTTCTGTGTACATAGTTTACCATTGCCCCCCCTCACCACCCATTTATGCCCTCCCTCCCCAGAGTTTTGTGTTCATTGGTTGTACTTATGTTCATGGATACCAGTCCCTCGGTTGTTCTCCTGTCTCCCCCCAGGTCTCCTTCCCCTCCCCCCTGTCATTTGACAATCTGCTTGTTTTATGGTGACCATCTCAGGCTCATATGAATAGAGTCCGCTCCTCCTCTGGTTTTCACCGCCCCTTCCCCTGGGACCCACTGCTTCCCTTAGGACACTCGGCTCACCCGGGGCACTCGACCCCATGGGACACACGGCTCACCCGGGACACCCTTCTCCCTTCCACAGTTTCTTGTTTGTGGGATGGAGAATCATATTTTGCAGAATCGCCTTAAGCATAAAGTTAAAATGCATGAAATGAGCCCAGCTCAGAGAAGGGGCTCAAATCTTGGTTCTCCAGCCTCGCTCAGTGTGTGTGGAGGTGTGCGTGAGACGAGAGAGGCAGAGACACAGAGACACAGAGACACAGAGACACAGAGACACAGAGGGGGGGAGATTTTCCCATGGTTCCTCTCTCTGAGGCTCCCCGGTCCCAGCCTCCCGCCCCTCCTCCACCAGAGAGCTGTGCTGCATCGACTCCAGAGGCGTGTGTGGGGACGGCACCCATCATTTAGGGCTTCGTTTCCATGGGAAAGGGCTCCGAGGCTGCAGGCGGCCCCCTCTGCCCAGAAACCAGCCTTTGGAACAGCCGCCACTTGGCAAGAGAGGAGCGCTGGCTCCATGGCAACCACCCCGGAGCGCCCGCCCCGCCCCGCCCGGCCCTGGGCAGCCCAAACCGCGCTCTATGGAAACTTCCTTCTCCAAGGCAGTGTCTCTGCCGCAGTCCTGGTCATGTGTGCATGAAGACGGCCGCCTGTCCTTTGCTCCTTCCTCTCCCCGGGGCCAGCACCAGCTTGCACACCTTGAGGTTGTTTCCCCGGGCAGCTGGTTAGCTCCCTGAGGACAGTGCCGGGGCCCCACGCGGGGAGACCCAGGCTCTGTTCCCTGACCCCCTCCCGCCCCGAAGCAGCCCTCCACCCGCCCGGTCCTTCCTCGGCCCCAAAGCAGGGGGGGAGCCTGCCCTTCCCACGGGCAGGCGCACACCCCTAGGAGGTGGAGCTGGGGGGACGGATGGCCCCAGAAGAGCTTTTTCAACAGCCATTTCCAGTGTGCTTGGGGGAGGGGGTGACCTCCTGGGAGCAGTCTTGGGCAGAGCTCCCTTGGTTCTTAGGGGGAACAGACTTGGGGGGTGGGTGTCGGGAACAGCCTTCAGCCCTACAGCCTGGCAGCTTGAATTCACTCCTGTCTCTGACATAGATGCCTTGGGTGACCTGAAGCAGGTTTTTTTTTTTTCATTTCCGGGAGCCTCAGTTTCCCCACTTGTAAAACAGGAGAACAGGATGCTCAAGAATGTGTACGGTCCTAGTTTTAAAACAAATGAACAAAAAAATAACAACTGGAGGGCTGCCAGCAAGGGCACATTTGCCCTGATATGCAAAGCAGCGGGCACCAATCTCCCTCCAATCCGGCGGAGGGCAGTGATTCGAACCACTTACCTGCCCCGTCCACAGCCCTAAGAGCCCCTGGGGTCGGCAGGGGACCCGCCCACACTGTGCCAGACAGACTGCCTAGGACAGCGGTGTGCCCCCAGCGGCCTCCCCTCCCACCACTCTGCGGTTAGATCCCCCAATCTGCCCCCTCCCCCCAGGTCTCCAGTGTCTAGGGCTTCTACGGAGCTTACTTCCCAAAGGGACGCCCCCAAACACTACCCATTTTTCTAAGTGGGCACGTGTTTGGGGGTTACTTAAAAGTAGTTCCAGGAACTGGGACAGACACTAAGAACTTAAGCATGAATAAGATCATTGAGACTATCAAGAGTCAACTAAACAACTGACACCTAAGTGATGTGATGAGTGTATCGGGCCCGGACTCTAGGACCAGCGACGCTCAGCACTGGGGCCGGGGCCGACTCAATCTCCCCCAAGGGTGCTGCCAGCTCGGTGGAAGGCTCCGTTCTTACTGCGTTTGCTCCTCTACTTCCATACTAACGACTTCAAAGATTCTCCCAGACCCCATCAGTTGAACTACAAGGTGCGCTAAGGCAGTGGTGGGCAAACTCATTAGTCAGCAGAGCCACATACCAACAGTACGATGATTGAAATTCCTTTCGAGAAGCCAAGTTTTTTTTGTTGTTGTTTTATGTTTTTTAAAATATATATTTTACTGATTTTTTACAGAGAGGAAGAGAGAGGGATAGAGAGTTAGAAACATCGATGAGAGAGAATCATCAATCAGCTGCCTCTTGCACCAAGGTACATGCCCTTGATCGGAATTGAACCTGGGACCTTTCGGTCCGCAGACCGACGCTCTATCCGCTGAGCCAAACCGGTTTTAGTGCCAAGTTTTTTTTAAAAAACTTAAACTTCTTCTAATGCCACTTCTTCGAAACAGACTCGCCCAGGCCGTGGTGTTTTGTGGAAGAGCCGCACTCAGGGGGCCAAAGAGCCGCAGTTTGCCGACCATGGGCCTAGGGGAGATGGGGCTGGACGAGGGGGGCATAGTCACCGTTAACGGGGCTCTTGGGAGCGTAGGGGACGTGGTTCACACTGCGCTGAATCAGCCCCGGAAGCGTCTGATATCTGGGCGTGCCCGCGACGAGGGCCGAGGACACGGTGCGGGGAGGAGTGACCCCACCCTCTCGGAGGAAATGGCTCTGAATTCCAAGAGCTGCCCTTCCCCTCGCACAATTCCCAGAAACGGCTGCTGGTGTGCAGGCCGTGCCTAACCGGTGTGTGGCCCTGCCGGCCAGGGTCCCGGCCTCTCGGTGTCCCTTAGGCGTCACGCTCCCTTCCCCGAGACTTGGCTCCAGCCCCCCTGCCTCACACCCCTGCTAACCCCCGCCCAGCACCGCCGCTGCACCACTCGGCCCCTCAGGAAGCTGCCGCCAGTGCATCCAGCTCGCTTCATTAATGCTCACCCAGCCACCCAGCACGTGTGCTATTTTATGCCGGAAAGGACCTTACACATCATTAGCTCTAGATGGTGAGTATGTGACTTGGGTGCTGCCCCTCCCCTTCCCGGAGCCCTGGCAGGCATCACTACCCAATCACGGCTCTCTTTCCTGCTCAGTCTTAGAATCCTTTTCTTTTCTTTTTCTTTTTTAAAATATATTTTATTGATATTTTACAGAGAGGAAGGGAGAGAGAGAGAACGTTGATGAGAGAGAAACATCGACCAGCTGCCTCCTGCACACCTCCTACTGGGGATGTGCCTGCAACCAAGGTACATGCCCTTGACCGGAATCGAACCCGGGACCCTTCAGTCCGCAGGCCGACGCTCTACCGCTGAGCCAAACCGGTTTCGGCTAGAATCCTTTTCATGCAGCACCCTGGGCAGCCAGAACTGGATGACTGGTCCGGAGAGGAAACTTGGTTGCCAGCCCAGGTCTAACCCACTGCCCATCTGGCCCCCTTCACGACACCCCACCTACTGGCCGTCCTGGTCCCCGGGAAGAGCTCTGGGCCTTCAGGGGTAGCCCGCCCGCCCCGTCATCTCTGGAGATAACCCGCAAGGCTCCCCTCCCCCCTCCTCAAGACTTGGCTCCAGGCCTCCTGCCCCACGCCCAGCACTGTCACCGCGCCGCTCTGGGGAGGACCAGGTCTTCTGCTGATTGGCAGATGGTATTACCTAAGCCTTCTGTGGCTACCTCAGCCCTGCGCTTCCATCCCATCCAACCCGAACTCCTCTGCCAGGATCACACCTGGGCTGCCGACAGTCAAATAAGACAGGGATCCAGAGATCCAGGCCAAGGGCAGGGCTCCAAGTCACCCAGATGCGGGGCGCCACGCCCTGGGGCTCACCCACAACCCCCAAGCCCCGCGCGCTTCCTTGTACCGCCGCTGCTAGCACTTAGGCTGGTGCCCCCCGTGTGAGAGGTCCCTGGGCAGGGCCTGAGACCAGCCCGTGAGGACCCAGAGCCTCGTCCCATGGCGGGTGCGCGGAAGCCACCTGGCATGCCGATGGCAATAACGATCATGTTAAAAACATGCACCAATTTATCCGAGAGGTGCAAATCAAAACGACAACGCGGTACCATCTCACACCTGTCAGAGTGGCCAACGTCAACAAATCAACAAACGACAAGTGCTGGCGAGGTTGCGGAGAAAAAGGAACCCTCGTGCGCTGCTGGTGGGATTGTGGGTTGGTGCAACCACTGTGGAGAACGGTATGGAGCTTCCTCAAAAAACTGAAAATGGAACTCCCAGTTGACCCAGTAATCCCACTCCTAGGAATATACCCCAAGAAACTAGAAACACCAGTCAGAAAGAATATATGCACCCCTATGTTCATAGCAGGAGCACGTGTGCCGTGGCATTCCATGCCCCGTGTGACCAGCGGGGAGACAGCGTCTGAGACCTGGCACCCAGACTGGGCATCTAAACACTAACACAGCCCCCCCCCCTCGCCGCCCAGCTGGCCTGGGGCGCCTGGTCAGTCTGAGAGGCTCTCGGAACTGAGGGGACAGCGAGGGCCATGGTGTCCCAGCATCCACACCACCTGTGGGCGCAGCGTGCCCCGCGGGCACCCCCGGGTGGTGGGGGTGCTGCCACCCGGCCACGTGGCCCGCACTGTGTTCCCACCCCCACCCCCTGGCAGACAACCAGGGGGGAGGGGGCCTCAAACCAGGGCCGAGGGCCGCGGCTCACCCCGCCCCCTGCCGAGGCTGGCTCCCCGCGAGTGGCAGCGAGGGACCCACAGGAGGGAGTGGCTTCACGTTAACGCTGTGTTCTCTCTCTCAGGCCTGGGGGCCTATTAATATTTTCCTAGGGCCGGGACAGTCTCACCCCTAGTTAGGGGGAACTCAGTCTTAGGGGAAATCTGCATGCCCGCTGGGAAGGTCACTCACCCCACCCCCGAAAGGAGAGCCAGTTTCTGGGATTCCCCAAAGCTTGGCAATTCAGCCGCCCTCGGAGGAAGACTCCTGTGAGCCCCTGAGTCCTCTTGGGGCTGTGCGGGCTCAACCCTTCAAATGTGGACCAGGCCAGCGGCCCCCGCCGGCCCCCGGCCTCCAGACCCCCTTCCCCTCCTTCTGCCTGGCATTCTCTCCCCCCTCCTCCCCCAGCAGCCCCCAGCTCCCTGCACTCCACCCCGGGGCCACGGGCTGGCAACGCTGCCATGCGTGGCATGTCCACCTCAGTGCAGGTGGCAGGGAGGGGCTCCTTCCCCAAATACTGAGCCCCCGGGGCCCAGCTCCCTGGTCATCTCTGCCTCCGGGGCTGGGGACACCCCACCTCACCATCTCCCGAGGCAAGTCTTTCCTGTTGCCTTCCTCCCGAGTGGGCCTGGGGCACAGCTCCCGGGCGGTCCCGGCCCAGAGCTTTCTGTCCCACGGCCTCCACGGCCTGGCACCAGCCCCCTTTGGTAATACGCAGCCCGGGGAAGAACAGAGGTGGCGCTAGGGAGCAGCGGGAAGGCCCCGAAGCCAGAGGCGAGCATCCGGGGACGTCAGCAGCCCCTGCTGTCAGATGGGTGCCTCTTGTCGGGGCTGACGGGGCGTAACCTCTCCACTGCTCCCCCCCACAGCAGCAGAAAGGGGGGCTCAGCAAACACATGGGCGTCCTGGACTCAGGTGCTGGCAGAGGCCAGGCCGATGGGTGAGGGGAGATGGGCAGCAGGGAACGGTGGGGCCTGTGGCTAACGGGAGACCACGGCCACGCCAGCGAGTTAGCTGCTGCAACACGAGCCTATCTGGCCGAAACCGGTTTGGCTCAGTGGTAGAGCGTCGGTCTGCGGACTGAGGGGTCCCAGGTTCGATTCCAGTCAAGGGCATGTACCTTGGCTGCCGACACATCCCCGGTAGGGGGTGTGCAAGAGGCAGCTGATCGATGTTTCTCTCTCATTGACGTTTCTAGCTCTCTATCTCTCTCCCTTCCTCTCTGTAAAATACCAATAAAATATATTTTTTTAAAAAACAAAAACAAAAAAACGAGCCTATCTGTAACAGGGTTACTAGAGACTCTACGTTTTTATTTTATTATTTTATTTTACTTTTGCTAATCCTTACTCGAGGATAGTTTTCCACTGATTTTTTATTTTTTTTTAGGGAGAGTGGAAGAGAGAGGGAAACACAGGGAGAAACATCAATGTAAGAGAAACACATCAACTGGCTGCCTACTGCACATGCCCCGGCCGGGAGACTGCAACGAAGGTACATGCCCTTGACCAGAATCTAACCCAGGACCCTTTGGCCCACAGGCTGGCGACACTCTATCTACGGAGCCAAAACGGCTAGGGCTACATTTTTTAAAGAGTAGGCACAAATCTGACTTTTTTGTTGTTGTTTTTGTTAAATGTATTTTTACTAGAGGCCTGATACACGAAATCTGTGCGAGTGTAGGCCTTCCCTCCCCGGCTGCTGGCACCGGGGCCCGGGCTTCCCTCGCAGCCCTGACTTTGTCCAGAGCTCGTCCTGGAGGATGTCTGGTCCAATTAGCATATTATGCTTTTATTATTATAAATTTTTTAAAATATATTTTATTGATATTTTACAGAGAGGAAGGGAGAGAGATAGAGAGCTAGAAACGTCGATGAGAGAGAAACATCGACCAGCTGCCTCTTGCACACCCCCTACCGGGGATGTGCCCACAACCAAGGTACATGCCCTTGACCGAAATCGAACCCGGGACCTTCCAGTCCGCAGACTGACGCTCTACCACTGAGCCAAACCGGTTTCGGCTTATTATTATAATTGATTTCAGAGAGGGATGAGAGAGAGAGAAAAAGAGAGAAAGAGAAACATCAAAGACGAGAAAGAATCATTGATCGGCTGCCTTCTGCACACCCCCAGCTGGGGATCCAGCCCGCAACCTGGGCATGTGCCCTTGACTGGAATCGAACCCGGGACCCTTCAGTCTGAAGGCCAATGCTCTACCAACACAGCCACACAGGCCAGGGCCAGAAACCTGACTTTTTATGTGAGGCTGATTTTTTTAACGTTGGCTACCAATGAAAAAGCTCCGCCACACGGATCAGCGCCCTGGTGGCCCCCGCCCACAAGGGCACCTGCCCCCACGTGTGCCCAGAGCGTGCCTCCAGCGCGCACACATCCAGCGCCACGGTCACTGCAAGGAAGGCCACCCCGCCCTGCCGGCCCGCCCGCCTGGCGTTGGCCCGCGGGGTGCGAGGCTGGAGGAAGTGGCAGGAACACGGGCAGCCGCTGGATTCCTCGGCCCGGCCTGCCGGAGGGGGGGGGGGTGTACACTTTCCAGCCGGGCAGTCGCTAGGGGCGGGCCAGCCCTCCGAGTGCGTCAGAGCCGGGCGCGGGAGGGCGGACGGGCACCTTCACCAGGGGCTGTGGCTTTGATGTGTTTCCATCGTTTACATTCAAACCGCTAAACACTGTGAATGGCACGCGTGACAATCCCTGTGTGTGACCCACACCAGAAGGAACAGGGCCCAGGCTCTTTGGGGGGGTTGGGGGTGTCAGTGGCCGTGCTAACGGAGCCATCAGACCCCCTGGGAGAGCCCAGCAGGCGCAGCCAGGCCCGAGGCTTCCCGGCCACGAGGCGGGCATGGCAATGAGCAGCCGGGCGGTGTGGGGTTTCCTCCCCCAAGGCTGGGAACTCGGAGGGAGGAGGGTGGGCTGCCCGGCTCGGGAGGGAGGAGGGTGGGCTGGGGCCGGGGCTGAAGGTGGGATGACTGGATTAAACTCTGATTTAAGCCACTTTTCGCCTCTCCCCACACAAGCTCTAAACAGCTGCCCCATTTTTCCTGCTCCTGTAAGCAGCCTGGCCGGGCCAGATGACCGGCCTGGACGGCAGAGAGGGGCAAACAGCAGAGTGGGCAGACCTGCCCCGACCAACAGACCAACTGACTGACCGACCGACCGACCAACCGACCGAGGATGCGCCCCCACTGGGGATCACACCCCGACCGAGGTATGTGCCCTGGCCGTGAATGGAGCTTGCAACCTCCAACCACCGAGCCACCTGGCCAGGGCTGACATGCAGCGCTTTAATAGAAGGTCACGAATCAAAGCATTTGACCCTCTGCTGGGCGTGCGACCTCAGGCCCCTGGCTCGACCCATTTGTGCCCCGGCTCCCTTGCCTGCTAATGACAGTACCCACCTCGCAGGGCTGTTTTAAGGACAGAATGAGCTAATATAATGAGCAAGTACTTAAGACAGCACCAGGCACATGTTGTAGGAACTGCTATGTTGTAGGAACTCTTGTCAAAGTGCCCCCTCCACCAAACTGGCCAGAGGGGTGCCCGGGCCGCACGGAGCTGTGCTCTCTAGATTGTTCCGAAGTGCTCAGGAAAAGACAGGGCTCCCTTGGAATCTCCTGGAACAGCCACTCTCCCGGGAGACCCCAGCCACCGGCTGGACTGAAGTGTCACCGCCGGGCCACCCTAGGGTTCAACGAGGAAGCACGCTTTGTTCCTGATGACAGAGGAATGACCACCCCCCGCAGTCCGTGCTGGCTGGTCCCAGGCGAGCAGATACAGGGAAACGCTGGTCCCCAGCGCTCCTGCTGGCTCGTACTGAGGGTGAAGGTGCAGGGCTGGGGTGCAGAGCTCCTGTTTAGGTAAGTCCTTTTTTTCTCTCTCAAGAGATAGATATAGATATAGATAAAGATATATAGATATATAGATATATAGAGATACCGTATTTGCCAGCGTATAAGACGACTTTTTGGCCCTGAAAAAATATGCCTCCAAGTGGGGGGTAGTCTTATACAGCGAGTATATAACAAACTCTGTATTTTGAGTGGAAATGTTAGGGGGTCGTCTTATACGCCCAGTCGTCTTATACGCCGGCAAATACGTATTTTTCGGGGCCAAAAAATCGTCTTATACGCCGGCAAATACGGTATATACCGTGTTTCCCCGAAAATAAGACATCCTACTTCATGGAAACAAAATACATCCCCTGAAAATAAGACCTAGCGCATCTTTGGGAGCAAATATTAATATAAGACACTGTCTTATTTTCGGGAAGACAGGGTAGATATATACCGTATTTGCCGGCGTATAAGACGATTTTTTGGCCCCGAAAATAACGTATTTGCCGGCGTATAAGACGACTGGGCGTATAAGACAACCCCCTAACATTTCCACTCAAAATACAGAGTTTGTTATATACTCACCGTATAAGACCACCCCCCACTTGGAGGCATATTTTTCAGGGCCAAAAAATCGTCTCATACGCCGGCAAATACGGTAGATATAGATGATATAGATAGATATAGATGTAGATTGAAATATAGTGGCAACAATACTTTGGTAAAAACTGCTGTTTGAATTTCAACTCTTCTAGTCTGTCTCCTGCACCTGAGTAAATATTTACCTCAACTTTCAGGTGGCGACCTGGGGGCTAAGGCAATTTTCCCTTGCCTGGGACCAGGAGCACAGGAGATTGATTCCCTCTGACTCAGTAGCTTTAGGGATAGAAACTGTAGATAACCTTTAGAGATAACCTTCAGAGATTAACCGCTGAGTGCTGCTTCGCAAGACGGGGCCACATTCCAATGTCCAGCAAGATGTGACTGGGAGCGACCCTGCAAACTGGCCCCAGTCTTTAGAATGCAGTCTTTAGCCTTGAAATCTTTTTAGAACAAAGAAAATTCCTATGATTTGAGCCTTTGAAAAGGACTAACTGCACCTGTAACAGCGCAGTCGTGTGGAGTTCACCTGCGTGTGGTGCTCTTGCAGCTGCCCTGGCCAGTTCAATAAATCTTTGCCTCCTTTTTTTAAAAAAAATAAATCATTAGCCTCCAGTGGTCTTATTTTGAACCCAGGATTTGACCCCACAACAGATATAAAGATACAGATATATT
Source organism: Vespertilio murinus (assembly GCA_963924515.1). Lineage (NCBI taxonomy): Eukaryota > Metazoa > Chordata > Mammalia > Chiroptera > Vespertilionidae > Vespertilio > Vespertilio murinus. The sequence goes on along the minus strand of OZ004715.1, from coordinate 28,082,179 downwards.
GCCGAGACTGGTTTGGCACAGTGGATAGAGTGTCGGTCTGCGGACTGAAAGGTCCCAGGTTCGATTCCGGTCAAGGGCATGTACCTTGGTTGCAGGCACATCCCAGTTGGGGGTGTGCAAGAGGCAGCTGATCGATGATTCTCTCTCATCGATGTTTCTAACTCTCTATCCCTTTCTCTTCCTCCCTATAAAAGATCAATAAAATATTTTTTAAAAAGATACAGATATATAGATATATAGACATATAGATATAGATATATAGATAGATATATAGATGGATTTCAGAGTGGAAGGGAGAGGGAGAGAGAGAGGGAGAGAGGGGGGGGAGGGAGAGAGAGAAACTTCAATGATGACAGAGAAACATTGACCGGCTGCCTCCTGCATGCCCCCTACTGGGGAGCGAGCCAGCAACCTGGGCACGCATTGAACCCGGGACCCTTTAAGCCCGCAGGCTGGCGCTCTATCTACTGAACCACACCAGCCAGGGCGTTAGCCCAGTCCCTTAATGGCTCCTTTCAGACATAGAAGGGCAGGCTCCGGCCCAGCCTAACGAGCGGTCATTACTGCTCTGCAGTCAGAAGCAATGGAAAACTGGGAGTGTCCGGAGGTGCTGGGGACACCGTCCAGGAAAACTGGCCCCTGGAAAAGGGCAGTCAGCTGAGCTCAGGAGACGGCCGGCCGGCGAGGACTCGCGGGCGAGAGAGCGGGCGGGGAGGCGTCTGGAGGGCTGACTGGTCACGTCTGCCCCGTTCGGAGCTGTCACAGACAGCAGCCTCGCTGCCTGTGAGGCTCGGGAAATGAGGAAGCCGGGGACTACTGTGCGCGTGCAACGCGTGACAGCTGACCCTGCCCCGGCCCGGCGGCCCCACCCAGAACCGCCTCCCCAGTTCCACATATGTGGGTTGAGGCCTGACCCCATATAACTGGACTAGAGCAAAAAGAGGGACAGACAGGGGGCCATGTGCCCCGGGTGAGCCGAGTGTCCCAGGGGGCCGTGTGCCCCAGGTGAGCCGTGTGCCCAGGGGGCCCTGTGCCCCAGGTGAGCCGTGTGCCCAGGGGACTGTGTGCCCCGGGTGAGCCGTGTGCCCCAGGGGGGCCAGGTGTCCCGGCAGAGCCGTGTGCTCCGGGGAAGCAGTGGGACCCGAGGGTGGTGAGAACCAGAGGAGGAGCGGACTCTATTCGTGTGGTCCTGAGATAGTCACCATAAAACAAGCAGATTGTCAAATGACAGCGGGGAGGGGAAGGAGACCTGGGGGGAGATAGGAGAACAACCGAGGGACTGGTATGCATGCATATAAGTACAACCAACGAACACAGAACTCTGGGGAGGGAGGGCATGAATGGGAGGTGGGGGTGTGTGTGCAATGGTAAGCTATGTACACATATAATACCTTAAAAAAAAAAAAAGAGAGAGAGGGACAGGTGGCTGGGGCATCTGCCCCCTGTTATACACACACGACAAAGGAGGCCCACCGCAGTGGGGGGCTAGCCCAGGGTCATGGAGACAACAGGAAGGGCAGGGACTGGAGCTCACGCCCATGTCCCCGCCCACGCTCCTGTGGGTCTGCTGGGGAAGGATGGACGGACGGACCGAAGGCTCCCTGCGGCCCCTTCGGCTGCCAACGCTGCAGCCCTGCTGGCGGGCCCAGACCCCGGCCCGGGGCCCCCCCAGCCCTCCGCCCCGCTGTCCCCCTCACACCGACCCCCGTGGAAGACGCCCTGCCACACGCTGGGTCGGAATGGTTATGCCTAAGTGCCCAGTGACCTGCCCCTGCTCCCCATTTCCACGCCTCCCGCCGGCCCGGCTGGGAGTCCAGAAGTAAAACAAAGGCTTTGTTCCTTTATTTTGATTTCCTCAGTAAAATCTCAGACATGCAGGACACACCCACCCAGCCCCAGAGAGGTGGACTCGGGCCGCTGACCGCTTTGGGGGTGGGTTTGGGGTCGGGGAACGGGGTGGGGGGCTGGGAAGGCTCCGATGCCCGCTGCCCCTCGCGCCTGGGCGTGCCACGGGGCACCTGGGCCCGGCTTCCTCCGCAGGAAAAGGAGGGGGGGTGAGGGGCACGAGGCCTTCCTGGCCGGCTCTGAGGACTGCGGGTGGGGAGGGACGGCCGGGAAGAGGGTCGCACACCAGTCACGCTTTCCCCATGGGTGCCCCAGGGCTGCGGGGCGGGCCCCACCCTGCTCCACCCCTCCGGTCCCCGTAAAGCCGGCGCTGAGAGGAGAGCGGGCAGAGGCCATTCGGGCCGCCCGGGCCTGCGAGGGAGAGGACGGTTCTCGCCAGGGGAGATGGGGTTGCCTCCATCGCTTCCTTGGCACTGCTTCTAGGGGAGTGAGACGATAAAGCCTGGATTTGAGGGTTAGCTAAAAAAGGGGAGATTTTTTTTTCTTTAAAGAAGCTATGTGGAGAAGCTAAACGATAAAATGGAAACCCTCACACTGAATTAAAAGGAACTTTGCTTCTGAAATGATTACGTAATGCTTTGGGGGAGGCCTCCCAACCCCACCGCACCCTCGGCGACCTCCACGCAGCCCCGCTGCCCACGAACACTCCTCCTCCTCCTCCTCCTCCTCCTCGTCCTCCTCCTCCTCCTCCCACTCCTCCTCCTGCTTCTCCTTCCCCTCCTCCCCCTCCTCCCCCTCCCCCTCCTCCTCCTCCTCCTCCTCCAGGTCCCGGCAGACGAGGGGCCGCAGAGCACACCGCAGGCGGAGCAGGCTCCTTTAAAAACAGAACTGTTCTTTAAGGCTGAAACCGGGTTGGCTCAGTGGACAGAGCGTCGGTCTGTGGACTGAAAGGTCCCGGGTTCGATTCCAGTCAAGGGCATGTACCTTGGTTTCGGGCACATCCCTGGTGGGGGGGGGGGGTGCAGGAGGCAGCTGGTCGATGATTCTCACTCATCGATGTTTCTAGCTCTCTGTCCTTCTCCCTCCCTCTCTGTAAAATATCAATAAAATATGTTTTAATAAATAAATAAATAAGTAAAAATAAAAACAGAACTGTTCTGGCTGAAACCGGTTTGGCTCAGTGGATAGAGCGTCGGCCTGCGGACTGAAAGGTCCTGGGTTCGATTCCGGTCAAGGGCATGTACATTGGCAGCTGGTCGATGTTTCTCTCTCATCGACGTTTCTAGCTCTCTATCCCTCTCCCTTCCTCTCTGTAAAAATATCAATACAATATATTTTAAAAAAGAAGAAGAAGAAGAAGAAGAAGAAGAAGTGGGCCAGCAGCCTCGCCTCAGGCGGAAAGGCTCGTGGACTTGGGGAGACGCTCTGCTGTCCCCTGTGGGGGCCTCTCGTCCCCGGGCAGCGCCGCACGGCTTGCACACCCCCGGCTCCGCGGTGTGTTTAACAGGCGGCAGGACCAGCCCTTCCTACGCATTAAAGGGTCTCTCCGCAAGGGAGTAAAAGGCTCAGATCGGATTTTGAGATACTTCATTTTGGTTAACTTTAGGACAGATGGGGGCGGGGGAGAGGGAGGAGGTAAAATTAGAGATAGAGACTATCAGCCAATGAACGCATGGATAAGGGGAACGGATGTTTCTCTCTCTCCTCTCTAGCTCCCTTGCTCTCTCTCTAAAATCAGTAGATTTAAAGTTATTTTAAAATATATGGATTTTATGGATTTTTTTTTTTTTTTTTTTTTTTTTTTACAGAGAGGAAGGGAGAGGGATGAGAGAGAAACATGGATCAGCTCCCTCCTGCAAACCCCCTACCGGGGATGTGCTCGCAACCAAGGTACATGCCCTTGACCGGAATCGAACCCGGGACTTTTCAGTCCGCAGACGGACGCTCTATCCACTGAGCCAAACCGGTTCTGGCTAAAGTTATTTTTAAATTAGAGCTAAAGAAGCAGTCCCAATGCCACTGCAGTCATCTAAGCGAGAGGCGTTAAGGCTGGAGCTAAAGGAGAGATGGTTCGGAATAAGGGGTTTAAGAAATAACCAAAACCATCAATATTTGGGGGAAAAAGAGTAGGCGTGCAAACATAACGTGCATGCACACGTCTGTGCCGTGAAACGGAACTGGCTTTGTAACGTGCTTCACTCACCGCCTCCACCGGTACAGTCTCTGGCCACGTCCACGGGGAGGCAAACCCCGACAGAGCAGCCCCCTCGCTGGCCTGGCGGCCTCTCATCGAGGGAGGGAGAGGCTCCGGGCAGAGCTGGTTTCTGTTGGTAACCCGGGGACAGAAGGCATGTCCGCTCCTCCTTACCGCTCAACAAAGAGGACACGGGGCCCCCCGCAGGTCCCCGATGTTCTGTTATAAAATCAGTCCAAGCCTTTGCTCCTGATGGTGCGTGACCCCCTCCCTGCAGACGGGGCCGGCCTGAGCGTGGAGGGCTTCTCCAGAAGTGTTTGCATCTTCCCTGCCCAGCTTTTTTTTTTTTTTTTAATATATTTTATTGATTTTCCACAGAGAGGAAGGAAGAGGGATAGAGAGGTAGAAACGTCAATGAGAGAGAAACATCGACCAGCTGCCTCCTGCACACCCCCCACCGGGGATGTGCCCGCAGCCAAGGTACATACCCTTGACCGGAATCGAACCCGGGAACCTTTCAGTCCGCAGACCGACGCTCTATCCACTGGGCCAAACTGGTTTTGGCCCCTGCCTAGCTTTTAAAAGCACTGCTCTGCTAGCGGCTCTAAGACAAGCTCAAGCCCCACACACACACGCACGCACGTGGGATGGCATCAGCTCCAGCGTGGAGGCAGCAGGGGGAGGGGGGAGAAGGCTGTGAGCTGCTGGGTGAGAAATGTCTCCTGCGGCCGCCGCCGTGGAGAGCTCGCACCCTCTGCAGCTGGGGAGCCTCACCCCCTCCCCCCCCTCCCCCGGAGGCCACTCACCCGCTTTCTGGGAAAGCTGAGGAAAGGGAGGGATGGAAAGGTGGAGTCAGGAATTAGAAAGGTTTGGGTGTACTGCAGCCTTCCTTCCTTCACCGTTCCTATTCCAACCCGTTAGAATAGGAAATGCATTTTGTTAAAGATCTTTTAGGATGAGCTGCTCGGCGGGTCGCTGTCATCTAATTATAAAATGAAAATCCTGTTTATTCTCCCTCTTCTCCAAGTGCACACGCCCACCACGCAAACGGCGGCCCCGTGTGCACTGCCGCTGCCACGTCTGCCCTGCAGTGAGGCCGGAGCCCGCGGGGTGACGGCCGATGTCCGCTGAGGGTGAGCCAGCGTCTCTGGAAAGGGTTAAATCCAAAAGTGCACACTCATCCTGCTCCCGGCGGCTCCTCCCCAGCGTGGCCAGAGGCTGCGAGAGGATCCCAAACCCAGAGGTGTTTTCATCGCAGCGGAGGGTCCGAGCTGAAAGAGGAGCTGGTGGTGCGTGGGGACCCGGGAGCCAGTGCGTGGGGACCCACAGGCTGAGGTCCCCACCCCGAGGGCAAGGGGTGTGTGTTGGGTCCTGCACTGTCCTGAGGACGGCCAAGCGGGCCATGGGTAGATGGTATGTATTATACCACCCCTTAGAGTGTTCTGCTTTTTATTTATTTTTTAATTCAAAAATATACCAAGCGCGCACAAATGATTTAGGGGCTGGTGATTGGCTGTAAGATTAGCGAGCGCCCTGGCCGGGTGGCTCAGCAGGTGGGAGTGTCATCCTGTACTTACACCAAGTGGTTGAGGGTTTGATTCTCAGTCAGGGCACGTACCTGGGGTGTGCAGATACGATCTGGTTGGGGTGTGGGGGAGGCAGCAGATCGATGTCTCTCTCTCACATCAATGTTTCTCTCTCTCTCTCCCTCTCTCCTTCTCCCTCTCCTTCTTCTTCTTTTTTTAAATATATTTTATTGATTTTTTACAGATAGGAAGGGAGAGGGACAGAGAGCTAGAAACATCAATGAGAGAGAAACATCAATCAGCTGCCTCTTGCACACCCCCTACTGGGGTCGTGCCGGCAACCAAGGCACATGCCCTGGACCGGAATCGAACCCGGGACCCTTCAGTCCGCAGGCCGACGCTCTATCCACTGAGCCAAACCGGTTTCGGCCCATGAGTCTCTGTTGAAGGGAAGAGGGGGAGGAGGAAGGGTGGGGAAGCAGAAGGAGGGAAGAGGGTGGGGGGAGTAAGGGGGGGGGCACACACAGAGAGGTCGTCGTTAAGCCCCGCCCTCGAGGAGCAGTTGATGGAAGTGGAGCTGCTGGCGCCGTCGGAGAAAAGCATGGTGGCCCCGGTTTTGTGCGGGACAGACCCCGTGGGACCGCTCGCATGAGGAAGGAAAACACTCTGCAAGGGTGCGAGACCCCCAGGTGGAGGGACTGACGTGGGCACCAGGCCCCCTGTCTCCAGAAGGGTCCGGCTGACGCCCACAGGCTGCACCGCAGGGAGGGCCTGTCTCCCTGCTGACACTGCCCCAGCCTGCACCCACGGGCCGCTTAAAACCTCCTGTAGCCTTGGTCGCAGCTAAATATCCATTAAAAAAAAAAAGGTCTGAAGTGACGCCTGCATTTTTTTTATAAGTGGATACAAGGATCTAACTAATGAAAGCTGTCTGCGACCCACCTAAGATCATCGCGCTCACCACAGAGACATTCGCTCTCTGGTCTCTGGGTCTGAACCCGGTCCACGCAGTCTGTTATCTGAAGGTGGCTTGAATGCTGATAACGCTCTTCATCTTTATAACCCTCTCTGGCTTCCCGAGCCTGTTCTCATCTGTGTGTTTCATCTCATCCCCATGACAACCCCGAGGGCTCCGCCGAGAAGTCACAGATGGTGCTGGGGCCCCTGCAGCACGGGACCCGCCCAGCACCCTAGAGATAGTCACGGAGGCACGGCACCAGAGCTCGGGGCTCCCAGCGCCCCACCCCACCTCGCCCCGCCCTCCTTCATCCCACACGCCGCACAGCCAAATCCTTCCCTGGTGCTCCCCAAGATCTTCCCAGTGCTCCCCGAAGCCTCATCAGCAAAACGTTAGGTGTACATTGAGACAGACACGTGCCAGGCTCTCCTGATGAGAATGTGCCCATGTGAGACCCGGGACGTCACCTCAGCGACCAGTAATGACCGTGTTGTCACCTGGCCGTTGGCCATCAGCAGGCCTCGCCCAGCAAGCTGCCAATGACACTACAGGACAATGAGCTCTAAAGGTCATGGCTACGTCGGTCCCCTGCAAGAGAGAGGGCTGCAGAAAGCCGCCTTGGATCATGCTAACAGGGTACGAAGGGCCTAGGGCAGCCGTGGGCAAACTACGGCCCTTGGGCCGGATCCGGCCCGTTCGGCTGTTCTATCCGGCCCGCGGAGCCGGAAGAGCGGAGGGTTCTCTTGCTCTCCCCTCCGCTCCTTCACCAGCAGCCCAAGAGGAGAGTGCCAGCATGGTCAGGTTGCTTTTGTTCCGGCCCTCCGGTCCAGTGTAAGAACCCATGGTGGCCCTCGAGTCAAAAAGTTTGCCCACGGCTGGCCTAGGGGCTCAGTGGTGGGGGCCAGGCCAAGCAAGGCCAGGGGGTGGGGTCTCTGGGAACAGGCAGGGCCGCTTCATCCCAGGCCGCAGGAATGCCACCCAGAAGGCTGGCACAGGCACGCATGGCAGGTACGGGGGGGGCAGCCATGGCCTGCCTGGGGCCTGAGGCGGCGGCAGCGCTGGCCCGTGGCCCGTGCCGCAGGACAGAGCCGCTGGTGGACGGCACAGACTTCAACTCGGGCTGCGGACAGACAACCGCCCACTCTGTTTTCGTTGTTGACACTGCCTCCAACGCGGAGGCATGCTGGCCTGGTGGAAGGCAGAGGGGCGCAGTGAGTCCCAGGGAAGCAGCCCCGAAGTAACACGGCTCAGAGCAGCGGGTCTAACTGGGACCCAGCACTCGTTTTCAGAGATCCAGGAGTCCTCTGGATGGTATGCTCAACTCCCATTTAACCCAGTAATCCCCCTACTAGGAATATACCCCAAGAAACTAGAAACACCAATCAGAAAGGATATATGCACCCCTATGTTCATAGCAGCACAATTTACAATAGCTAGGATTTGGAAACAGCCTAGGTGCCCGTCAGCAGAGGAATGGATCAGAAAACTATGGTACATCTACACCATGGAATACTATGCGGCCATAAAAAAGGAAGGAATTCTCATCATTTGCAGTAACCTGGATGGAATTGGAGAACATCATGCTGAGTGAAATAAGCCAGTCAGTGAAAGAGAAACACCACATGACCTCACTCATTTACGGATAATAAAGAACATTGTAAACTAATGAACAGAAAGATAGATATAGTGACAGTAAAACAACAAGCAGGCTGTCAAATGAGGGAGGGTAGGGTGATCTGGGGGGAGATAAGCGATCAACCGAAGGACTGGTGTGCATGCATATAAGAACAACCAATGGACACAAAACTCTGGGGAGGGAGGGCATGTATGGGAGGTGGAGGGGGGGGCAATGGTAAGCTATGTACACATATAATACCTTAATAAAAAAATGGTGGGAAAAAATAAAAAATCAATAAAATATTAAAAAAATCAATAAAATATATTTAAAAAATAAAAATAAAAATAAATGAATGGTATGCCCAACTTTGTACATCTGAGCGGCTTTTCTCTCGGCTTCTCACTGGCACATTTAAGAGTCCGTGGCCCAAGAGAGTAAAATCCACGGCTCTGCACCTCAGCCCCTCAGCCCGCGTGGCTGCCTGCTCCACGCAAGAACTTGGCTGGACGTGGCACTGATACCCGGCCCCGTCCCTGTGTACGGAGACCTCACATGTGCTGAGAGCATCTCTGGGAGATCCACGGTCTGCTTAATCCGCTAGCACCTGCGTTTTATCATGTGCAGCTAACAGCGCCCCCGCCGATCCAGCACCACGGGGCCCAGTGACATCACCCCAGACTACGAGGGGGGGCAAGGCCTCAGGATCCACCAACAAAACTCCTCCCGGAGCTCGGCCTCTGGAGAATGGGCACCTGCCAGATGCCCCGGGGCACAGGGCGCTCCTCCGGCTCCTTCCTTTTTCTCCTCCCACCCAAAGGAGGCTGTGCCCGCTAGCCAGCCGGATGCCTGCCCCGGGCCGGGCAGGTGCGGGGCTCCTGGGACCCGTGCACCCCCTGCGGACGCCTGAGGACATCCCAGCTCTGCACGAGAAGGCACTTGGTTCGTGTGCGTGTGGTTTGCATTTTACTCTCTTGGGCCAGTTTATCTCTTGGGGTGCAGGTATGCTTTCGATCCCCTGCAGAGAGACACCCCCCATCGGGGGGGGGGGTGGGTGCATTTCACTGGTAGAGCAGTGACTGCACCAGTTGTGAGGTATAAAATGGAGGTTGCATTTCCCCCGAGAAAACGTACTCCGTCTAGCAGGCTGGCCGACGTGCGGTTCTGGCGGATGGCAGAGCCGGTCACCCGGAGCTGGTCCCGCCCCTCAGAGCCCAGCGGCTCCCCCCCCCCCACACACACACACACACCGCCCCCGGGGTTCCAGGATCACTGGAGCCCGGGAAGCCGCCCCAGGGGTAACACACGGGTCACTCTAGCAGCAGCTCAGCTCGCTGGAGGCACGAAACATCTGTGGCCAGGGCCGATAATAAAATAAAAGTTATGCCCGTGACAAAGATGTCTTGTGCAGATGAAAACATGAGCTGTGGAAAAATACAGGCTGCCTTTCGCTGCCGCCGCCGCCGGGAGCAAAGCTGGCAACTCCGGGAGACTGTGGATTGCCTCACAGGGCTCCGCGGGGGCCCTCACCCCCCCCCCCCCCGTCCCCCTTCACCTCCCCCTCCCCGCGAGGAGCCACTGCAGGAGGGGCACTTTCCACCCCTCCTCCCGGAAAGAGGCTGGCAGACCCTGCAGCTTTGCAAACCCCCGAGCATCAGAGCCCCACACCACCCGCCCTGGCAGGGAGAGGGCAAAGGACACCATCAACCACGGGTGGGTGGAGAGGCTGACTGGCCGCTGGGCCACGAGGACAGACCACGGGCGAGAGCTGTGGCCTGAAACACATTCCACCCCCGCCAGCGGGGACATGCGGCTCACAGGAGAGTAGGAGACTCACAAAACGTTAGCCAGCTCCAGTTTCTCCTTCAGAAGAGCTGGAGAAAGTCTGCGGGCGTCTCTCGGTGAAAGTGCTTTGTTTCCCGGGAGGCCCCTGACGCGTGTGTCCGTTACCCATACAAACAGCTCGCCGCCCCATGCCTCAGCCCCCGGAGGGTGCCCACCGAGCGGCAGCATGCGGGCTGCCCCCGGAGCCGCCCAGCCCGGGCCAGCCGGACCCTCCCAGCTGCCTGCCCGGGCCCGGGCTCAGGGAGGACCGTGGGCACGAGATCGGCCCTTCCAGCCCCCTCCACCACCTGCGTGCGGGGGCAATCCTGAAACCTTTCCACCTTCCCGCCTTTCTGAAGGCGTCTCCTCAATGATGAGCAAGCACCGTCCCCGCCGGGTTGCGTGAGCCCGGGGGCTGCTATTTCAGCAGAGCTACGGGGGTTTCCAAGTCAGACCTCCTTATCTAAGCGCCTGCTGCCAGGAGGGCCACTCTTCCAGGCCACAAGTCTGAGCCCAGTCAGTCACCCTCTCCGTCAGGTCCGGGGGCAGAGATGGGTCATTCTGGCCCGGAGCTCTGGCCCGGAACCATTCGGGGCCAGGATGAAGTGGCTTTGTCCCCGGCCAGCACACCCCTCTGGGTCCAGCCACAGGCTAGTGGGGCGCCCGGTGCCCAGGCTCCGGGCCAGGCACCAGCCCCTCTAGGAGGCCTTCGCGGACCGGCCACACCGTCTGCCCCCAGACACCCTCCCTTCCCGGACGGAGCCCAGCACCCACCAGCCTGCCTGCCTGCCGGGCTGTGGCTCATGCGCCCGGCCCTGCCCGCGGAGCAGCAGCTGGCACCGTGCCCCCCCCCACACACACACACGGGGGGGTTGGGGGGTTTGGGGGGCGCCCCAGCCAGGCCTGGTCAATGAATGAGCCCAGCCCTTCCTGCGACCAGAGCCCCGCGCGCACCGCACGGACGGGTTGTTTATAAAGAAGGTGTTTTTTGTTTTTTGTTCTTTTTTTTGTTCTTGAGCTGAATTTGACACCCCCTCCCGCGGATCCCAGCGCTCCTTAACGCCATGTTAGAAAGGGAGAAAGCATCCTCCCCACCCCACCCCACCCCACCCCAGCACCCAGCACCCACCACCCAGCACCCAGCACCCCGCGGGGGCCAACAGGGAGCCCCATGGGGTGCGGTGATCACCACCGAGGTTTCCTGGGCGGCCGGCAGGCCCTCCCCACCAGAGCCCCGTGAGTCCCGGCCGCGCACCGTTATTCGGGGGCCCTCCCGGGGCGGAGGCTCCGGAGCGCGCCCCGCCGGGCCGGGGGCGGCCACACCTCCAGCCCCGGAACAAAGCGCCCGCCCCGGGGGGCCGGGGGCGGCCACACCTCCAGCCCCGGAACAAAGCGCCCGCCCCGGGGGGCCGGGGGCCGCGCAGCCGGGGGGCCCCCTTCCCCTCCCCTCCCCTCCCGCCCCGCCCGCCGGCCCCGGCCACTCACCGCCGCCCGCCCGCGGCCGCCCCGGCCGGGCCCGGCCTCAGGGCGCCTCCTCCGGCTCCCGCCGCCGCCGCCCGCCGGCGCTCCGGCCCGTCCCGCCCGGCGCCGCCTTAAAGCGGCCGCGCCCCCGAGCGCCCCGAGCGGCGCGTTCCTCCTCCTACCGCCAAAAATAGGGCGCGGGGGTGGGGGGGCCCCCAAAGGCGACCCCGCCGCCCCCCGCCGCCCCCGGACGCGGGGCCGGCCGAGTGCCAGCCTCCCGCGCGGACTCCCCCAGACCCCGAAACAGGCCGGCGGCGCCGCCGCCGCCTCCCCCGCGGCCCCGCGCACTTACCCGGGTCCGAGCCGCGGAGCCGCGGAGCCGCCAGGCTTTATTTAAGGTGGACGCCGACCGGGAATGCGCCCGGCGCCTTTAAGGGCCCCTCGGCGGCGCTCCGACCTTTAAATCTGCGCTCCGCCCGGCCCACTCCGGAGCCGCCCCAGCCCCGGCGGCCCGGCCCGGGGTCGCGTCCCGTTAGGTCAGGACCCCGGGGGGACGCGCGTCTTCCCGGGTCCTGCCTGCGGGGCCGCGGGTCCCTCGGGGCGCGCCATTCCCGGGCTCCCGGCTCGTCTGGACGCTCGGCTGGGACGACGGGCGACGCTCACGCTCCGTTTCATTGTTTCAGTTCCGCTAACTCCTCCACCACTGGCGTCATTGTCCCTCTTTTTAAAAATAAAGGCGCAATCCGCAGACCGTGAAATTCCAGCCTGGGTCCAGTGCGGAGTGGCTGGTAGTGTATGCCCCAAGAGTTGTGCAACCCTCCTCAGCATGGTCCGTTTCCAGGACATTTTCACACCCCGCCCCCCGCCCCAAGGAGCTGTGCCCGTTGGCAGTCATCCCTCCTCGCCGCCTTCCCCCCACTCCCAGGGGACCGCTAACCCAAGTTTTACATTTGCCCGTTCAGGACACTGCGTATGTGGAATCATACAACACGCTGTGGTCTTTTGTGACCGGCTTCTTACACTTTGCACAGTGCTGCCAAGGTTTATCTATGTTACAGCATGTAGGAGCGGGTCATTCCTTTTCATGACAGAATAGCATTCCGTCGTGGGTGTACACCACATGTTGATCCGCCCATCCGCTGGTGGACAGGGAGGTTGCTTGTGCTGTGGGGATACTATGAATAAAGCAGCTATAAACATTCCTGTACAGGTCTTTGTATGAACATGCTTTCTTTCTTTTTTAAAAATATATATTTTATTGATTTTTTACAGAGAGGAAGGGAGAGGGATAGAGAGTTAGAAACATCATGAGAGAGAATCATTGATCAGCTGCCTCCTGCACACCCCTACAGGGGATGTGCCCGCAACCAAGGTACATGCCCTTGACCAGAATCAAACCTGGGACCTTTGAGTCCACAGGCCTACGCTCTATCCACTGAGCCAAACCAGCAAGGGCTGTCTGAGCATGTTTTCACTTGGGATATGTACTTAGAATTGCGGGTCATGTTCTAACTACGTTTCACATTTTTAAAAATATATATTTTTTATTGATGTTTTACAGAGAGGAAGGGAAAGAGATAGAGAGCTAGAAATGTCGATGAGAGAGAAACATTGACCAGCTGCCTCTTGCACACTCCCTACTGGGGATGTGCCCGAAACCAATGTACATGCCCTTGACTGAAATCGAACCCAGGACCTTTCAGTCCGCAGACGGACACTCTACCGCTGAGCCAAACCGGTTTCGGCTACGTTTCACATTTTGAGGACTCCCCCAACTGTTTTCCAGAGTGGCTGCACCGTTGGACACTCCCACCAACAATGTGCGAGAGTTTCGGGGTCTCCATATCCTCACCAACACTTGTTACCGCCTGTCCCTTTTTATTACAGCCATCCTAGGGGATGGGGGGGGGGGTCAAATGGTATCTCAGTGTAGTTGTGATTATCAGTGTCATTTTTGAGGGTGTTCTTTGTGGGGGTGCACCTTGACAATGACTTGGGGACCAAGGTTACACACCCAGGGGACCCATCCCCTTATCATGTTGAGAGCTCTGTCCTCCACCCCGGGCCTGAAGGGCCCTCGCCTCCCCGGGTCCTTCGTGCCACCCTGGGGCTCCCGATGTGGGGCAGGTTTCCAGTGGCATCCCAGGAGCCATGCAGCCATTCAGATGAGAGCTACTGTGCCCCCTGCGCCCCCACTTCCACCTGCTGCTCTGAAGGCCCCATGGATAAGGTGGCCAGACGTCCCGCTTTTGGCGGGACAGTCCCGATTTCTAACAATTTGTCCCACGTCCCGAGACGTTTTTAAAAAGTCCCAATTTTTGGAAAGATTCTTTCTTTTTAAAAAAAATACATTTTATTGATATTTTACAGAGAGGAAGGGAAAGAGATAGAGAGCTAGAAACGTCAATGAGAGAGAAGCATCGACCAGCTGCCTCTTGCACACCCCCTACTGGGGATGTGCCCGCAACCAATGTACATGCCCTTGACCGGAATCGAACCCAGGACCTTTCAGTCCTCAGGCCCACGCTCTATCCACTGAGCCAAACCGGTTTGGGCGGAAAGATTCTTTCTTAAAACGCCGCGGGCCGAGGGACAAATTGTTAAAAATCGGGACTGTCCCGCCAAAAGCGGGACGTCTGGTCACCTTACCCATGGACCCCCTAGACCCCATGGCAGGGGGAGTGGACTGGGGGCCATCAAGAGTTCGTTACCTTGTAGGGAGTAGCAGAACTGGTCGAGGAGGGGGCTCGAGGGGCAGATGTCCATCCTGACTGGCTGGGTCTTGCCCCAGAACCTGCCTCTGTCTTCCCCTTCCATGTACCGCAGGCCTGGGCTGGCGGGGGGAGGGGGGGCAGGCAGGGGTCTGTGGGTTTTGGTTGTCTACCAGCCCCTCCTGGGCCCTGATGGGCACAGTGGCCAGACTGGTGCCCCCAGCTTGAGCTGAGATGTTTGCACAAGAGGGAGCGAAAGATTTGCCTTTCATACCGTGTTGATACCCAAATCTTCAGTAACTGTCTCTTCGGGAAATGGAATTGAAACAGCTAGCAATCACGCACAGGTCGCTGGGATTCTCTGATGGTGAGCTAACCCCTGCAGGCTGTGGCTGGGGTCGTACCGCAGGGCACCTGTCCCACGTGGGCTGCCTCCTCTGCTCGCCGAACCCTAAAACACAGCATGGCCCCGTTGCTGGCAAACAGAGGCTTCAGAGAACGGGGCCACCGAGCAGAAAAGCGAGGCCTGGTGTGAGAGTTCCTTCCCTCAGTGAACACTACCAGAGCACCTACTGCGTCTCGGGTGCTGTGGAGCACCTACTGTGTGTCAGGCCCTACCTCCAAGCAAGCTCAGAGTGCCACTGAGGCACAAGGGGAATGGGAGGGAGAGGCACCGGGGGGGGGGGGGTGCACACAGGATCCCAGAAGACCAGTACCTAACCCAGTGCAGGGAGGGGGTGAGTGCCCAGGGCAGGCCTTCTGGAAGAGGCGCTGGTTGAACCAGGGACTGCCAGACACATAACCAGCAGCCTGACGGCTGAGAGACAGAAAACCTTACATGCTGAGGCCTGAGTGAGCTGAGGTCTTTCCAAACGTCCCAGCAGATCTGCATGGCTGAGCAGGTGTGTTCGGGGCCTGGTAGAAGGCCAGACCCCTGGCCAAAAACACCCAGGCAGGACCCAGACCCAAGTGTCAGGTCCTGAGGCCCAAGGCCAGCCGCCACAGGCCTGGAGCCAGCACCTGGAAGGGGGTAGACATCGGAGCCGCTGGCCTGACCCAGAGCAGAACTTTCCTGCTGCTCAAGGACATGAGCGCAGGCGCCCCATCCGCTGTGGTGTGTCCTGGGCTCGCCTCCCTGTTCTGAGGCTTGCTGAGGGCCATGCCCGAGAGCAGACCCAACTGGTGCCGGGGGGTTCCGTGGGAAAGCTGGAGGGACGGGGGACTTCAGGGCCAGGGGCCAGCCAGGTCACGTGGCACAATCTTCCCCCAGAACTCCGTGCCCCATTGTGGCCCTGGGGGAAACGGCAGCTCTGGGCTCCTGAGCACGCATGGTGTGCCCCAGCTGGGCAGAGCGATGGGCCTGCACACCTCCCAGCCCCTGGTGCAGAAGGTCTTAGCCACCCTGTGTTAACATGTTTTTATTGATTTTTAGAGAAGAAGGGAAAGGGGGGGAGAGAGAGAGAGAAACATTAGTGATGAGAGAGAATCATTGATCTGCTGCCTGCTGCACATGCCCTACTGGGGATCAAGCCCACAAGTGGGCATGTACCCTGACCAGGAATTGAACTGTGACCTCCTGGTTCATAGGCCGCCGCTCAACCACGGAGCCATACCGGCTGGGCCCCACCCTGGTTTTAGACGTGAGCCCAAGCCCAAGCCCAGCCAGTAAATGGAGCTACAGTCTACTGTGTCCTGAAGGGCAGGTCAGTGGTGTGTGTGTGTGTGTGTGTGTGTGTGTGTGTGTGTGAGAGAGAGAGAGAGAGAGAGAGAGTTTGTGTGTGTGTGTGTGTGTGTGTGTTTGTGTGTGTGTGTGAGTTTGTGTGTTTGTTTGTGTGTGTGAGTGAGTGTGTGTTTGTGTGCTTGTGTGTGTGAGTGTGTGTGAGTGTGTGTGTGTGTTTGTGTGTGTGAGTTTGTGTGTTTGTGTGTGTTTGTGTGTGAGTGTGTGTGAGTGTGTGTGTTTGTGTGTGTGAGTTTGTGTGTGTTTGTGTGTGTGAGTTTGTGTGTGTGTGTGTGTGTGTGTGTGTGTGTGTGTGTGTCTGGTGTTGAGAAAGCAGGGAGAAGGTGAAGAGCACTCCAGCACTCATTCCATCCCAGTCTCTCGGGCCTGTGGCTGAAATCAGATCTTTTGCTGACCCTGAAGCACCAATTATGGGTTACTCAGCCCTCCCACATGGGCGTTCATACCATCAGCTGACCTTTCTTCTGCGCTGAGCACAAGGCCTTTCTTCCCGGGGCTGCCCACGATATGGCGCCAAGAACGACACGGTCTTTTCTCGGGGTTTTCTTTTTATTGATGATTTCAGAGAGGAAGGGAGAGGAAGAGAGACAGAAACATCAATGAGGAGAAAGAATCATTGATTGGCTGCCTCCTGCACGCCCCACACTGGGGATCGAGCCCACAACCCGGGCACATGCCCTGACTGGGAATCGAACCGTGACCTCCTGGTTCATGGGTTGACACTCAGCCCCTGAGCCACACCAGCGGGGCCCTCAGGGTTTCCGTGGCCTTTACTAATACAGGTTCAGCCATTTCTCATCTTTGGCTCTCTCTGTGCCCCCCCCCCCCCCCGGCCTCCCCTTCGGCTGCCGCATTCGGAGCTACGCCCAGCTTTCCTCCTCTGATGCTCATTGTCCTGATGCTTATGGTTCACGTGGTTCCCTCCTGCTTTCTGGAGCTGGTTTTCAGTCAATCCACCTCTCACTCATGGCCAGACTTCTCCAGAAAGTTGTCCATACGCAACCAATATATTTGTTTCTGATCATTGGTTTTTCTCCTCCATGTGTTTCTCCTTTAGTTCAAACTAAAATCCAGTGACTTTTAAACATGTTGGGCTACAACTCACAGGGAAAAAAGTAGGCCTACGTCGCAAACCAAAACACACTCATTCTCACGCAAGTGAAATAAAAATTTCATGAAATGATACTTACTTTGACTATGTGTGATGCGCTCTGATATTTTCTATTATTTTTCACTAAAATTGCGAGCAAGACCTACTACATTGGTTTCCTAGGTTGTGACCGACAGTCTGAAAAAAACATTGATTTGTATTTTGAGACAACCCAGAACTTCAAGGGAGTGACATTACAGCCGAAATTTGTTAAGAAAGAAAAGTCGCCGGAACCGGTTTGGCTCAGTGGATAGACCGTCGGTCTGCGGACTGAAAGGTCCCAGGTTCGATTCCGGACAACGGCATGTACATTGGTTGCAGGCACATCCCCGGAAGGGGATGCACAAGAGGCAGCTGGTCGATGTTTCTCTCTCATTGACGTTTCTAGCTCTATCTCTCTCTCCCTTTCTCTCTGTAAAAATATCAATAAGATATATTTTTTTAAAAAAAGAAAAAAGAAAAAGACAACACGTATGAAGTCCGGTAAAAAGTAAAATTAGCCCTGGCTGGTTTGGTTCGGTGGTTAGAGTGTCGGCCACAGACTGAAGGGTCTCAGGTTAGATTCCCGATCAAGGGAATCCCCCATACTTCGGTTGCAGGCTTGATCCTTGTCTCCTGGTCAGGGTGTGTGCAGGAGCCAACCAGTCCATGTGTCTCTGTCACATTAATGTTTCTCTCTCTCTCTCTCTCTCTCTCTCTCTCTCTCTCTCTCTCAAAAAAAAAAAAGGGGGGGGAATTAACTGATGATGATAGAAGTCAGGATAGTGACTATCTATTGTTGGGGGAGGGGTGGGAAGAAGGGGAGAGGGCGGGAAAACCAAGTTGAAAGGAAGTGCTTGGAAATATCATGTGTCTTGATCTATGTGGTGGTTACATGGAAATATGCAAATGTGAAAACTCATCAAGCCATGCTTTAATGATGAGCACACTTATCTGTGCTATACTGCATGTGATATGCTTAAACATTCAAATTACCCCATCTGCATTACTATGTTGAATAAAATAAAAGATAGATAAAATAGATGAAAGAAGAGGGAAAATGTCACCAAATAAGTGGAATCTACAAATAAAATAAAATGAGCATTCTAGCGTGTAAAACGTATAATAACTGAAGTCAGGGACTCACTGAGTACGTGTAATAGCAGATCAAACACTGCTGAGCACGGGATTAATGCGCTGGAAAACAGGCTGAGACTATATTGAAACTGAAGCACAGAAAAGTGACCAATAGGAAAAGAGGTAATAGTGGATATATTCAAATGTTGAACATTCATATCATATCACTGCAGTCAGTCCCAGAAGGAGAGGAGAAAGAGAGTGGGACAGAAACGATATTCTAAGAGAAACTGGAAGACAAGTTTTCCAAAACTAGGGAAAGAAATATATTCAAGGAACCTGGTGAATTAAAAAAAGAGAGAGAGATAAAGAAAAGAAAACCACAAAACTACATGTAGGCACATCATATTACATTGCGGAAAATAGGGTTAAAAGTAATTTTTAAGGATCGGACATCTTTCTTCATTGAAAACAAAGGCTTTAATAAATGCTTCCTGGAGCCGATCAGAAGCAGCGCTTGGCCCGCAGCCATTCCCGCCGCACGAGCGGCGTGACCCGGGCTCTCGCCACAGGCTCCCTCACGGACACTGCAGCCAACACCGGAGCACATCCACCGTCTCCGAAAGGTCCGGGCCCAGCTTGCAGAACAGCGGGAGAGCGATTGCCATTTGCAGCTACATGTTCCCATGGGTCTTAGCGTTTGAAATATTGTAGTAACAGAATCGGAGAAAGAAAAACTGCCTGGATCTCGAGCCTAAGATGCGGAGCTTGCTCAATTCAATGTAGCACAATATTCTGAAACCCAATACCATCACCCTGTTGACGAACAAGAGAGGAAACAGTTTTTAAATCCCTGAGGGCTTACATTTTAAAATACTATGTACCTTGGTTGCGGGCATATCCCCAATGGGGGGTATGCAGGAGGCAGCTGATCGATGTTTCTAACTCTCTATCCTTCTCTGTAAAAAAAAAAAAATCAATAAAATACAAAATCAAACCAGCTTCCATCACTGTATATTGGACCCCTCCAGCCCCCACCTCCCTACCATGCCCTCCCCTCTGGTAACCACCACGCTGTCCGCGTCCATGAGTTTCAGCTGGTAGTAGCATTTTTGCACAGATTTCTTGAAACTCAATTCCCATAGAACCGTGGTCGACAAACTGCGGCTCGAGAGCCACATGCGGCTCTTTGGCCCCTTGAGTGTGGCTCTTCCACAAAGTACCACGGCCTGGGCGAGTCTATTTTTAAGAAGTGGCGTTAGAAGAAGTTTAAGCTTAAAAAATCTGGCTCTCAAAAGAAATGTCAATCGTTGTACTGTTGACATTTGGCTCTGTTGACTAATGAGTTTGAGACTGAGTGTGCTTCCTGCCCAGGGAGAGACCATCTCTGTCTTCCGAGGCGATGAGCAGGCCTGCACGTTGTCTTTCGGGGCTGACCACTCCGTAAACATTCCTGAAAGGAAGCTGGGAATAAAGGCGGCCAGTGCCTCTGCTCACAAACGGGCAGAAACACGAGGGCCCGAGGGAGAAACGCCGCCAACAGGGGACCCGGGGGCAGATTGCTCTATGACGTGCAGACTGTCTCCAGGGCGGCCTGCCACGTCACAGCTGCGAGGAACACGTGTGTCACAGGTAAGGGGATGTCCGTGTGCCTGGCTTTCTCCGGGACTTCCCTCCCGGGAGGTGTCCCAGGGACAGAGCACCTGCCCACAAATCCCCCCAGATGTCACATGACTTACCTTGATGGTGCGGGTGTGGGTGTCTGACATAAAATTGCTGGGACTGACCAGAACCGGTGTGGCTCAGTGGATAGACCGTCAGCCTGTGGACTCAAAGGTCCCGGGTTCGATTCCGGTCAAGAGCATGTACCTTGGTTTCGGGTACATCCCCAGTAGGGGGTGTGCAGGAGGCAGCTGATGGATGTTTCTCTCTCATCGATGTTTCTAACTCTCTATCCCTCTCTCTTCCTCTCTGTAAAAAAAATGAATAAAATAATATTTTTAAAAATTGCTGGGACTGGAAAATCAACTAGAGCTGTTAACAGGCAGAAGCACACATTGGCAGGACCCAGGGTCAGAGTCCCCGGTCCCCGGGGTGTCAGCCGCTCGGCACAGGACACTGCAGACAGGACACCCACAGGGTTCACCGCCGGCCCGCTGCTCCTGCAGGTCACCCACACCCTCCACCACCACCTGCCGGCTCCCAGGTGGACTCTGCTCTCTCCCCGCACGCGGGCCTGCTGGCAGATCTCCCTGCCTTCCCGCTAGGGCCAAAGGGCAGGCCCGAGGCTCCTCTCCCTGCTCAGTCCTGGGGAGGACTGCGTGGCGCCGGTGCTGGTGACACCTCCTGCTTTGAAAGACCAGCCTCGGCCTATGAATCTGCAGTGAGGGGCTGGCCCAGCTCATCCTTCTAGAACCATCCCACCCAAGCCTGACTGGCGAAACCAGGCTAAGATCCTGGGGTCCCGACCACTGAGAAACCCAGAACCCACTAGAACTTAGCAGTGAGAGACACTCGGTCCGTCCCCCACTTAGATAACGTCCGGATGCCTGGAGCCCATCCAACACGCACAGTGATGGCACGTGGCTCCAAGACATCCAGTCTCCTGCAAGAAACCTCAGTGGCTGCCCCCACTCCCACACCCAGGGCACAGGTTCCAGGGCTCTGGGTGGAGCACGAAGAGGCGGGCAGCTGGGGGGCAAGGAAGGCAGGAGATGGGGAGGGAGCTCCTTCCCACACCCTGAGGGGAGCGAGAGAGTATATGGAAGATACAATTTTTAAAAAAAGCACATTAAGAGGGGGAGATGAAAGCATTCTTGGTACATCCTTTCCTAAAAACGAAGCACAAAAGTAAAATTAAGAGCAAAAAGAAAGCGTTCCTGGGTCAACAAACTCAAAGAAGAGTTTCCTTTGAGTAAATCACCCCCTTGTGGCGATGAACATGACTTGCAGGAGAAAGAAAAAGGTTTTGTTTTTCCCATCTTTTATTTTTTTTATTTATATATTTTTAAAAATACATTTTATTGATATTTTACAGAGAGGAAGGGAGAGAGATAGAGAGGTAGAAACATCGATGAGAGAGAAACATCAACCAGCTGCCTCTTGCACATCCTCTACCGGGGATGTGCCCGCAACCAATGTACGTGCCCTTGACCGGAATCGAACCTGGGACCTTTCAGTCCGCAGGCCAACACTCTATCCACTGAGCCAAACCGGTTTCGGCTGTTTTTCCCATCTTTTAGATGTAGTAACCCTTAAACTTAGAACTTTCTGCATTAAACAAAGCGAAACTAACAACTACAACAACAAAAATACCCTTAGGGTAGGTCTAATTAAAGCAGATGTCTTTGTTTTTTTTGAAAAATATTTTTTTATTGATTTCAGAGTGGAAGAGGGAGAGAGAAACATCAACGGTGAGAGAGAGTCACTGATCGGCTGCCTCCTGCACACTCCACACTGGGGATTGAGCCCGCAACCCGGGCATGTGCACTTGACTGGAATTGAGCCCGGGAGCTTTCAGTCCGCAGGCCTACGCTGTATCCACTGAGCCAAACCGGCTAGGGCAAGACTTTGGGGCAAAGCTATCCAATTACTGGCCCATATCATAAAATACGTCAGAGATGAAAATTTCATTAAATCAAGATGTAAAAAGCTGGGGTGACCTAAGGTGATCCATTTGGGGAATGGTGAAGAGGTTCTGTATTGTCTAAACTGTACACTTTTGAAAGTAAAAAGGATTACTATTAATAATTGCACAGGACAACAGGTGTGAAATTGGGGTCTCAGGCAAATTAGGGACCCTAAATTTGTTTCTGTGGTTTAGTCTGGCAAAGATGTGGCTGCCTTTTATAGTAGAGATCATGTGGAAAGAAATCTAACCCTTTCAAAAAGAATAAAAAGTTTCCAGCGTTCAGTGTGCTGGCAGGAACTTCGCTTCTGGTTCGAATTTTAGAAACCATTCGAGAGCCTGAGTAACCACCGCCTGGTGGCAACCAACGCCACTTGCGCCCAGCAGACCCACTCGCAATGCTGCGTCCCACAGAGATCTTTGTGTGGATGTGCCCCTGGTTGATTACTCGTTGAAGGACATCTTGATTACTTCCAACTTTTGGCGATTACGAATAGAACTTCTGTGAACATTTACACGGAGATTTTTGTGTTCACGTAAGTTTTCAAATCAACTGAGTTAGATGCAGGAGCATGACTGCTGGATCCTTTTTTTAAAAAAAATATATTTTATTGATATTTTACAGAGAGGAAGGGAGAGAGATAGAGAGCTAGAAACGTCGATGAGAGAGAAACACCGACCAGCTGCCTCTTGCACACCCCCTACCGGGGATGTGCCCGCAACCAATGTACATGCCCTTGACCAGAATCGAACCCGGGACCTTTCAGTCCGCAGACCAACGCTCTACCACTGAGCCAAACCGGTTTCGGCGACTGCTGGATCCTATGGTAAGACTGTGTTTTGCTTTGTAAGAAACTTCCCAACTGTCTTCTAAAGGGGCTGCATCATTTTCCAGTCCCACCTGCAAGAAATGAGTGCCTGCTGCTCTGTCTTTTTTAAAAATTGTATTTATTGACGAGAGAGAGAGAGAGAGAGAGAGAGAGAGAGAGAGAGAGAGAGAAGAGAGAGAGTGACACTTTGATTTGTTGCTCCACCCATTAATGCACTTATTGGTTGACTCTTGTATGTGCCCTGACCGGGATGGAACCCACAACCTTGGCAGGTCAGGACAATGCTCTAACCCAGTGTTTCCCAAAGTGTGGTACGCGTACCCCCAGGGGTATGGGAAGAGGTTGGTGGGGGTACGCGTTGCACCGGAGTTTGGTGGGGATATGCACTGCACCGTGCTTAGCTGCGCCTAATTCTACGTTCTCATGAGTCAAAGTCAAGACAGTCTTGTGTGGTGTGAGATGGTCCGGTGTGCAAATAAATGTTATTTATAATATAACTTTTATGTATATTTTATTATGAATAATTTTATTTTTTGTTTATTATTATTTTGTGTATGTGCCAAAAAAGAAAAAATAAATATATTTTTATTGTTATTAAAATACATCCTTTTTTTTTGACGAGGGATACTCAGTGTTACAAAAATTATAGAAGGGGTACACATATGTTAAAAGTTTGGGAAACACTGCTCTAACCAACTGAGGTACCTGGCCAGGGCCGCTCTGTGCCTTTGCCAGCATTTAACATGGTCAGTTTGAGATAGCAGATGTTCTAATGGGTGTGTAGCAGCATGTTATTATGTAATCCCCTAATGACCAAGGAGGTTGAGCATCTTTTTCATTTGTTTACTTTAGATCTGTATATCTTCTTTGGTGAAGTTTGTGTTCAGGACTCTTGACCATTTTTAAACTGGGTTGTTTGTTTTCTTACTGTTGAGTTTTGTATATTTTGGATAGAAGTCCTTTATCAGATATGTGCTCTACAAATATTTGCGCCCAGGCTGTGGCTTGTCTTTTCATTCTTTTATGTCTTTTGCAGATCATGAGTTTTTAATTTTAATAAAATCCAACTTATAGGTTTTTTCTTTCTTTCGTGGATCATGTTTTTGGTGTTGTCTCTAAAAAGGCATTGCCAAAAAAAATAATAATAATAATAATAATTTTTAAAAAGGCATTGCCAAATCCAAGGACCACCTAGATGTTATCCTATGTTTTTTCCTAGAACTTTTATACTTTGGCATTTTACACTTACATCTATGATCCATTTTTAGTTATTTTTTTTGGAAAAGTGTAAGGTCTGCATCCAGATTCATTTTTCTTTTGAAAATGGATGTCTAACTATTCCAGCACCATTTAAAAATATGTTTTGTATTGATTTCAGAGATAGGAAGGGAGAGGGAAAGAGAGAAACATCAATGATGAGAATCATAGACTGGCCGCCTCCTGCAAGCCCCCTACTGGGGACTGAGCTCACAACCTGGGCATGTGCCCTGACCTGGAATTGAACTGTGATCTCTTGGTTCATGGGATGAAGCCACATGAGCCACACTAGCCGGGCTCCAGCACCATTTTTAAAAAGACTTTCCTTTCTCGATTGACTCTTCTCCGTCCCTTTGTCAAAGATGAGTTAACTACACTGGTATAGGCCTGTTTCTGGACTCTACCCTGTTCCATTGACCCATGTATTGATTCTCCACTAACATCATGCTGTCTTGCTTATGTCAGCTTTATAGCAAGTCTTGAAGTCCAGTAGAGTGAGTTTTCCAATTTTCTTATTCTTCTTCAGTATCGTGTTGGCTATTCTGCATCTCTTACCTGTTCGTATAAACTCTAGAAGCAGTTTGTTGATTTCTACAAAAGAGCTTGCTGAGATTTTGACTGAAATTGTGCTTAATCTATCACCACAATGGGAAGAATTGGCATCTTAACAATATTGATTCTCCCTACCCACAAACATGGAATATCTCTCCACTTCTTTAAATATGTTCAGTTTCTTTCATCAGCTATTGTTGGTTTCTAGTTTAGTTCTATTGTGGTCTGAGAACATACTCTGTTTTATTTTTATTCCTTTAAATATGGTAAGGTATGTTTTCTGGCCTATATTGTGGTCTTAACTTGGCAAATGATGCATGTGACTTGAGAAGAATCTGTACTCTGCTGTTGCTGGATGAGGTATCGCTTAAATGTGAATTCGATCAAATGTATTGATGTGGTTATTCAGTTCAACTATATCCTTGCTCATTATCTGCCTCTTGGATCTCTTCATTACTAAAATAGTGGTGTGACGTCTTTAGCTATAATAGCGGGTTTATCTGTCTTTCCTTGCAGTCCTATCAGGTTTTGTTCCATGTATTTTGATGCTCTGTTAAGTATGGTTATGTCTTCCTGGAGAACTGACCCCTTTAATACTATGTCCTGCCTTCTCTTTATCCCTGATCCATTTTCTGCTTTGCCTGAAGTCATCAGGCTATTCCAGCATTCTTTTGATTAGTGCTAGCTTTCTCCACCTCTTGACTTTCAACTTATCTGCGTCTCTATATCTGAAGTGGATTTCTCACAGCACACAGTTAGGAATAGCTTTTGTCCACTGACCATCTCTGACTTTTAATTTGTAGAGACTACTTGCACCCTGTTTGTAACTGCTTTCTATTTGCTTCACTTTACATTTATACCTAATTTTGAATTTGTAATGTTGTATGCTCTGTCTTAAAGGAAACCCTTTACAAACGGAAGTCACCCTTCATGTCTGGCATGCGTTAAGTAACGGTAAAAGAAAAAGAGGAAAAAAAGGTGCAGACCAGTCGGAGAAATGCAGGGACTCAGGGACGAAACTGTGGAATGTAACACCTAGGTGCACCTGGGTCCAAATCCCCAGATACTGACAAACACGTCAGCCAATGAGAGTGTTTCTTTAGTCCAATTCTGATGGCAGGGTCCTCCCTCCCCGCCCTTCTGCTGGGTCCAGAGTGGGCGTGGCTTGCAGGTCTGCATGTTAATCACCTGGCTCACGTGGTGTTGGTCTGTGTTGCCATGACGACTGTGGCTGAGTCGCTGAAGACCAGCTTGTAAACTCTCACTGCACGTCGAAGACTGGGTCCCTGTCGAAGATCACTGACGGTGGTTCCGTTTCCTAGGAATACAGGATTAACAGTAGGAATAACAGGATTCTGTGGACTTTTTTCACCCGAATTCTTTAGCTGCTGGGGTGCTATTAGGGGATTACATAATAAGACACGGCTACACACCCATCACCTGGCGCTCCTCTGAGGGCTCTGCTTGCACCGTGGGGTGTTCATTTGCATCCGTGCATTTATTTGCTGCCATTTATGTTGACCTTATTAGAGGATGCGGGGCGGGGGTGGGACAGTCTGAAGCAGGCTTGCTGATCTGTGTGTCAGAAGCTGGCATAACAGGGCTTCTGTCTTTGCAGAGCCATGGGCAGCAAGAAGAAGGAAATTGCCCTGCAGGTAAGCCTCGAGGGCACTGGATTGGGGTTGGAGGGTGAGGAGGGTGCTGTGGCCGGGAAGTGCAGTGTGGAGGTGGTACTCTCTGCCAGCAGTATATGACAGACAGTGTTCCCTAGTGATGGCAATTTTTTGTGCTCTTCAATGCAAACAAGTACAACGTTGGGTTTAAGCGCTTTATGCTTACAGTGCTTATACAGCCTTGAAACTCTGTAACCCTTTTAGAGTTTTCAAAATAAAACTAAACAACCAAGAGATGTCGATCAATAGACTTTGATGTGGCCTATTTATTGTTGAAATAGAATTGCAACTTGCTGCAGCGAGAGTATGATATAGATTCTGTTGCGTTTGTAACTGTATGCTCTCTGGAGACCCAGTGGTCCCACCCACGACTGATCTGTTCAGTCATTTGCTTACCCAACGAGTATGTTTGGGTATTTTATGCGCTGTGTGGCGCCTTTGTCATAGAAAGTGCTTCACTTTCATTTGCTCCTAAGGTAAGTGAATCTGTAAGCCAGCGCCTGCTGTTTCTCCCCGGCCCTGGACAATACGTCGTGGGGGGTTCTAGGCTTGTGGTAAACGTGCAGGGGTGGGCTGTGGGGTCCGGGGGAGTGCTTTGTCATAGGGAGACCATCTGGATGATGTGTAATACGGGTACATTTTAAAGCAAACTTTAAAATGTCCGAGTCAGCTCCGCCCATCAGGATAAATGCTCAGGCCCCAGGCACCCCCTGGAGCAGCCGTGGGCAAACTATGGCCCTGCGGACCAGATCCGGCCCGTTCGGCTGTTCTATCCGGCCTGCGGAGCCGAAAGAGCGGAGTGTTCTCTTGCTCTCCCCTCCGCTCCTTCACCAGCAGCCCAAGATGAGAGTGCCAGCATGGTCAGGTTGCTTTTGTTCCGGCCCTCCGGTCCAGTTTAAGAACCCATTGTGGCCCTTGAGTCAAAAAGTTTGCCCACCCCTACTCCTGGAGAGTAGAAGGCAGGGTCCTGAGACACCTAACTTCACTTTCATTGCTCTCAGGGGCACCAGCACTTCACATGAATTTCAAAAGCCAGTGACTTTTCTGAAAGGGAGAAAGCCTGTCAGTCTATGGACAGGGCATGCAGTGTGGGGGAGTGAAGGAGCTTTTGACTGGAAGACTGAAAAACGCTTTGTTTTATTAATCCCAGGAGGATATTTTTTCTGTTGATTTTTAGAAAAGAGTGGAAGGAAGGGGGGTGGGGTGGAGGAGAAGAGGAAGAGAGAGAGAAACCCCGATGTGAGAGACACACATTGACTGGTGGCCTCCCACAGCCGCCCCAACCACGGCTGGGAGTCGGGGCTGGGGATCGAGCCTACAATCAAGATGTGTGCCCTCGACAGGGAATCAAACCCAGGACCCTTCAGTCCACAGGCCTTTGCTCTCACCATTGAGCCAAACTGGCGAGAGTCAGAAACCTGAAAACTTGCTATAGTTCTTGAGGTTTAATATATATATATATATATATATATATATATATATATATATATATATAATTGATTTTTTTACAGAGAGGAAGGGAGAGGGATAGAGAGTTAGAAACATCAATGAGAGAGAAACATCGACCAGCTGCCTCTTGTACACCCCCTCCTGGGGATGCGCCCGCAACCAAGGTACATGCCCTTGACCGGAATCGAACCTGGGACCCCCCAGTCCACAGGCCGACGTTCTGTCCACTGAGCCAAACCGGCTTCGGCAGTTCTTGAGTCTTAGACAACTCTGGGATTCTGGACAAACCACGGAACTGCCTGTCTGTAGGAAGAGGACATTAGGGGAGCTATCCCTCCGTAGGGCCTTCCAGCCTTGATGGTCTGGCAGTCTAGAGTTATGATTCTCGCCACCTGCGCACAGTCTGTCTGTAAACTCTGCAGGGGTTCTTGCAGAAATTGCCAGGCTGACTCTAAAATGTCTGTAGAAATGCAAAGGACCTAGAATAGCCAATATAATCTTGAAAAGGACAAAATATGGAGGCCTCACACTGCCTGATTCCAAGATTTTAAAAAAATATATATTTTTATTGATTTTTTACAGAGAGGAAGAGAGAGGGATAGAGAGTTAGAAACATTGATGAGAGAGAATCATCGATCAGCTGCGGGATGTGCCCGCAACCAAGGTACATGCCCTTGACTGGAATCGAACCCAGGACCTTTCAGTCTGAAGGCTGACGCTCTATCCACTGAGCCAAGATTTATTGTAAAGCCACAGGAAGAGAGAGAGAGAGAGAGAGAGAGAGAGAGAGAGAGAGATTTTTAGCTATACATCAGTGTGTCCCCATTTGCGCCCTCAGTAATGCAGTCTTTGTTCGTCTTTGATGTCAGGTCAACATCAGCACCCCGGAGCTTTGGGAGGAAATGCTCAGTTTCAAAGGACTGACTGGTAATGTAAGATAACTGTTGAGATCCATCCTCTTAAAAACTGCTAAGTGACAGATTTACCACAAAGAGATCACCAATGTCCTATACCCTTGAGTTTCACGAAGAACCAGGTGATTCCTTTGTACGTATAGATCGGGCTCGCACATCCATGTGGCGGTGGGTTCCGGTTGGGAAACTGGTCAGTGCCCTCCGGCGGCAGGCCTCGTGGCCAGGTGCAGGCAGAGGAGAGATTCCCTCACCCCCACCCCGGGCGCACAGCGCAGCCGGGGACCGAGGCAGACCCACGGTGCCCAAGTTTCCACCTGGGTCGCGATCGGAGCCACTTTCCAGGAGAAGAGTGTTGACTTTCTCACGTGAACAAAACGCTCCTTTACCCAAAGCAAGTCACTTGTGATTCATCAGGGGCAAAGGTCGAAGCTCTGTTTATTATCAAAGGAGCTAAGTAGTGGCTGTACGCTGACAGGTCACCTACGGCGGCCTCTTCCTTTCAGAACAGACGGTTTCAGTCCACTCAACTACTCACTGAGGGCCCCTCTGGGCTGGGTCTGCAGGTAGCCTGAAAATTCCTGTGGCAAAGGGATCGCGGCAAGTAGCTGACTTCCCACCCTGCACTGCTTCCCTGTGTGTAGAATCCAGAGCAACGAGCTGCTGAGAAGGAGGGATAGCTGTGTTTCCACACTTGCTCATACTCTGATGAGCTAATAAATCTCTGCAACCACTAAAGTCCCTGCAAACGACATCCATGTGAGGGAGGTGGACTGTGCGTGAGTGCGCACGTGTGTGTGTGTGTGTGTGTGTGTGTGTGTGTGTGTGTTTGCCGGACATGGGTGCGGGGCCTCACCGAGCCGCCCTTCTTTCCCGGTTCCGCGCAGTTGTCGATGTCTATCAAGGCTGGTGCGGCCCCTGCAGGCCCGCGGTGAGCCTCTTCCAGAAGATGAGGGTCGAGGTTGGCCTGGACCTTCTGCACTTCGCATTGGTAAGACCCTCTCTCTCGGCGACGGTCGCACGACGTTGGGAGAAAAGGGAAACGTTTAAACACGGGAGCAGGAAGTGTGAGCTCCCTTTTCTGAGCACTGAAGAGGCATCCACTGTGGATTTTTTATTATCACTCACACACACACACACACACACACACACACACACACACACACCACAGACAGTCCCTCTGGCCGCAGGGACAGAATACCTGTCTCTCCAACGGGTGTGCTCCCTCTGAGCTCACAGACCCTGTGAACCAGGAGTTTCCCCTTCGGAGCTCAGGGTGTCGGGGTTCCCATCCTCCTCTCGCCCAGGGGGACGTTGAGTAAACATTTCCTTGGATTAATGTATGGAAATGGGAATAAATCCCGGAGACGTGTGCAAGACACACTCCATGGTGTGAGGTTCGAAGACTGAACGCAGAAGACTGAACACCACAAGTCTGACTCCAAGGGCTCCGGCTCCTCCTGCTCCCGGGAGTGGGTCGAGCTTGGGCAGGGTGCGGGGAGGAGATGCCCCGGCCTCTCAGACACCAGGATTTGGTGAGCTTCCTGTGCTGGAGGGGTAGCTGGTGGGGAGCCGGGGAAACCATTGTTTCTTCCTCATTTTATTCCTCAAAAAAGTACAACTGCCAACAATGTTTGCCAAGGTGTTGACAGGAAAGTTGTTATAATTCTGATGAAAAAACAACAGAAGCATGAAAGCAAGTCTGGGCTTCACCTGGGAGGGCAGTCATGGTGTGTGTGATGTACACTTTCAGGGAGTGTATATGATATGTGGTGTGTGTGATAGATGGTGTGAGTGTGATAGGTGGTGTGAGTGTGTGATAGGTGGTGTGTGTGGTGTGATAGGTGGTGTGTGTGGTGTGATAGGTGGTGTGTGAGTGTGTGATAGGTGGTGTGAGTGTGTGATAGGTGGTGTGTGTGGTGTGATAGGTGGTGTGTGTGGTGTGATAGGTGGTGTGTGAGTGTGTGATAGGTGGTGTGAGTGTGTGATAGGTGGTGTGAGTGTGTGATAGGTGGTGTGAGTGTGTGATAGGTGGTATGTGGTGTGATAGGTGTGAGTGTGTGATAGGTGGTGTGAGTGTGTGATAGGTGGTGTGAGTGTGTGATAGGTGGTGTGTGTGGTGTGATAGGTGTGAGTGTGTGATAGGTGGTGTGTGTGTGTGATAGGTGGTGTGAGTGTGTGATAGGTGGTGTGAGTGTGTGATAGGTGGTATGTGGTGTGATAGGTGGTGTGTGTGTGATAGGTGGTGTGTGTGTGTGATAGGTGGTGTGAGTGTGTGATAGGTGGTGTGAGTGTGTGATAGGTGGTATGTGTGTGGTGTGATAGGTGTGAGTGTGTGATAGGTGGTGTGAGTGTGTGATAGGTGGTGTGAGTGTGTGATAGGTGGTGTGTGTGTGATAGGTGGTGTGTGGTGTGATAGGTGGTGTGAGTGTGATAGGTGGTGTGTGGTGTGGGGAGTGCAGTGTACGTGTGGGTGTCCTGTGCAGTCCCTGACATCATGTGTCATGGACCTGCGGGACGCCATGGCTGTTTTCTTCAGGCGGAGGCAGACTGTCTTGACGTCCTGGAAAAGTACCGCGGGAGGTGTGAGCCCACCTTCCTGTTCTATGCAGTAAGTATGTTTCTGTAAAATATCAATAAAATATATATATATTTAAAAAAAAAAAATATATATATATATATATATATATATATATATATATTGATCTTTTTATAGAGAGAAAGGGAGAGGGATAGAGATTTAGAAACATCGATGAGAGAGAAACATCGATCAGCTGCCTCCTGCACACCTCCTACTGGGGATGTGGCCGCAACCAAGGGACATGCCCTTGACCGGAATCAAACCCGGGACCTTTCAGTCCGCAGGCCGACGCTCTATCCACTGAGCCAAACCGGTTTTGGCTCCCACTGGTCCTCGCAGAGATGGGCCTCTGGGTTCGTGGGCTGGAGCAGCACACCCGTCCCGTTGCAGGGAGGGAACCTGGTGGCCGTGGTTAGGGGAGCCAACTGCCCGCTGCTGCAGAAAACCATCCTGGAGCAGCTGGAGGCCGAGAGGAGGGCGCTGGCTGACGGCCGAGGCCGGAAGGTGGTAAGGAGGCCCGTCACGCCGGCACACAGCGGGCTCGGGGCGGCTCCCGGCTGCCGTGCCCCCCCCCCTTCCCCGGGCCTGTCAGCGGGAAGCTTCAGGGAGAGAGAGCCCCAGGCCCCGCCGACAGGCGCATTTTGAAATCTTCTTTCTGGAGCCTTCTGTCGAAGAGCCGTCCCTTCACCCCGAGCGCTTCCACTTTCTTCATCCCTCTCCCTTCCCCCCCCCCCCCCCCCCCCCGCTACTTCTACTCTTCCCAGGGCTTCTGGATCGCCGGCAGCGGAGCCAGAAATGGAAATGAAGTGAGGGAACCGAGGAGTGGGCAGGCATCTATGTCATAATCTGAACAATAAAGATTTATTTTTAAAAAAATAAAGAAGTGGGCAGGCGGAGTCCCGCCCGTGGGCGAGCTCTCTCCCGCGCCCCGCCGCCCTCACCTCGCGTTCCCGAAGGCCTCACTGTGATCCCAGGGGGCTGGCGTCTTGAACTTAGAAATTAAGCTCTGTCGGGACCACGAGAAACAGCCCGTGGTTCTGAGATATCAGTCCCCGGTGACACGGGCAGAGTTTTTCATAAACAATCGGCTGCCTCTGAAGAACCACGCGCCCGCGGCGGAGAGAGGGCGTTTCCTGGAGCTCTGAGTCCTGCCAAAGAGCCCTCCTGCCCAGCGTCCATTGTCCCAGCCCTCACATTCAGCTCCAAGGGGCAAAGTCCTGTGTTTATAGGACGGACAGGAATCGAATCATACTGTCCCCACCCCCCACTCCCCAAGGAAACTGGCCATTTCCCTCAAGAAAGACGATCCCAAATGCTGGGGCTCTCTCTGTGCCCCTTCCCGCACTGTGTGGGGGGCCATCGCTTCATATTGACTCGAGTTTCGGTTCTCCCGTCGCCAGCTCTGTCCGTGTGCCCGGGGCTTGTGCACGCAGGCCGGGGGCGAGCCTGAGGCTCAGCGAGGCTTCCCCGTCTCCGCACACTCGCACCGCCGCCTCCCCGTGCAGTCGCACACCTACCCTGTTTCCCCGAAAATAAGACAGTGTCTTATAGTAATGTTTGCTCCCAAAGATGCGCTAGGGCTTATTTTCAGGGGATGTCTTATTTTTCCATGAAGAAGAATACGGTACACATTTATTGTTAAATGAAAACAAAGGAAGTTTATTACCTGCATACGGTACGGTAGTACGGTAGCTGTCAACACAAACCAGACAAACTGTGAATCCTGGGGGCCTTATTTTCAGGGGGGGGATGCCTCGTATTTCACTCAGAAGGAAACCTGTAAAGCAGGTCTTATTTTCGAAGGGTGTTTTATTTTCAGGGAACCTCCAAGGATCTCCTCGTTTCCAAGACGGGTCCCCTTGGCCCTCTGCTTGCTCTGTCTTTTGAACCTTTATGCTTTGGGTTTCCGCGGGCTTCTGAAGGTTTGGCGGTCATCTTAAGTAACGAACAACCTCTGGCCAATCTGCATCAGATCACAGACGAGGCTCTGTCTGAGGAAGAGGAACGCTGCCCCCACGGAGAGGACGGCGGCCCCGACGCGGACGTGGGTGAGTGCCCGGCCAAGCAGCAGGGCCAGGAAGGCAAAGCGGGCTCCGACTTGATGTGTTTTTTAAAAACACACACGAGGGGTCAGCTTATCGAGCCACCTGAGCTCTGGGGAGCTTGTAAAACGTTTTGCACCGCTCTGGGCTTATTGCAGCTCCATCGGAGAAGACCTGCACCTTGGCCATCATTAAGCCGGATGCCGTCGGCCACGGGAAGACCGAGGAGATTATCGTGAAGGTACGGAGACAGCGCTCACCCCACGGGCTGCCCTCGGGGCTCCTCTGGTGGAAAACCGGGGTGGGCGTCGCCGAGCAGTGTCCTTCCTAGAGGGAAGAGAACGCTTTTTAGGAGCTGTAACCCAAGCTCCATGTAAGTAAATGAAACTGTAAAAATGTAAGCAGGAAAGATACGATAAAGATGAGGATTTCCACTGCTTTTCTATTATCTTTTACTTTTCTACTCCTTTAGGTGGGGATCTGGGCTTTATTTACCCTTTCAGGATATGTGTGTGTACATATTCTGCAGATCCAGGAAGCCGGGTTTGACATTTTAACGAGCGAAGAGAGGACCATGACGGAGGCAGAAATGCGGCTCTTCTACCAGCACCGAGCCGGAGAGGTCAGCCCGTGCGCTCCCACCGTCCAGCCCACTCCATCTCTTCTCTTCCGAGTTTGATTACAGCCTCTTAGTTTGGGAGAAAAGAGAGTGTTATGAAGAACAAGAATATAATAGGATACCAGAGATGCTTTGGCTGCAGGAAGAGATTTGGACTCCCCCTTAAGTAACGAAAGAAGGGACTTATTGAAGGGATATGCCGTGACTCTGGGAATTGAAGAGCTGAATGAGAAGGGGTTCGGGAGGAGAACCAAGACAGGGGTGGGGAAGGTCAGGAGCGAAACCTCAGGGGCAGTCACTTGGGGTGCTGGGGTGCTGCCCTTGACCTCGGGGTCAGCCACCTCCCTTGGCATCTGCTTGGCTCACGGACTTGGGGGAAGGGCTGGTTGCCTCTCTGGGTCACAGCCCTCGCTCTCGCTGAGGTGTGTGAGCATGGCAGGTATGGGAGTGTGGACAGACATTATGGTTGTCAGCCAGACGAGGGCCAAAGGATGGGGGAAGGGCTGTTCAGGAAGGAAAAGCAGAGAGCTGTTACTTGAAGGAAGAGGAAGGATTCTAAAGTACTGCCAACCCCCCGCCCCCCCCCTCAAAAAAAAAAAAACACAAAGAAAGAAACAAACGAACAAAAAGTCTCAGCTATACCCCACCTTTGGTTATCCAGCATCCAAAGGATTTCCACATGTGATTTTAAAAACTACCCCTACCTGCCGAAACCGGTTTAGCTCAGTGGTAGAGCGTCGGTCTGCGGACTGAAGGGCCCCGGGTTCGATTCCGGTCAAGGGCATGTACCTTGGTTGCGGGCATGTCCCCATAGGGGGTGTGCAAGAGGTGGCTGGTCGATGTTTCTCTCTCATCGATGTTTCTAGCTCTCTCTCTCCCTTCCTCTCTGAAAAATATCAATAAAATATATATTTTTTAAAAACTACCCCTACCTAATTTCTTACAGTCTCATGTTCACCCTCAAATGAGTCAACCCAGTCTCATCTTCCTGCCTTCAGCTCACCCCTGGTTCCTCTGGGTGTGGGTGTGGGGGGCATCACCACCCCCCCTCCCCGGGGCCCTTCCCCGGGCCTGCTGGCTGGCCGGCGGGGGCTCACGGACCCGCCCTGTTCCAGGAGGCATTCGAGAAGCTGGTCCACCACATGTGCAGCGGGCCAAGCCACCTCCTGATCCTCACCAGGACGGAGGACACGGAGGACGTCGCCGCCGCCTGGCGGGCCCTCGTGGGACCCTGGGACCCGCCCGTGGCCAGGAGGGAGCAGCCCGACAGGTGATGCCGCTAGCTGATGCCGCTAGCTGGGTCCCTCCGTCCATCTCAGAGCCTGCCTCCGGGGAGCGGAGAGCCCTGCCTGAGGTGCCCGCGCTCCTGCCAGAGGGCAGAGCCTAACGGCGGTGTCTGGTTGCCCTCACCCCAGCCTCCGCGCTCGGTACGGCTCCGAGGCGCCCCTCAACGCGGTGCACGGGAGCCGGGACGCCGCGGCCGCCCGCCGGGAGCTGGCTCTGCTCTTCTCCGGCTTCTCCTTCCCGGACCGCGTCCCCGCCGCCGCCTCTCGGGGTAAGCCACCGGGCGGGCCGGGCTTTACTCACCTTTGGTGAATGTATGGGGGGGAGGTGGCGGGGTTTGGGGGGGGATAATAACCATGTGGTAACCACGTTTCCAGCCGGATGAGGTCCTGATCAGAGAGGAGCCGCTATACAGCCTATACAGCCGCAGCCGCGGTCCTCATCTGTGTGAATGTGCAGTGAGAGCGCTGCTGCTCAATCGCATTCCTTTTTTTAAAAAAAATATATTTTATTGATATTTTTTACAGAGAGAAAGGGAGAGAGAGAGAGAGCTAGAAATGTCGATGAGAGAGAAACACCGACCAGCTGCCTCTTGCACACCCCCCACCGGGGATGTGCCCGCAACCAATGTACATGCCCCTGGCCGGAATCGAACCCGGGACCATTCAGTCCGCAGACCGACGCTCTACCACTGAGCCACACCGGCTTCGGCGTTTTTTTTGTGTGTGTGTGTTTTTTTTTGTTTTTGTTTTTGCGGCATTCTTACCCTGGAGCCGTATTTTCATTGCCACGTTTCTTTGCATTCTCCCGTGGAAACCACTGGGAAGGTAGAACTTTCTGGAAGCCGACACCCAAGCCAGCGAGTGGCCAGGGGTGATCCCCTCACTTCCCCTGCTCTCGGCAGGCCCCATGCCGGGCCCTTGGTGAGGTCGCTGCGCAGAGGGTTGCACAGACAGGCCCTCTGTCACCCTCGTGTCCCGCAGCCCCCACGCTTTGGGAAAAGCAGACTGGGCCATCGCCCCCAAATACGGGAGAGAAACCCAAGAGGGCCAGGGTGCACGGGACTTACCCCATTCCGTGCGGAGAGTCAGGCCTCGCCCAGCTCCTGTTCCTGCAGCCGAGGTCTGCGGTGCTAGTCTGAGCCTGGGTGTGAACGGGACCAGGGTGTGAACGGGACCAGGGTGTGAACGTCCTGGGAAAAGCGAAGGGTGTGAGGTGGGGGGAGGGGGTTCTTGGGAGAAGGCCCCATGCAGATCTGAAATGGCGATAACCCGTAGGTGCCCAAATGTCTGGGTTTTAACTGATGTATTTACCTAAGTGCTTGCTATGTTCCTCGTTTCCTCACGATCTGAACGCAGCCAGGTAAGATCAGGTGCTCCGAGGGCGAGGGAAGGCTGGACAGGTGCGGCCCCTGCCGGCTGAGGGCGAGCTAAGTGGGCAGTGGATCCCAGGGGGTCGAGAAATCCTGTGAAATGCCGAGTTCACACACCGGAGGGCCACGGCCCTGCCGGAGCAGCTCTGGTGGCCCTTCTGGGGCCCGCTTTCCTCTGACACCCGCCCCCGGAGCCCCGGGGCCACGGGGCAGGGTCGTCCTTTTCGAGGGGCCGATTGGAAACAAGCAGGGGTCCCTGGGGGCCGAGGCTGAAGTGTAAGGAGAGCGAATTGGCTGGGGAATACTCATCCGGGTCATGGGGGGGGTGTTGAGAGATGAGGTGGCTGACTCTTGGGCCTCAGGTGATCCCTGAGTCGGGGGGGGGGGCACTCAGGGGGGGGGGAAGAGAGGGAGGGAGGGGAGAATTCCAGAAGGGCTGAGCCCAGATCACATCCGGGGGGGGGGGGGGAGCACAGCCTCCTGCGGGCCTGGCTTTGCACAGCCTCACAGGGTGCTGGTGTCCTGCTTTGTTGGTTGTCAGGAGCAGAGAGAGTGTGCTTCCCACTGACCCAGCTCAGGGGCCAGGGGCCAGGTCACTGGAGACAGGTAAGCCAGGGTTTGAATCCTGGCTCCACGGTGTCCCAGCTGAATAGCCCCGGGAAAGTGATCTACCTTTCTGGTCTGCAGGCTCCTCATCTGAGAAACGGAGACAATGACAGGCCCGCTTTAGCCCCATCCTGATGCCTCTGTAACAAGGACTTCCTCACAGGGCTGCTGTGAAGACGCGAGGGGACCACGGGTGCCGGGTTCTTAGCCTGGTGCCCGACACACATTACCCCGCATTCTCTCACTTCTTTAATTCCTCGTCCCTAACACACACACGAGGACCTCTCTTTGGCGTCCCTTCCACCCGGACCCCTAACTTTATTGTCTTGTGATGTAGCTAGGACCCCCTTTTCCTCTGATTCTTGGGGGGACAGAGGCCTGGGACGGGCTGTTTCAGGAATCCCACAGAGCACCTGTCATCCCACAGACCTGGAGGAAGGAGAGGTGCTTCCCTTCCCTGAGGATGTGACCGAGACGGAGGATGTGCCTGAGACGGAGGATGTGACCGAGACGGAGGATGGGACTGAGGCGGAGGATGTGACTGAGGCGGAGGATGGGACCGAGAAGGAGGATGTGGCTGAGGCGGAGGATGTGACTGAGGCGGAGCGGCGGCCTCCGCAGCCCGGGACCCAGGGCGTGGCCAGCGAGTGAAATGCCAGTGCGCTCCCGTCCGCTGCGCAGAAGGAAAGCTCTAGAATCGGATCCTACTCTTTTGAGCACCAGTTTCTTTTAGTTTAGCTATCTTTCACGCATAATAAAATACAGTTTCCTGCTTTATTAAACAGTATATAGCACATATACTTTTTTTGTGTGGCTATTTCTGGGATTTTACAAAATAAGCGGACATTAGCTGTACTCTGCTGTGTTGTCTGGGGGGAGGAGGGGGAACGGGTTACACAGGACAGTGCTTCCCCAAGACACACTGGAATAAATCTACTTTATGGATTAAACTATTTCAGAGATTAAACTTGGTAACTATGCACCTGAAAGCAGTGCCACAGGACTGGATACGACCCTGCCGGGCCCACGGGCTTACGTCCTTACGCTGCCTGTCCACGCCACACGGCAGTCCTGTATGCCGCAGGTAATTATCCTGCCTCCGGGGCCTTAGTAAATCGGGGTGCTCCTGAAGCAGTG
Source organism: Vespertilio murinus (assembly GCA_963924515.1). Taxonomy (NCBI): domain Eukaryota; kingdom Metazoa; phylum Chordata; class Mammalia; order Chiroptera; family Vespertilionidae; genus Vespertilio; species Vespertilio murinus. The sequence goes on along the minus strand of OZ004715.1, from coordinate 28,044,160 downwards.
CTTGGGGTTTCACTGGAGCCAGGATCATCTCCTTTTCCTGATGCTCCCCCACTCCCCCACATTTTCGGGTTAGATTCTGGCTAAAGCCGAATTTTAAAACCCGACAGCTCCTCGTGGACCTGCTGGCCTCCGGCTTCCACGGAACTGCCTGCCTTTGCCCTCCCTCCACGGCTGTGCCCTTGAGGGAAGCCGGTTTTCAGTGAAAACTAACCACTATTACCCCATGAAGAGCAACATGCACAGCCACTCCCTCTTACCAGTCTGCTCTTTGGTGGACGTGGAAATTCTTTAGCCCAGGCCTCACCTCTCCCCTCGGAGTGAGCAACAGGCCGCGTTCTTCGGCACCTCGAGGCCAGTGTCAGCGACGTCCTTCTCATTTTCTGATTTTCTCCAGAGAAGTTCGCTCCTCTGACTTGAAGTTCTTTAAGCGGGCAGTTCGCCCCCAGAAGGCTGCTCTTCATGGGTGCATTGCCTTTTGCAGCCTCTGGCACAGGGCGCGTGTGCCGCACTGGAGGCAGAGGCTGAGCCGAGCCGCCTCCCGATGGAAACACGCCGTCCCCTGTGCCCATCAGCACCCGCCTGGGCCCCGTGGGAAACCATGGAGCCTCCCTGCAGGGCACGCTGTTGCAGACCGCCGGACCCCAAGTCCATCCTCCCTTTGGGAGTGGGCTCAAGAGGGGGACTCAACTGCTCTGTGCCCACATGAGGGCTGGCAAATGCCGTGGAGAAACACCAGAGCCCTCGGCCTGGTCTTCCACACCGCCGGTGCCGCATGGCTCTGAGTGAGCGAGCGGCTTAGACGTACCCCCAGCGGACAGCTGTCTGATCGCCCCAGAAGCTGGGAAGCCAGGGACCGCCCATCCCTGGAGAGATGAGAGGCAAGGAATGAAGCAGGGGGGAGAGAGGAGTAGGCAAGGACTGAGCCTGGTGGAGGAGGATGTGTCGGTGTCTGTGACCATCTTAAACCTTCCCAGGAAGTGGCTGGGAGTGGAATGGTCGGGGGAGACACGGGGGGCCCCTAAGGTCACAGGGCCAGAGAGGGAGGAGTGTTGACACACCCTTCCTTCCTTTACACGGTAGGGCCTTTCCCCCAGAATCCAGAAGGTTCATGGCAGAGGGAAGGAGGTGGCGGGAGATGCAGGAGAGAAGGGCCCGGAGCTTGGCTATAAAGTGTCAGCCCACCGAGACGGGGGCCTGGCTTCCTCCAACAGAAGAAACCCCCCGGGGGACTGCAGCATGGCCGCTATCTGGGTGTGAGTGCCGGAAAGGGAGGAGGGCAGCCCCAGCCCTGTGGAGTCAGAGGGAGGTTCCTCCCAGCAAGAGGGCCGAGTGCCGGGCAGACGAGGTCAGGGGCCGGGGCTGCTGACAGAGGGGCAAAGGCAGGTGGCTCAAGTGGGCCCCATCTGGCCCTTGTGTTTGGGGTGTCCCTTAGCTTCCTCTGAAACTAGGTCATGGGTCAAAACTCCCCTCATGCTGGGAACTGACGCGTGCCTCCTTGCCCAGCAATCGGGAGTCGGAGGAAAGGGCGGGGCGGGGGCAGCACCAGCCTCCGGCGCAGGTGGCAAGGAGCTGGGATCGCGCCCTGTCGGCTCTCCATCAGGATCTTTCGACTCCTTCCCTCTCAGACCTCAATCCCAAGTTTCCCCTGCGACAGAGGAATTCCCTCCCCTGCCGATCACCTCTCCGTCTTCCCCTCGCGCTCTGGGGCAGGGGTCCTTGGCTCTCTTCCTGTTTCTAGGGAGACCCAGAGATAGAAGGCGCTTCTCTGCGTTCCAGAGGTGGGATGGGACAGCGGGGAGCGGCCCGCCTTTGGGTCCTGCAGAGACAGCAGCGGGTCGTGCGCCGTGCGGCTGGCCATCTGCCAAGCGCTGGACCCGAGTCCAGGCGGCATACGAAGGGGAAGGAGAGAGGATGGAGGGGGACACAGCACTGGGGGGATGCTGGTGGCTGGAAATGACCACCTGTAAAGGGGCTGCTGGCCTTCAGGAGGCCAGGAGGAGAGGGGCCCCAGGAAGCCGCAGTGACCCCCCGGCACCAGCCGTCCCCTCTGCAGTGCGGTCACTTCCTGGCCTCTCGTTCACCAAGAGGCACCGGCAGCAGAAGCCAGTGCACACCGCCTTCCTATGGTTCCTAGCGTTCCAGGCGTTTGGAAAACAGACTCCTTTATAGAAGTTGCCACGATCGTTCTTGGCTTTTATTAGCATGTGTTAAAATCATATCATTCAAACACTACCAGGAGAACACGTATTGTTCCACATAAAGTGCTCAAGGGGAAAAAATGCAACTCATTAAATTGGACATTCTTTTCTAGTTCATAAACTTTTGGGTTACAATCAGGGCACAAAAGGAGAAACAGAATGCAGTATTAGAGAGAGCGAGAAGCTTAGTCAAGAACCTGGGAGAAGACACAAGATCACATCCCGCTCCTCCCCCCTCTTGCTGACAGAACACTGCACCTGTGTAGAGCAGCAAACTGCTTTGTTTTAATAAATACATTTCCTTCATCGAAACCAGAAAAGTTAATCATAGTAAAGCACTTTTTCTTTGATCATCTGTTTATAGCCACAGGCAAGATTTACCCACAGAGTTTAAGTGTGAAAGTGTTATTTCATTGGGCTGTTAGCTTCCTAATGCTATCCTGGGTTCAAGATTGTCTCAGCAATTCGCTATTGGTTTCTGTATATTTACCCGGTACCTTTAAATACCAACTCCCTACTGTTCTGTGTTACAAGTGCCGAGCAAGGATGTCCTCACATTAGCACTCTGACAGCTGCACAAACCTAGGTGCCTGTTGGGACAGATGTTTACATCAATGGTGTTCTGAGAAAGAAACAACTTGGAAATCTCTGTGTTTGAATCTCGCGTGGTCAGGTTGAGAACAGGAGAAACTGCGTTAAATACATTTAAAAACATTCATCTGCAATCAAACATATTTGAATCTTCCGAGGAAGGTACAGGTTTGGTGGCGGCCTCATCAGGAGTGGCTGGCGGGCTCGGGACCCTGTGTGGCATGCGCCCGTGGCAAGCGTCTGGCCGCAGACTCCCTTCCTGGCCACAGTGCCTTTGACCGTCTTTTAACAAAGGGAAAGGAAGGCTGGTTCTACCTCCAGTCAAGAGCAGTCTTGGTCGAGTACACTTGGAAGCCGGCCGGCCCGGCAGGTGGAGCCGGCGCCATGCGGAGGGCTGCAGAAGGACCAGGCACACCCGCTTGTGGAAAGGACTCCCCTTTGGTCCTCCCCGGCAGAGTCCCTTTCCCTCTAGCTTCAGTGCTTTTGGCTTCCTGCGGGAAAAGGTCTTGGCTGCATCTCTCACTAAAATTCCTATTTCATTTTACAGAAGGACACCCAATAGCAGTGTCGCGAAGAGAAAAAACAACTTTCCACACTCTCCTGCTCTTTGCTTCTTTCCACAGACGGGTGTGAGGAGCGTTCCGGAGTTTCACAGCGACGTGTGCTGCTGCTTCAGGCGGCACCAGGGGACCAGGCTTTGTCTCCAGGAGGTGAGGAGCTACTTCAGTGGGAGCCGGTTCAAGTCCTGCCAGACGCTGCTGCACCGCGGCAGGCGTGAGGGCGGCTGGGAGGCGCTCCGGGCCCAGTTCCTGCCAAGGGCAGCCCAGAGTTATGGCTGGGCTTCCACTATCAGTAGTTACGTTTCCCTTTGATGTTTCAAAAACCTGTGGTGCCTCTGTCCCCTCACTCTCCGTCACCCTGTCCCTCTGACCCGGAAGTCTGAGAGCTTATTGATTAGGCTGATATTGACGGCAGTAAGATGCTAGCTCACTGTTTTGCACAGCACCATATATCGTGCCTGTTATTCAGGCCAACTATAGCCAACCTTTTCTTTTTTTTTTTTTCTTTGTTCTTTTATAAAGAAAATCTATGTAAGTTGAGGTTCAGAAATGCATATATTTTTTTTTTTTACTTACAAATATTCATCTGATCAAAATTCAACATAACCTTTATGGAACACTTAACAATTGTTTTGTCTTTAAAATAACATTTCATTCAAACTGTATATAATTCAGTAAAGTTATTTTATACAGCAAGCAATGCTTAAACCCTGGAAAATCTGTAGAAAAGAGATTTTCACACAAAATAAGAAAAGAAAATTTTGAGGTATCCCCCCCGCACACACATCCATTCATCCTGACCCATGTGCGCACACACACATACACACACATCTGTGTATGCACAGACACACTCATTCTCACTCACAAAGTGGCTGCAGCATAGGCAAACAATTGTAGGTCCAAAGGAAAATGATTGATTGTTCTAATAAAGAGTCCAGGTAGCTCAGAAAAAAACCCCAAAACAAAACACAATAGTCCTCTGAGGAAATTACTACCTCAAAAATATGTTCTCAAGATGAATTTGAGATCTAAGCCTACCAAATTGCTTTTGCAAAACAGCTCCCTGCAGTCCAAGGTGACGTGTGCAAATAGAAGGAATCAAATGAGGCTAGTTCCTGTACTTCCTTTACCAAGGATGTGGGGTGCTGGCGGGTGCCCCGGCTGCTCCCGTCACGCCAGGTACTGCTGCAGTGCCGTCTTGGCCCTGAAATCACAACGTTCCTGTCAGCCGTCATCTCACAAGTATTAATAAGGGGGAAAGCCTGCGGCTCAAAGATAGTAGTGGGGGAAGTCTAAACGTTAGATTCCCCAAAGGGAACTGGGTGAGCCCACCTGGGCCAGAATTCTGCAGTCAGAAGACATTTCCAAACCAGCCTGCTCTAGCCCTTACACCTGCTGCAGCCCAGTGACAGTCTCCAGCTTTCCTTGTCACTGGCATCGGGTTGCCTTGGACCTGGAATTATGTTCTACTGCCATGCAGGTTTTACCCAGTGCTCCAGGACACTGGGCAGGAAGCTTAGGGTTTGGGAAACTAAAATGGACCCAGGAAGGTGTTTAGGTGCTGACTGAAGGTGCACAGAAGTCGCCGGGACGCTGTCATGGTTCCAATGCCTCAGAACACGTTACACGCTCATCTACATCTTCTCCTAATGACACCGACAGCGTGGGATGTACGTTCATTATGACTGGGAAAGAAGGCAACTAGTCGGAGAGGAAAAGATGCAATGTGGGCTATCCTGATCCCTGTAAAGGTGTCTTCCTTTGAGCCAGGACTGAGGGGGCCTCCTTTACTGCCCCTGTTAGGAGCTTGTGGGAATCAGGAAGTCAGGTTTCAGCAATGGTCTTCCCTTCTATGGCAATGGAGGAAAGGCTAACATTTTCAGTGACTAAGGGCTGATGAAAGTATACCATGTAGGCTAGGCATGCAATAAGCTGGCCCCAAGTGCAGTTTCTATATAGCACAGTAACAGATATAATCTACAGTTTTAAAAGTGGTACACTGCCGAAGCCGGTTTGGCTCAGTGGATGGAGCATCGACCTGCTGACTGAGGGGTCCCAGGTTCGATTCCGGTCAAGGGCATGTGCATTGGTTGTGGGCACATCCCCAGTGGGGAGTGTGCAGGAGGCAGCTGATCAATGTTCCTCTCTCATCGATGTTTCTAACTCTCTATCCCTCCCCCTTCCTCTCTGTAAAAAAAATCAATAAAAATATATTTAAAAAATAAAATAAAAGTGGTATACTAAGGGATATTCTTGCAATTATCTAAGGACTCTATAAAGATGATAGTTACAAATTGACCAACACATCAGAACAGAAAGCTCTATTCAAACTGTCTCTAAGTTATAAGTTGGGTTCTACAGGAAATTTTCCTCCAGAAACAAGGTGATGGCTGATACTACATCCACCTGAGTGACCGTATTTATATGCACAGCCCACCCTTCCAAGCCCCTCGTTTATCTAATAGGCACCGCCAAGTGGGCTCGCCCAAACAAGAACTCTTTATCTCCCCATCCCTACCCACTTCGCTCATGTTCTTCACCATCTTGGTCAATGACAACCCACTGTGCAGTTGCTTCAGGCTAAAACTCTAGGCAGTCTCTTTTTCTCTCTTTCCTTATCATCCTATATCAAATCCCTGAGCAAATCCTGTTGGTACCTTTAGATTAAGCCCTGAATCAGACCACTTCTCAATACTTCTACCACTACCACCCGCATCTCTTATGCACAGGACAATAGCCTTTAACTAGTCTCCCTGTTTCAATTTTTGCTCTATTCAGACGATTCTCTACACAGCCACAACAGTGATCTAAAAATTCAAATCAGATGATGTCTCTTTTGCTCAAAACTCTCTCATGACTTCCTAGTGAACTCTGAATGAAATCCAAAGGCCTTACTATTGGTTACAAGGCTCTTCACGTGCTCCCCACCTCTTCCCTGAGCCCCCTTCTCTCTCTCTCCCCCGGTTTGGCTTCCTCCAACCCCAGTGGTCTTCCTGCTACTCCTTGAACATGTCAAGCTCATTACTGCCTCAGGGCCTTGCACGTTCTGCCCCTCAGCCTGGAATACCCTTCCTCTGAACCTCTGCCTGGCTGACTCATTTTATCCAGGCCTTTGATCAAATGTCACATTGACTGATTTGTGTGAAAAAGAGATTTTCTTCCTCTCCAGTCCCTCAACTTGCCTTTTGTTCATAGTAAATCTCATTTCCTGCTCTCATAGTCCGTATCTGTTTGCTTACTGTCTGTCTTCTGCACTAGAATGTAAGTGCCATGAAGGTAAGGACTTCACTAACTTTATTCACCGTTATATCACCAATGCCTAACACAGTGCCTGGCAGAGGTTAGTATTAAAAAACAAACAACTGCCGAATGAACAGGGATTCAGAGGAGCGGAGACCGAAATGGTGAATGAAGATGTACATGAAGATGGGATACTGGAGAGGGTAGGTAGGGTAGGCATGGGACTGGAGGGGAACGTAGAGGATGAGAAGGGCAGGGCCAGGCCATGGAGGGCTTAGGTTGTGCTTAAGAATCTGGAGATGAGAGCTGATGAGCGTTGCTGTAGTCATTGTTATGCCCGGAAGTGAGCTGAGAAGCGAAGGCTGCGTTATAAGGGAGTAGGAAGAACACAGCTAGGAAAAACACTTTTGACTATTTGGAGGGTAGAGGGATCTGACTATGATTCTTGCCTCTCCCAAGAAAGGGTGAGCTCTCTGACAGCAGGGACCCCTGTGGTCACTGCTGCCCCCCAGCAGCCAGGCCGGGCAGGCAGAAGGCAGCGCTCAGGGAGGTTCTGAGGCAATGTTTTATTAATGAATGCCTTCCTTTCTGCTTTTCAGAAAGCCACATGCATTTCTAGTCTAATGACTAAAGGAATGTAAGGAATGGCCTCTGGATCCTTTCTAGATACCCACTAAGACAGCCCAGACTCATGTTAATTCAGAGTAAGACGAGGATCTTTATTCATTTGCTAATTATTAGTCTAGCTCTTACTCAAATGTCACACAGTTGGCTCACAGAAAATTGAGAAGGGAATCCAAGAATCTAAAAGATTGTAAGTCTGGCCAGGTTAATTGCTAAGCAATTCAAATTCTTCAAGTACCCAAAGCAGGCCCTTCGATACTCACTTGTCACAAAGGTTTGAATCTGGTGACTGACTCAGTTTGTGTAGAATATCTACAATGCCCATGTCTCGTAATTTATCCTGGCGTTCTTGTGAACCTAAGAGATTAAAGCTAACAGGTTACTGGGCACATGACCCAGAGGGTTGCTCACCTCAGTGTACAATCAACAACCCGGAGCCTTACTTTACCGAGTTCTTCATGGTCCCCCTTCTCTCCCTTGGCCTCCTCTCTCCCTGTGTGTGGACGCCCTCTGGCTTGGAATCTCCAACAGATTTCTAACCGGTTTCCCTGCCTCTCACCCTCCTTCCTGCGGTCGGTCCTGAGGTCTGCTCCTCAGCTAGCTTCTCCATGGGCCCGGTCAGCTTCTCACGCCTGGCACCAGGCCCTCTGCCATCAGGCCCCAGCTTCCTTCTCCTGGACACACCAAGCCGGGCTCTTCCTACCCCAACAGGTCTGGTCTCCTCTTTCTGTTCTCTCTCACCCTCCACTAACCTCCCAGCACTTCCTGCTGCCTCTCGTCAGCATGTGGCAGTTCCAGCTTTACACGGCTCTGGTCTAGCTTCCAACTAGATTAGGACTCCTGAGGGCAGCCTTTTCCCTGGCACCGGACTTGGACTCTGGGTCTGTGCGTTGAACCCAGTTTCTCCTCCTCCTGCTGCTTTGTTCTGGATACAGCAGCTGAGCAGAGTCATCAGCTGGAGTCCTTCCTCCCCACCGAGGAGCTTCCGTGACTCACTTTGCACTGACCCCGTCTAGACCGAGTAAACCAGAATCTCTAGGGATGGAGCCCAGAAATCTGCATCTTCAGAAGTTCCCCAGGGGATTTTTGGGCAGCCAACCCGGCAATGAGACCTGAGTTGGAATCATTTGGGGAGTCTTAGAAACTCTTGCCTGCAGCCCACGCCTCCGGATTCTGGTGCAAACTCCCCAGAGGTTCCAGCCAACAGCCAAGGTGGGAGACCTCCTGACAGACTGCCTGCTTCAGAGTCACACGTACTTTTCATTTCTCACCAACGCACCCTCTTCTCCATTAAGCGGATGTGCCCGTAGTCCTTACATGCATTCCTCTGCAAGTGAAAGGCCTGTCCTCCCCCTCACCCCTTCCTCTCCTCTTCCTCCAGCGCCTCTCGCTGCCTCCTCAGCTCATCAGGGCAGGGACCGCCACCTACTTCTACAGTGTGGACTCCAAGGTGGGGCTCAGTGTTAACTGTCCGGCTGACTCAGGCTTGCCCCACAGCTTCTCGGGTGACGCTGTTGGGTGCTTGGGGCCCAGGGAGCAGTGCCTCACCCCAGGATCTCAGGGCGCCTGCTGCCTTCCGAGTGGGACTTCCCTCCCATCATTTCAGAACAAATCTCACCCATCTCTTACCTTCCTCTTCATTCCATATGAGGTTTGATATACAAAACATCGCGGCAAGCTGCAGCTTGATATGTGAATGACCCTATTTGATGCAGAAAAGGGAAATAAAAATGAAGGTAATCTCATTTTAGACCATCTTTTTGTGACATACTATAAGCAACTCCAACAGCCTAAAGGTTTTAAGCAAGGACTTCAAACTCAAATGTCTTGAGGGGCCACAAGGTTAGCACTAATGGGTGAATGGAGTGGACTAAAGACAATAAAAAATGGTGGAGAATCTGGCAAACTGGAAAAACCTTGCCAAAACACTCACATTCCAATTTTAGACAGCCTCTGGCCGGCCACACAAAGCACCTCCAGGGCCATAGGTGCCATTTGTAATCCACACTGACATGACAATTCTGTGCTTTAGATTAAGCTATGCCTTATTCCCATTAGAAAACTTTCAGGCCATTAGCGGCCAATAAACTGGATGGATGTGCACTTGGTATTTCTCTCTGCAGCTGCTGATAATCTGATTCAAATTACTCTCATTTCTGTAGGAACATCTCCAAAAACTTGACTCTATTTGGTTTATCTTGAATGTCTCCTATTGTTAATTGTGTCTGAAACACAATTCTATTTATTTTTCTTTATGTACTGAAAGTACAACCATTTGGATCATTTATCATTTATACTTTCTCCTAAATGAAAAAGGGCCCAATGGTTGAATGGTCTTTACAAGTGGTTTTCCTCCTGGTGTAAAAAAAACAACACCCCCCCCCCCACACACACACACACCAGTACATTTAAATAATTTATTCCTATCTGAGAAGTGCCAGTGACATATGCTAGGACAGACTTATCTGACCATGCAGGGCTCTCTCCCTGATGAGCAGAGACAAAGAAGTGGATGTGGCTTCCTCAGTTACATTCTATGATCGGTGATTCTTTTCTCCTTCTACAAGCCAACACCTTTTTAAGGAGCTGTCCAGCTTAGGCTCCATTGAGACAAACAAAACAAAACTTATCACCTGCTCCTACCCTCAGGCTGTATTTGTGGAATAAATGAACTTGTAGACAGTACAACAATAAGCATTTACTATGAGTAAATTCATCATTCATGTAAATAAATATGTTTTGAGAAACAAATTGCTGTGAGAGTGAAAAGTGGAAGGTGGAGAGGCAGGAACCTAATTTAGGCGGAGTGCACAGAAAAGCTCTCTTTGAAGGAGGCGGCATTTAAGCAGAGACTGAAGACAACGCCAGCTGTACACAGAAGTAGGGGCGAGGGGTTTTGAGAGGAAGGGGAAGTTCCGGAAATGTCTGAGGTATAGAGGAGCTGCATAGCTTGTACGAACTGAGACGAGTCAGGTCACGTGGGACTTCAGAGGCCATCATAAGGAGAGGATGGATTTTAAGGTGCAACAGGGATTTTGGCTTCTTTTCTCTTAAAACAAAAAGTGAGGTCATCATTCCTAGTGATGGGCAGAGGGTTGAGGTTTAAAGAATGGAAGGCAAGAACCTATTTTTGTGTAGAATGAGGGTGTTGCACCAGCCGGTTTGGCTCAGTGGCTAAAGCCTTGGCCCACACACTGAGGGTCCCGGGTTTGAGTCTAGTTAAGGGCATATACCTTGGTTGCAGGCTTGAGGAAACCGATCAATGTTTCTCTCTCTGTCCCCTCTCTGTCTAAAAATCAATGGGAAAAATTTTTTTTAAAGAGAGAGAGAGAATGAGGGTGCCATCTTTTGGAGATCCACAGGAGGGTACTAGGCAGTAGTGAGTGCCTATCTAGGTTCTGGAATGAATTTAACGAAAAACCAGCCAGCCTAGTTCTGTGCCATTCTCTACAGCTGTCAGCTCTGACATGGCAGGCAAAGAGAACACCGGGGCATCCATGTTTAGGGTGCTGCAAGAAGACAACAGTGAAAAGAGCAAGAATGTTTGATAGCCACATTTTGGCAACAGGCAGTTTCTGGCGGCAAGATCCAGGGCATCATGAGAGGGTTGATGGCTGAAATGTTTGGAAGCAGGTGGCAGATTGTGTATGAAAGTAAACGGATCAGCCCTAACTGGTTTGGCTCAGTGGATAGAGCATCAGCCTGCGGACTGAAAGGTCCCAGGTTGGATTCCGGTCAAGGGCACGTACCTTGGTTGCGGGCACATCCCCGGTGGGGGGGAGGGGGGGGCTGTGCAGGAGGCAGCTGATCGATGTTTATAACTCTATCCGTCTCCCTTCCTCTTTGTAAAAAATCAATAAAATATATTTTCACACACACACACACACACACACCCACCACAGAAAGTAAATGGATCAAAGAACAGGTGTCAGAGGGCTAGAGCGATCTTCCACATAGCCTTGAGGGAGGGCGGGGATTGGGGATGCTGAGAGCCAAATGCCGAGGTCCTCACTGAATAAGAGGGGGGGCGGTAATCAGATGACAAGGGTGGGGCTGGGGTGGTGGTGGGAACACTGACAATGGCACAGCTTCTAGGACCTGCTGTTGTTGCTGCTTCTTCACGATGGAAGAGAGGGCCCTGCATCTGTTCGAAGTCCCTGTCTTTCATGTGTGGCCAGTGTAGAGCAGTGAAAGGAGACGAAGCCTACCATGTAATACTTGATTTTCTGCAGGATGTCATCATTGGTCATGATGAGCTCCTTCGCCGTAGTGCCATCTGCGATGTTGGCTAGGATGCACAGCGTCTGGAAAGAACAAAGGGCAGTGATCAGGAGACCTCTGAAGTCCCATACTGAGCTCTCTCAAATCGGGATTTTCTGTTTACACTTTGAATGTCTTGATTTCTCACTCCCTGGCCTCACTGCACCAAGCACAAGGAATCCAAACATTTCAGTGGTTTCTTTCCGGGCACAAGGCATCGCTGGGCAAAGGCAGGCATGTCTTGCCGAAACCGGTTTGGCTCAGTGGTAGAGCATCCGTCTGCGGACGGAAAGGTCCCGGGTTCAATTCCGGTCAAGGGCATGTACATTGGTTGCAGGCACATCCCCAGTAAGGGGTTTGCAAGAGGCAGCTGGTCGGTGTTTCTCTCTCATCGACGTTTCTAGCTCTCTATCTCTCTCCCTTCCTCTCTGTAAAATATCAATAAAATATATTTAAAAGGAAAAAAAAGGCAGGCGTGTATTATAGTTCATGCTACCACATAAATGAAAAGGAAACATAATTTAATATTTTCTTGGAAACTCCATTTCCGAGAGAAGCTCTTGTTACTTCCCTACAAGGTTCCCTCAAAGTGGTCGCCTCATTGGTGGAAGCTTCAGAAATGTTGCAAGTTCCCTCCCTCCCTCACTCTCTCTAAAAGCTACTTGTTCACAAGCAAATGAGCTTCTGGGTGAAGGCCTGAGCCCTGTCCACTAGCCATGTGCAATCAGAACCCAAACTTTTTTGAAACCTACTAGAGGAACACAAAGGGAAACAAAATGTGGATGAAAGTTGGAGAAAATTACCTTCACTTCTCTTCACTTTGAGTGATTCCTGACTGACTGTGCTCCTGGGCTCAGTGTCATTCCCTGCCTTGTTGGCACAGAGCGTTGGCCCTCAGAATGAAGGGGCCCGGGTTTGATCCCAGTCAAGGGCACATACCTTGGTGCATAGGGCCAACCAGCCAGGGCCAAGGGGGAAGAATTCCCATCTTTTTTGGAATAATCAGAAGATACTCCTCAAAGAAAGGGAACACATACCTGTTCTTTGACTTCAATGTTGTGCTCCCCTTCCAGAATAAGAGTGACGGCTTGCATAATCTGCTTTCCGTGGGTGCTCATGATTTTATCTATATGCTGCAAAGCAATGGGAAATCCACAATTATCACCTGGGGGACAAAGAAAAAATCCCGCAGGAGAGAACAGAGGCTTCTAAATATACAACTTTCCTTCAAAGAGAACACCATAGCATATAGAGCTAGATGCCAAAGAACCGTGTTTGAAACTGCATTTTGCCTTCAACATTTTTTTTTTTTGATGACTTTAGGATGAAGAGAGAGTAGACTTGGCTTGACAGAATATGGAATTATAATCACATGGGATCATCAAATGCAAATATATTAAAGGAAAAGCAGGCACATAAAAATGGGTGAGGGAGATGTGGAAATCTTTGAGCATAAATGTATAAAGAAGACTAAAAAAACAATGAAATATAAATAATAATACATAATACGTTAAGATAGGTTTTTATATAAATAAGATTATGATCTTATAGATACAGAGACAGTTTGGTGGTAGGCAGAGGGTAGGGAGAAAAGGGTAAACTGGTGTTTTTCTTTTTAATAAACTGAATAAAAACAACAAGTGAGGCAGAGAAGAAACCGCTCATGCCTTTTCATCTACGTGAGAGGCCCCTGACAATGCTGCTCAGGGACCACCGAGCGAGGCTCAGCCTCTCCTGCTCTGACACACCCACTGCTCTCCACGCCGACAGCTCCAGCGACCAGCCCACTAATTGTGGGCGGGTGGGTGTGGGTGTCTGTCTCTGGAACGGCCCTGAAGGGGTTCTCTGAAGTGAAAGAATCAGAAGCCCCAGAGATAATTACTTAGGCTGGTAAGAAAACCCATATGGTCAGCAAAACAGGTAAGAATAAAGGAACCAGTTAAGATAAGCTCATATGCAGCGAGGTGGAAGGAGGGGGACAGGACCGGCAGGGAAGGAATGCAGGGTCAGGTGGCCATATATGGTGGAGCGGCTTCCAGACACCTCTGAAGGTGATAGGTCTGGACAGCAACTCCCTGCTTCTCTGGGAAGAAGCAGTTTTCGATCACACTTGTGGGTAGATGTTGCTGGGAGAGGAGGGGAGGGCGATGTCTTACCATCGTGTGCAGAGGGAGCTAATCTGGAAGCCCGGGTGATTTTACTTACAGGCCGAGTAGAGAGGAGATTTCTAAGAAGCCCCAATGTTTTCATCAGCACATTCAGATCTGAATCCGATAATAACCGGAACAGCTGCTCCGTACTCAAGCTTCGTAAAATATCTGCTTTTATTTTCTGTTCAGCCTGAAATGCCATATTCTGAAAGGATTAAAGAAATTTCAAGAATCATGTCTACATTTGCTTTTTTAAATTATATTTTTAATAGTAACTCTGACCCTAGCTGGTTTGGCTCAGTGGACAGAGCGTCGGACTGTGGACTGAGGGTTCCAGGTTCGATTATGGTCAGGGGCACAAGCCTGGGTTATGGGCTTGATCCCCAGTTAGGGGCATGGAGGAGGCGGCTGACTTTTCATTCTCTCTCCTCATTGATGTTTCTATCTCTCCTTTCCCTTCCTCTCTGAAATCAATAAAAATATATTTTTAAAAAAACAGTAACTCTGATTATTTTCAAAGTACAAATAGAATCTGCAAAAAATCCTTAATTATGTCACATTATTTTTCTGATTCCTATATTCTGTCTGTCAAGAAAAAGATACTGTCACTTCTATATATATTCCTTTATTAGGAATATGATTACTTTCTGACACAGGCAGTTGAGTATCTTTAAAATTTCTCAAATAAATACAAAATCCATTATTACTTTTGAGAATATCTTTATGGTTATCATGTTGCCTTCTGTGTACTTTAATAACAAAATAACTATTAACAACTATACTGTGCTATGCATTTTGAAAATGACTTAAAAGTATTTGTTTATTATGTCTAACCAATGGACACAGATAACAGTATGGTGAAGGCCTGGGTGGGGCAGGAGCTGGAAACGGGGATAAAGAGAAAGGGACTTCTGTGATACTGTCAACAATAAAATAAATTTAAAAATGTCAAAAAATTTAAAAAACCCCAAAGACACAAAAGTACTTTGTAAAGTAGGTAGCTCTGTCCTAATGGGTTTTTCTCAATGGTTAGAGCATTGGCCCTCGGACTGAAGGGTCCCAGGTTCGATCCCAAGCTCACAGGCACATACCTCTATTGTAGGCTCGATACCCAGCTCCCAGTCGTGGAGGCATGCAGGAGGCAACCAATTGATAGGTCTCTCTCATATCAGTGTTTCTCTCTCTGTCTCTCCCTCTCCCTTCCACTCCCTCTAAAAATCAATGGAAAAAATATCCTAGGGTGAAGATTAACAAAAAAAAAAACCACAAAAAAGTAGCTCTCTACAGATATCAATATGTTCATGATAAAGAAAATGTGTTTTCCAAAATGAGTTTAAGTCAAGTTTCAACATCTGTCCACTTTTGTTATTAATAGAATAGAGGCATACAATGGCCAAACAACTTGCTTATGTTTAAATCTGAAAACTGCCTTAACTGGTTTGGCTCAGTGGATAGAGCATCCACCTGTGGACTCAAGGATCCCAGGTTCGATTCCGGTCAAGGACATGAACTTTGGTTGTGGGCACATCCCGAGTTTGGGGGGGAGGAGGGGAGTGCAGGAGGTAGCATCGATGTTTCTCTCTCTCTGTCTCTCCCTTCTCTTTTAAAAATCAATAAAATATATTAAAAATATAATAATAAATTTGAAAGCTGAATATGGAGTCTGCTAGGTCCTAGGTCCTTAGAAAACTGAGACTAACCAAAAAATTTATATGCATATACGAACAGCCCATAGACACAGACAACAGTGTGGTGAAGGCCTGGGGTAGGTTGGGAATTGGAGGGAGGGGGGCAAAGAGGGGAAATAGGGATATTTGTAATATTGTCAACAATTAAAAATAACATTCTTTAGTTTTAACTTTGAAAATAGCTCTATGCTCTTTGTAAACGATGACATACATAAAAGAGTGAAACGTACCATAAGAGCCCAAATTCCATTCACTCGTAACGCAGGGTTTTCACTTTGTGTTAATCCACAAAGTAGCTCTACAGCTCCTGATTCTAATATTGGCTGCCATTGGAAAGGGGGGAAACACAGGCTTTGAGTCAGGTTAGTGAACCAAATGTGCACATACCCTGGCACTCTGCTTATGATTTTGTTTGCACTCTTACCCAAGTCCAAGCAACTTTCACAGAGCAGGGAGTGAGGTGGCCATAAAAATCACCTTGAGAAGGGCAAGGACAATTATTCTCTCTCAAATCTAAAAACACAAATAATCCCTGTCATTTCCTGTTTTTCTGGTAGTCCTGAAAGACTCAGGAGATATCCTTCAATCGGCACATTTCACACACACATGACTCCATTCCCTAGTTCCACAGGCTCAGTCTCACCACCCTCTGAGAGTTTTGTGTAGGCACAGATCTCACTATCTCATGTGTTGTTTCCAAGCTGACTATGAAGCGATAGGCTGATTTAGAATGGAACCTAAGATAAACTATCCTCCTTCCAAATTATCAATCTTATTCCAAACAGAATTCATCTTTCAGAACTACTTTCAGGACTATTTCTCAGTGATACAAGCAAAATAAGTTTTGTACTTACAGTCATACCATGTTTTATACCTAAAATAGCACACTTTTAGCCTGACCACTTAATTTATGATACTTCGCTAAAAATGGGTTTTGTTAATTTTATAAAAATTCAAATCCTAAAGGACTGATTTACTATCACCAATGAATGCTAAAAGGCCATCTTTCAAGTGCATTCTAGAAATGGCTTTAGCAATTGAAATAGAGCAGTGCCTTTCATTATGACATTTTTGAAGGACACACATTCCTCTACTTGTACAAATTGTGGTATTTTTTTAAAAAAAACTTTTTATTTTCAACTAAGTTCAAACTTATAAAGTAATAAGATTAATACATGAACTTACATATATTCTTTTCTCAGATTAACAAACTTTTAACGTTTTGCCATATTATTTTGCTTAATCAAGACCTCTTTCATTCTATATACCCACATTTGTATTTTTAAATCTTTTCTGAACCACTTGAAAGGAGAGTGCATACATTATCATGCCCCTTACCCTTACTCTTCAGTGTTTACTCTAAGAACAAGGATGCTCTCTCAGAGAACAGAGCAATCACCGAATTCAGAAAAGTTACCATCAAAACAATATTTTTATTGAATATTGAATATTTACAGTCCATATTTCAATTTTGTCACCTGGTCCAAAAATGCTCTTGTTACACTTCCTTACCTTCCAGTTCAAGATCCAGTTTATTACTTATTGAAATATAATTGACATATATTAAATTAGTTTCAGGTATAAAACATTATTCAATGTAAGCATGTATTACAAAATGATTATCACAGTAAGTCTAGTTAAAATTCATCATCACACGTAGTTACAGTTTTGTCCCTTGTGATGAGAACTTTTAAGATCTACTCTCTTAGCGACTTTCAAATATACAATACAGTGCTAACTATATATAGTCCAGTTTACTTTTCATATGGAAAACCAGCTGCATTAGTGATCCCATCCCTGAGCTCATCTACCTTCCTGCATAACCAAACCCTCAGTATGTTGAAGGTGGATGTGAGGCATCACAACAGCTCTGCAGGATGACTAACGGTGTCACACTGACTGCCGCCAGATCGCCCTCAGGCCCAGGTCCACACCACCAGGGCGGAGCGCTGATGGGAGCCCCGGCATCTCATCTCATCTCGCCCTCATCATCCTTCAGAATAACTGCCACTCTCTCCCCCTTTGTTCCAAGATTGTTGCTGGTGAGTAACTACTGTCTCTGAACCTCCACCTTGTTCTAAAGCCTTCCTAATTACCCGTCAGAAGCCTGGAGCTATCACAATGTAGACAAGTAGTTCAACCAAACTGGGTCTACTACATGCATAATAAAGGGCAGAGTCTAAACCTCGGGTCATGACTGGCAGGCCAGAGATATTTTAACATGATAAAATTATCTGGATAAGGTTTTCTCCTTCCTTTATTAAAGTTGATTTTAATTTTCCCTATAGAAATAATACCTGCTCAAATAATTTACAAAATGCATAAAACAAGGGAAAAATATACACACATGTAATCCTTCCTCAAACAACTACCATTGACACTAAACACTAAAAAAGATTATTTTCTGGCCCTGGCCGATTTTTCTCAGTGGTTAGAGCATTGGCTCTAGAGTTGAAGGGTTACAGGTTCGATTCTGGGCTAGGGCACATACCTCAGTTGCAGGTTCAGTTGGGGTAAGAGCAGGAGGCAACCAATCTCTCTCTCTCTCTCTCTCTCTCTCTCTCTCTCTCTCTCTCTCTCTCTCCCTCCCTCCCTCCCTCCCCCCCTTCCACTCTCTCTAAAAACAAGGGAAAAACACCCTCACTCCTAAGGTGAGGATTTAAAAAAAAAAATTATTTTCTGATGCTAGCAGAAATTACTTATAATCCTGGTTTTACAAAATTGTCATAATTTATTCCTTAGTAATGATAGTTTGAAAATAGTCTATTATTTGTGTATTATTTCTTACATTTATAGGCAGTTTAGAGTGAATGCAAACTATAATATCTTTTAAATAATCTGAATATGCAGGGCAGAATAAAAGGGATAACAGAAAATTAAAATAACCATATTTAAAAATGATTTTGCTACCCTCCTTCTTGCAGCATCAAAAGTAGTTTTTAAAACTAGTCTTCAAATTTCAATGTCAACTACTATGGAAGTTATTTGACTAAGCCCCTGGTAGGACCAGGCAAAGTCTAGGAAGAGAAAATCAATACTAACCTCTTTGCTTGGAGAAAATTCAAGAAGAAGATTACATAGCATGGAAGATGCTACTACTAAGATTTCGTCTGGTGCATTTTGCAAAACCTAGGGAATTAAAAAAAAGGAGTACTATTAATGGTTTGGAAAGAAATATGGAGGTGAGATCATAAGAATGAGGAAAAAAAACAATTTATCTTTCATCCTGATTTCTCCTATTTGAGAGCTGGTTAGGAAAGGTGGACCTGATATTGTGTGAACCTTTACCTAGTGCTCTAATTCTGACTGCGGCCCTCACACCCGTCTTGCCGGAGAAGCTATAGCCCACTGCCAGGATGGGAGTTGCTGTACAAAGAAGACAGACAAGGCAGGGAGAGGTGCCCCATGTAAAGGTTTAAAGATCGGGGACCACTTTGGGGAAAGTGGTCTGCTTCATTAACTCGGGCCATTGATGAAACACAAAATTGCACAAGGGCCCAAAGCTTTGTGATGTGTCCCTAGTGGAACTTGTGTGACCAGGAGCACAGGTGGACTAAGCTACTGCCCAGGCCAGGAAATGCGGGGACTGGAATCACATAGCCCTGGTTCCAACTCCGACTCCTCCACGTATGAGATGTGTGTACCTTAACCTCTCTGAGTCTTTGAGTTGAGGAATTAAAGAAAACAACACTTTGTTTATAGGACTATTTAGGATGGAATGATATAGTGAATAACAAGGGAAGCATAATATCAAAAAGTTAAAACATAGACTGCCTAAGTGAAAATTTCAGCCCAGCCACTGAATGGGTATACGAATTCCTTGACTGTCAAATGGGGATGATGATAGTATCTGCTTCACAGGGTTGTTGTGAGAACCAATAAACGAAAAGATTTTAGACTAGTAACTGGCACACAGGATTATATAACCGTTTTAAAAAGGTAATTTATTGCCATAGTTTTTGTTGTTATCAGGCACTGTATCAGGCATAGGGCAGGTCTAGATCAAACTAAATGCCATACTCTCACTCAATTCAGAAGACAACAACGTGATGACAAATGTTAGCCACATTAGCTATTATCAGAACCTGTTCTTTCCAGTTTTTAAGACAGAAGGCTTCTTAAACACTACCACTTCTATGCAATAACCATTCCATCTAAATCCTTTGCATTTGGGAGCAAATCCGGATAAGGCTTGTCATCTCAAAAGGAGTCCAAAGAGCTCTCGCTATGCAAAATGGAAATGGAGAATCACAAAAAACAAACACACACCAACAACAACCACAATTAAAAAAAACAGAGTTAAATATATTATCTGCTTTCTTCAGTTAAATTAAGCCTGAAGTTTCCAAGTTAAGAATAAGCAAGAATTACAAAACAGAAGCACTTCTCCTAAGATACTGTATTAATTTTCCTGTGACTTGTTAGCTAGTTGACAAAGTTAAATCTCCTGTTATGCATGCCGATCTCTGTCTGCCACAACCCCCTCTAAGACACTGTTGACCTTCCCTTGCCTTTCCATGCCCTTTCTCCATCTCTCAGGCGCACCCCACACGCAAGCTGTAAGGCCATCTTCTTCCAGAAGCCTCCGTGGAGCCCTTCCCGTCAGAAGTCATCCTATCCTCCCCTGTTCCCTGTTTCTGGCCTCTTGTAAGACCCTTATTACCGTCCACACTGCTCAAATTCTATGTGTAGACACGCCAACCCCCTTTTCTATGAACAAATTTCAGTGTCTGAAGGAATAATCTACAGATGTATGATCTAATTTACCCTGGCCTGAATGACACTGCACAAAATGGGTGCTTAATGAATGTTGGCAAAATAAGAGCAATCATCATTTTCCTAAATTACACTACTTAGAATCACTGGTTTAAATAAGTTAGTGTGTACCAAGGCTTTAAAAAGTTGCTTTGCTTGATGATTCATTTTTTAAAATGTTTATTATTTTATAGAGGTTAATGTGCCTTTATCAAGTTGTATTTTCAAATTAGATAACAATGAATGATAAACTAAAACAGAAGAGTCTGTGAAATTCTTAAAAGCATTTTAAGCAAGAAATTTGGAAGTTGACCTCTAACACTGACCAAATAGAATTTCACCAAAATAGTAACAAAAAATAATCACAAATAAATATTTTAATTAAATTCAAATGGCTATTCTCTTGTGGTTGGTTAACCAACAGTTAACAACATGAAAAAGTAAAAGAGAAAAAAAATCAATGGACACACAGATTTTGAAGAGGAACTGAAATATCTAAAATAAATTACTGATCTATTTTTGAGCTTTTAATAGTATCTATGCTTTAAAACTGCAACGAAGTAGTAGTTTGATAGTAAGTATACCCACATGTACCAAATGCACAAAACCCTTTCAGATTGTTCCAACCGAGTCACACCAACCAAGGCTCCATTTAAAAAGAAATATATATATATCAGAGAGGAAAGGAGAGGGAGAGAAACACCAATGATCGGCTGCCTCCCGCATGTCCCCTACTGGGGATCGAGCAAGCAACCTGAGCATGTGCCCTGACCAGGTATTGAACCGTGACCTCCTGGTTCATAGGCTGACACTAAACCACTGAGGAACACAGGCTGGGCCAGGGCTCCATTTTCAAATCATATGAGAGAGGGGTGCTTAGCTGAGCAATCAGAGAAATTGGCTCCAGAAGAAATATTTAAGTTATCTTGGGAAACAGGGCAGTTAAAGAAAATTGTGAATAGACAGAATCAATAAATAAAGGTTAAGCTGCTATGAAAAAGGTGCACACTAAGGACAAGAAAGAGTGTCAATAGGAAAATCACTCAAATGAAGACAACTCTTCATCTGGGGCTCCTATCGCACCCCTCTGCTTCAGTGACAGGCACCATACACTTCCTGCACACACCATATGGTACTCTTTCTGTTCATGCTGCTCCTCTCTCTGGCTAATCCTCCTGCCTTCCTCTGGTCTTCAAAGTCCATTCCATACTTCTCCTGCCTGGAGCCTCCCCTGACTATTTCTACTGTAACCTTGATGCTTTAAGCTGGAGGCAAGAGCTCTACAGTAAAAAAATAAACAAACAAACAAAAAAACACCACCACCAAACTGGTAGCTTTCCTATGCCCAGAAGCTTAGGAGAAGGAGAAAGAGGAGGAGAAGGAGAAGGAGGAGGAGGAAAGAAAGAAAACATAAACAAAAATTCTGTTCATTAATCTTGCATTTAATTATCAGCATATTCTAAGTCTCAATTCAGATTTAATTGACCTGAAAAACATTACTCCACCTCAAGGAAAGACCTAAGGCCAAAAGAAGTTAGAAAAGTAGGAGGCAACAATTGTGTTTAAAAATATCAAGGGAGTGACAAAAGACTAAGAACAGATTATATCTGTTAATGGCTGATTTCTTTCCTTTTATAACTAAAAACTACAAAGATGATTCTGGGGGCAAGTCCAAAGTGTGATACTAAACACACAGGGAGAGCAGACGAGTAACTCAAGCTTTGGTTAATAAAAGAAAACCAAGCATGCACTTCCCTGTCACACGGGATGCTGACCCCAGAGACACACTCTGCAGGTGGAAAGATGCTTAGAACATGAGATGTGAGGAGGTAACTGCTCAAAATGCTCATACACACTCCCAGGCCACGGGAGGTAACTGCCCAAAAGTCACACACACTCCCCGGCCACAGAGCGCCGGCGGCTGCCTCAGCTCGGTGCGGGCTCCGTGGGAACGGGGGTCACTTGCTGGTCCTTCCTTTCCTTACCTTCATTAAAGGTTTCCACACGGCGTGATCCTGGAAACTGGTTCGAAGCTGCTGCACAGATCTAGATAAACTGTGCAAACATCTACAAAGAATAATCAAAATTAGCCTTACAAGAAGCTGAAACTTACACTTCTCAAACACGCTGCTTGGCAGTTCACAATTACTGATATACACTTCAGGCAAAGCCACAGACATTATCAATTCAACTACTTCAGAACACGCGGTGGGCTTTCCGGCTAGCGTCTCGGTTTAAACGTTACACACTGAATTCACCTGAGCAGGCTTTCGAGTAACACCGGGATTCTGTGCTTACGTGGTGAAGGTCCGGGGAGGAAACAGGTTAGACGCATGGCAAGGGGTTTTTATTCAGACCATTTAAAGCTCATACCTGACAGCAGCTAACCGCACCTTGACACTAGACTCAGACAAGCCAGTCACAATTCGGTCCATCATATTTTCAGTCTCAATGATCTGGAGAAAAAGGTTAATGCTGCATAAATAACAACACAAAGATGACACACTTCACTGCTTGTAAATGCAAGTAGGCGGACGTCACTCAAAGTTCAATGTTGGCTTTAGTGAGAGTTTTTACCTCCGGAACCATCAGTTTGTGGTGGGGGCGGGCATCGCCTCAGAAAGGTTGGGCTATCCCCTAAGGACCTGCCAGGCTGAATGACAGGCACAAGGGGCCGATTCTGCTTGGTTATTTTTAACACTTAAAACAATAACCACACGGCATGGTTCGCGCAGAGGTGTTGTATAAATAGTCGAGAAAGAGTGAAGGAGAAAATAGTACTGTCATGGGAAAGGTTCCTGCCACCATGAGCTTCAGGGAAATCATGGTCCACACAGCCCTTACGAAATGTCATCGTGGGCTTCTGACAGAGCAACCCTCTGGCTACTTTCTTATCAAGAAAACTGAAAAGTTAAGTATTTAGAAAAGTAGTCCTTGCCATTTTGCACTGTAGCGCCAAGCCCTGCTCCATGGAGCTTTTTTTTTTTTTTAAATTTAAAAACAAAGCCTACAGTTTTTCTTCATTAAGCAATACATAGATACAAAATAAATAGTGTGGGGGAGAAATTAAGTTTAACTTGTGTAGTCCTATAGAAAAAACAGCATATTTTTAAAAATGCTAACATAATCGCAACACAAACATTAACAAAACTAACATTTATTGAGTACTTCTTTGTGCCAGGGGTAGTAGGAATAAATGTTACATTATACGTTTCATCCATTTTGTGGCCATTATGACGATCGCCATCAGCATATTAAGAAATGACTAGACAGCCGAAACCGGTTTGGCTCAGTGGATAGAGCGTCGGTCTGCGGACTGAAAGGTCCCGGGTTCGATTCCGGTCAAGGGCATGTACCTTGGTTGTGGACACATCCCCGGTGGGGGTTGTGCAGGAGGCAGCTGGTCGATGTATCTCTCTCATTGACGTTTCTAGCTCTCTATCCCTCTCCCTTCCTCTCTGTAAAAAATCAATAAAATATTAAAAAAAAAAAAAAAAAGAAATGACTAGACAGAGCCTCATGCTTAGCCTTGCTGGTAGAGAAGACGGCCCCGGCAGAGAGGACGGCCTGGGCTCCCCAGGCGGTCCCAGGAAGGACAACACGCTAATGGTAGTCATTGCTCCTATGGGAAGCTTTTTTAAAAAATCCAGGCCAATTAAATCAGAGTCTCTGGGATGGGGCCCCGACACCTGTTTTTGGTTTTGTTTTTAAGCTCCACAGGTAGAGTCCATATGCCGCCATGGTTGAGGATCACTGGCCTCAGAGGAGGAGGGGATGGGAAATCTCAGGATGTTCAAACCAAATGAAGAGAGAACAAAACAGTTGAAATGAAGAGGGATGGGGAGAAGAATATCAACTGTTAAGTACAGGGAACCACACTGCAGCTGTAGGGTAGTAATGGCAATTTTTATATAGTGATTTGGAGGTTCCTAAGTGGCTGAGGAAACTTATACTTCTCACCCAAAAGCAAACTTAATCTCACCCTTACCTTTATGCACATCCAGCCCTGTCCCCATTGTCACTTCTAACCCCTAAATGCCTTCCTTTCTCACTGCATACTCTTTTCGACCCTCACATACCCTTCTCCCCGACCTGGATTTCTTACTCAGATACTCCACTTAATAGACAAATGCCTTTTTTTTCACTGACCTCCCATCACTTACTCCTGTTTCACATCCGAAAATGCTGATTCACAGTAGAAAATCCAGTAAACCTGGCTGCCAGATCTGTGTGTGCCACCCCATCTCGGCGGGGCCTTGCTGCTCCAGCCTTGCACTCACCTGCAGGATGTTCCCATCTTCCCTACGTATTTCTGTCCTTCAAACTCTTCCTCCCTCCCTCACGCCCTCAGACCCTGTGCCCACCTCATTCTAGCAGAGAAAAGGCTCCCCTCCCCCCCAGGATACAAGTTATCTCAACTTCCTCTTCTCCTTAAAGTATCTCCATACCTTTTCACTCTTGTTACACTGAAGTTGGGTACTCCAAGCTCAAAGCTCTTGCACCTTGATCCAGAAATTACCTCCCCCCCTCTTCCTTGCAGCTTTGCTCTGCCCCACCCCACCGGTTCCTTTCTCTTGGCCTGTGCCCCTATTTAAAAGACCTAAGTGCTCCAACTGTAATCTCTTTAGGCTACAGTCCTCGCTCCCTACCCTTCCTTAAACGGACACGCGTTCCAAGGCTCCATTCACCGCTCACTTTGCATATGCCAAGTTCACACCTATTCCATACAGAAGCTACCTACGGAAATAGTACCTATGGCATGACATCATTAACTCTGGAAGCTAACTTTCTAAAATATCAATCTACAATGTAATCACATCTAAACAGATTCCTTAGAAAAGTATTTTCAATTGATGCAGAAGTAACACAGATTTTGTGAGACAAAATGACAAAAGTCTGCAACAACATATTTTAATACTTTGGAAGCAGAAAAGTGGAAACACTGTGAAATAAACTTCTTCGTAGAAGATGGATTCTTCCAGACTCCTTCAGACAGGGTATTTTAATTAGAGTCATATCTTAATCATATTTGGGTTGGGTGTATCAATCATGGCAAAACTGGCTTTTAGTATAGATAAGACTGACACACATGAGGGTCTGGAATTACTATCTAGCAATTTAGTGTCTCAGCTCCTGAGCTATCTTGTACTGTAAGCTCCTACAAGGCACACAGCAGTCTTCTGCTTCATTCCTGGGCACACAGGAATGTCATAAATGCCAGATGAGGAAAAAGATGTAATTAAAGCATCTTATTCTCACTTTGTACCAAAAAGTATGTGAGAGAAAAAAAATATATTTTCTTAATCTGATGCTTTGTAACCAGCTAACAAAATAACCAACCTGTACATTATACTTAAAAAACAACAACAAAACCCCAGGAACTGTAATTCAATGGTTTATGCAATGACAATGTTACAATCAGTAGTATAATATTCAATGTTATGTCTCCATTTAATGAAACTCTAAAATCAATATTCATTACTTGGTTTTATAAATACCTGTCTTGTATCTAGCATTATCAGTCCCAGGTCTGCTTCTTTCAGTATGCAGAAGGCCAAGGGTCTCAGTACCGTGGGCAAGTGGCAAAACCTGGCCCTGTCGTGATTAACTCTTTAAGAATACTTACCATCATGAATGAATGCTGCAGAGATCATTTACAATTCTTTGGTAGATTAGCCTTAAGACGATAACTAACAATTTTACCACAGAGTAAGTCCATGGGTTCTGAATTCTGAATGAATTTGTGGTTATTCAGTAACAGAGCCGAGTCCTGAAGGGCGCTACTTCTGTGGTACTGTGGAAAACTTCCAAAATGTTCAAGGTGTTTGTTTCAACTTGCAGGCTAAAGCTCAAAAATTGCTCCTTGTATCTGCCTCATTCATTTCATGGCAGAGACATACAAAATTTTGACACTGTGCCTTTTAAATTACCATTTAGAATTACTGCACTTTGTAAAAATATTTAAAAATATAAATTCATGGTATAATTATATTGTTACCCAGAACACTAACTAGTAATAAAATCAATGTATAACAAATCATAAAAATGTTTTATGAAATACTTAGCAAGTTTCTGAGATGGCAGAAAGACATTTTAAAAAATGACCTAAATTTAAAAATATACTTTAAAATCTTATAACTTTAAAAACATGGAGAAGAATTTAATTTGTTCAAATTTTGAACATGCATATTTAAGACAGGGTTTCATAATGAATAATGACTCTTTGGAAAAATAACATCTATGGCAACCAGGGACAGTAATATTGTAATTATAACCAAAGTTAAATTTGGCCTCCATACTTTTCCTAAAATATCTATTACCTCTGAATTCAACCAATTATTGATTTATATTGTATATTCTATTTAACTTAAAAAAACAACAACCCAAAATTTAATTTGGTGCTTTGAAGAGCATGCTAAAGCAAACAAAAAATTTCAAAAACCAGAAATTTAAATATATTCTAAGAGAGTAAGAAGACATATTGTAATTAATAAGAGATAAGCTAAAGAAAGGCTCTAAACTTCTTAAGTACAAATATTCTTTTTACTATAAAGAATAAATAACTAACAAAACTGGAAACTTATAGCATAAAGTCACTGTCTTCATTGCAAACCTTTTTTTAATTTATGCAACAACATTGTTCAGTGTTTCCAGTACAATTTAAAAAACATATATTTATTTTTAATTTTCCAATGAAGTCATTTAAGATAATCTAATAAATGCTTCCATTTGTTGAGCCCTTAACGCACCATATTAAATATTTTAAATACATTGTATCTTCATCCTCACAATGACCCTGCAGATATAGTTTCTTTGCTAGGAAAAAGAAGGTAGAAGACAAATTCTCATTTTTAGTGTTTTTGTGTGTGTTTTTTTTACTTTTTATTTTTTTCTGCCTATACTGCTTAAAAGAAATTGTTTAATTTAAAAGGAAAAAAAATCCCACTCTTGACTACCTTATTCACGTAACATAAAACCAGTGATTAGATGGCCCCTCCCCCTGTAAGAAACAAAAGTTAAGATTTCATGTTTTCACTCTTGAAAATATGAAAGGCAGGTATAAAACATTAAAAATGACAAAACATTAAATTATTAATTTCCAAATTGATTCAAGAATAGCCCCACTGAAATCAATATGTTTATTCTAATTGTTTTCAAATAACTCCTTAAGCCCCTAGCAAATTCTTGCTGGCCATTCCTTCCTGTTCTCTGACTTACTGAGGTTTTATTATAAATGCTGTGTTGTAAGGCTGCGTCTTATGGCTCTTCGTCTCAATGCAAAGCTTTCCTTCTTCCCCCGCCCATCAGACAATATTTACACTTTACAGAATAGGTTGGTTTCTGAGTCAGGCTAATTTCTATAAACCAAATCATACTTTTATCCCTTAAAAAAAAAAAGGGAAGGGGGTCCTGATTCACATTTGTGAATAATATACATTATTTTTAAATCACACATTTAGAAAGGAAAAAACTAAAAAATGGTAAAAATTATTTCAAAATTAAACAAGTACCATGCTATAAAGTACGTTCTCTTTGATCCGTATCAAAGTGAGCAGAAGACACGTCCTTGGACTGCCTGCCTCTTGAGGAAAGATAACTTCCTGCACTTCCTTTATGCAGCCGTGAAATCCCTTGCCTATATGATCAGATTTTATTTCCCTATTTAAATTTCTTCACATAGAATTGCTAATAAAATTATAAATGCTCTTAATGTATGAAGGCCCATACATAATTTGCTTAATAATGTAATTTTGCAATATGATTCATTCATCTACTTGTCCATTCATTCATTCTTCAAATATTTATTAAGTGCTGTCTATGCATCTGGCAGTGTTGTAGATGCTGGGAATACAGTGATGCACAATACATAAGAAAATCCCTGCCCTCATGGAGCTTACATTCTAGGTTCTTCAAAAGGAATGTCCAGCTAAAATATAAGTACTCAGAATCCAAGAGGAAAGCTTTCTGAAAGTCTCCATTAGTAAGATACCTCAAAGGAACAAAGGCTACACTAAGTACTTCTTTTAAGATTTGCAATGTATTTTACTTTTATAAAAAATAACATCCTCTTAAGTTTATTAATTTTGAGTTAATTTATACTTACTATTTCTAATTTTCCTCAACTTATACTTTCTAACTAATAAGTTATACTAGTTCCTTAAAGAGAGTAACGAGAGACAATCCTTTAAAATTCCCAGCCTAATTTATGATCAACAGGTACCAACCAAGTAATGATGTTCATCAGAACAATTCTGTTAGAAAAGAACCAGCCTCAATTATAGGACTGCTTGCCACTGCTGCCCTGCATGACTTACCCACTGGCTGGGGTTATGACTGGGAATATCAGCACTTGAAAGAATGTTAGGTATCTTCTTTCTTTTTTACTGTCCCATTAACTGAACTTATGCTTCCTACTCAGCATTAATATGTGGTAAAGGCCATTATTAAAAACTAGACTTTCCCCCTGGCAGAGATTATAGCGAATTGTGTAGTCATTGCCAATGCGCTCTGGACCTTTCATCCATGGAGTTCTCAATTCCTACCTGTGCCCTTGCTTAACTAACTAATTCTTGAATTATTCTAAGTCGAATATGGCCAGGCCACATTGTCAAGCTCAGTGGTCCATCTTTTCTTAGACTTCTCCCTTTTCATGTCACAGCTAATGGCAATGTTTTCTAGTCTCCTCTGCAGAACTCTTCACACTCCTTCACTCTCTTGACAGGACACCAGAGGAAGTCAGGAAATTTGTAAGTATGCCACAGAGCGATAACGAATGAAATGCGGGAATTAGAATACCAACTTTGCTCTGCACAGGATACAGAGAGATCCGGGCATATTGAAGGAAATGTCACTTTGTGTTTGATTTCTGTATTTTCATTTCTATATTTATTCAACAAATACTTAACTTACTGGGTGCTTATTAGGCTCCAGGAATTGTTATACACTGATATCTCTTAATGGAAATACACCAACACTGCTCCAGAGCAGGAGTGGTATATCTCTGACCCACGGGTCATATCTCAGTCGTCAGCTTAATTTTGTCTGGCCCAGAGAAAAGGTACAAGAAATGAAATCACAGAAAGTCTTCAGAAGCAAAAAGATAGAGAGAAACATAATTCTACAAAGAAAGAAGGCCTGTATCTTTCTTCTTTACAGCTGGGTATAGCTCTCATTGTCAACCTCTTATAGCTTCAGTTTTTTCTTCTTCATTCTGCTTCATTTCCTGAACTGATCATAACAGGGCAATGGAATATATGTTATCCCCTGAATTGCATTCCCATTTTCAATTTAAAAGGCAAACTAACTGAACATTTCTTATTTTTATCCTTGTGTGTGTGTTGTGTTTTGTTTATTTGGGGGGGGGGGGGAGGAAATAGCTCTATGATCCTTGAAATTTCTTTCAAAGAATCTCCACTCGTTAACTCATAAACTAAAACTCTATCTTGACAAGCATAAATATTGCATTAAAAAAATAAAACAATTAACACTGTACTTCACGAAAATAAATATAATCAATGTTAATAAGGCATAAGTGTAAAAGGTAAATAAATATTTCATAGAGAAGTAAATAAAAATCCAAATAATTGTGTCAACAAAGAAATGGAACAGAAATAAAGGCATTCAAAGGAAAAGGGTCACTGTCATTTTTTATGCACTGAAAATAAGAATTCTCCACTCCTAAGAACCATTTTCATGTAGATTTTATCACAACATAGCTTATATTTTCCATTTTACAATGTCCCTCTTCAGTAGTTACTATGAACTATAAATTATTCAAACACTTCATTTTTTCAGAAATTAAATATCTTCCTTAAAACTCTATATATTTCCCCATTATATAAGAATATCACAGTATCTTTTCTTCACCACACAAAAAAGCTATAATAATAATAACTTATTCTTTATTTGTCATCTTTCTACAGAAGTTATCAGGATTTAGCCTTACCAGGAAATTATACACATTATAAATACAACTTTTAATAGACTGATCATCAGACTGTTATGTTGTATTTCTAGAACATGATATCACAGATTAAGTCATTAATTCCAAAACAACAGTTTATTAACAAAAAAGTACAAAGAAGTACAAAAGGACATCCTATTTCCCCCTCTATAGTCCATCTATCTATCTCCCTTTCAGTCCACAGCACAACCTTCTTCAGCTAAAAGAATGGGCAAAACACTTCTCATCTTTCTAACGAGCCCTCATAACCACCCAAAAACAAATCATTATGTAAGTTATACAATCCATATCAACTTTTAAAAAATGTTTTATCTATGAGTTGCCATAAAAGCCTCTTCCTAAACTGAACGAAGCATATCAATATCCAAAAATTATGTTTGTCAGACACAGGGAATACCATATCACTAGTATGTTTACCTTTAAGTAACAGTTTACAGATGAAAGCTTAGAGGTGTCAAGAAGGATTTTCATAGATATTCACTAAGAACACTTCAAGTCAAAAGATCTTGTTAGTTGAACTAAACTGAGGTACATGGAAAACAATGAGCTTAGTTGCTTTTCTGCACTGATTTTAAATCAATGCTATTCACATATCTTACCTTACTGCTTATTTCAATTTTATTCAAGAATAGTTTCTTTTCAACTGATTTCATGAAACCTATGGCTATGCCATACCTCTCTCTCTCTCGAGCCCAAGTACTTCTCTGAATCATGACAAATTTCCAATACCTTGTAATTTCCCTCACAAATATCGATATAGATAGAATACTTAGTAAAGTGCCATGTTCAGTAAATAATGCCCAATTTGCTCTTTCTGCTATGGCTCATCAAGACAGAACATGTGGGATTACTTTACTGATGTTCCTAAAGGCCTTGTGTAAAATTTATTAGATTAGGTTATATATTTTTTTTGAGTGGTAGATCCAGTTTTTTGGTTTGAGGAGGGAGCCAGGTCAGAGCTTACAACTATACTTTATTTTCTACTTAAACCTATTCTCATAAAAAACATGAATTCAGTGTTGGACTAGGCCGTTAAAACAAGGTGCTATACCAGTGACACATTTTTTTTGGGGACCTGAAAATTCACATGACCACTCACTAAACATAAAATCATCATTCCACAAATATTTTATTCACATCAAACTTGCACAGTAGCAAAAAAATCAAAACATAACTAAGCCACATATCAAAGAACAATATACAATAGATTTAAATTTTCTCAATGGCATTGGAAAGTATTTTCATAAATAACATATACAATTCTAGTGTTAGGACTTTCAAGGTGTCTGAAGCTTCACAGTGCTAGAAATGATTTTTATCAGAACACATGCAAAAATGTGCAACACAATAATCCATATTAATGACACAAAAAAACACACCAATTATTTCTCATTCCAGCACGGCCATGCCACTCTATGTTCTAAAAACAAACAAACAAACAACCCCCCAAATCCGGGTCCCATTCATTCTTCAATTATGCCTTTATTATATCCAAACAGTCACTGTTAGTGCTCTTCACCACGACTTTCAGGTTGGCGTCACTCCCTGCCTGCTGGCTGTCAGGACTGGGGGGCGCCCCTCTCCCAGACTCACCTTCTTCCGGATGTCTTCATCATTTGCTCCAAGAGAGGCATACAGCTTGAATGCAGCCTGGCGGAGTTCGTGAGCATGTTTTAGGTCATGATCAAGCTACGGGAGAGGGAAAAAAGATGTGTTACAAATCAGTCCACAAATTAAATTTTCAATAATACCAACTGAGTTGAAGAAAAAATGTTTAACAACTATTAACGTGTGAATGCTCTCACTGAATTCTGATTATTTTTGGGTTCTGCTCACGTGACTGAGACCTATGTGTTTGTGTCAGCATTATCTGGATACACACTGTCTGCTTCGGTTTAAAAGTGAATGCCACAATGTTTGACACTAGTATATGTAAAACCTTTGTGAACCTTTGACCCCTAAAAACTCAGTGATCCTAGATTGTAGTGTCAGTGGCACTAATGCTTGCTTGCACTGGCTCTTTGAAATACCTTCCCCCAAAACAAGGGACACTCAGACCCTGCCAGCGCCAGAACACAGCTGATAACTTGAGTGCTACTGCAACAAAGTCTTTAGCAGGTTTCCCAAATGTTAAGAGTAGTGCTAGCCTAATTTTAGTATTTCAAATACTTTTAGATACGAAAAACTTTTGTGAAAATCCTTAATGAACATTATACCATGGTAATCATTACTATTTATCTATTGCAGTTATCTGAGATTTATGTCAGGAGACTTTTTTGATACATTTATTAAAACTGGAGGGAGGAACCAAGATGGTGGCATAGATAAACACCTGAACTTGCTGTCTTGCACAACCACATCAAAACTACAACTAAAAGACAAAACCAGTATCATCCAGAGCCACGGGAAGGCTGAGTGGAAGTTATACAAATAGAAGGAAAAGTGCACTGAGACTGGAAGGAGGTGCGGAGATGTGGAGGTATGGAGGCGCGCATGGAAATGGGCTGGCAACTGGGTTCGCAGTTGTCTTCTTTAATTGCGAGGGAGATGAGCTCCTGACTGCTCTGAACTCCAGTCCAGGGTGAGACTCTGGGGACCCAGACTCATATGAGGAGAAACTGGACTGTCTGGCATCGGGCCGGAACACAGGGTGGCTTTTCTCAGAGGTGCCTGCAGTGATCATTGTTCCTGCATGGTGCAGCGAGATACAGAGACCGGGGGGCCTCTTTGGGGCAGGGCTAACAGGCCACCACTCCTGTTTGCTCCGCCCTGGTGATTCCCTGAGGACTTGCCCCACCCAATTTACAACCCTACCCAAGCTGTGCACAGAAACTTTTGCATATGAATGGCCTGGCCTTGTGCAATCTAAAACCTAACAAACTGCAGCTGGGTCAGAGAGCCCCGGAGCTTCCAAAAGAAGGCCCAAGGCTCAAGGCCCAAGGCTCGACAGCAGCTTGCATTGTTCACAGCTGGGCTAAATCTGGCCATTTCCAAACCCCAAACAAAGAGAAGGAATCTGCAGATCTCTCTGTAGCTCCTGCTGGGTGGCCTCAGGCAATGGCTAACTTTGCACCTCATTGGAGATCCAAGAGCCAGTGTACCCAGGGGTCAGTTTGGGACCATCCAGATTACAACTCTTCATATCCATAAAAGATACAGTCAGGGGCAGACTCAGTGAGCGCCAAAGCCCCAATGAAGCAAGTTCTGCCCTATAAGGGTGTCTCCAGCACAGTCCTTCTCCCATCATAGACATAGTTGATCCTCAGCCAATTGGCCTGGAGGTCAATTCCACCCAGTGATACCAACAACAATCAAGGTTTAACTACAACAAGACTGTGCACACAGTCCACAAAGGGCACACCAAGAGTGTCCACCTCAGTGAACTGGGGAGGCTGAGCTACTGGGACCTATAGGACACTTAGCACACAAAGCCACTCTATCAACTCAGAGAAACAGCCAAAATGTGGAGACAAAGAAACATGTCATGAATGAAAGATATGGAGGAAAGCAAACTACTGGATATAGAGTTCAAAACCATGGTTATAAGGTTACTCAAGAATCTCCTAGAAACCTCTGAGAAATTTAATGAGACCCTCAAGGATATGAAAAAGGACCAATTAGAAATTAAGCATACATTGACTGAGATAAAGAATAATATACAGAGATCCAACAGCATATTAGAGAATCGCAAGAATCAAGTCAAAGATTTGAAATACAAAGAAGAAAGAAAAAAAAAAAAAAACCAACCAGAAAAGCAAAAAGAAAAAAGAATCCAAATATATGAAGATAGTGTAAGGAGCCTCTGGGACGACTTCAAGTGTACCAACATCTGAATTATGGGAGTGCCAGAAGAAGAGAAAGATATTGAAAACCTATTTGAAGAAATAATGACAGAGAACTTCCCCTACCTGGTGAAAGAAATAGACTTACAAGTCCAGGAAATGCACAGAACCCCAAACAAAAGGAATCCAAAGAGGACCACACCAAGACACATCATAATTAAAATGACAAGGGCAAAAGACAAAGAGAGAATCTTGAAAGCAGCAAGAGAAGTGCCCATACAATTGTCAGCTGATTTCTCAACAGAAACTATGCAGGCCAGAAGGGAGTGGCAAGAAATATGAAAAGTGATGAATAGCAAGAACCTACAACCAAGATTACTCTACTCAGCAAAACTATCATTTAGAACTGAAAGTCAGATAAAGAGCTTCACAGATAAGAAAAAGCTAAAGGAATTCATCACCACCAAGCCAGTATTATATGAAATGCTGAAGGGTATTCTTTAAGAAGAAGAAGAAGAAAAAGGTAAAGATAAAAATGATAAATAACAAAGTGACAACAAATACATATCTATCAACAAGTGAATCTAAAAATCAAGTGAATAAAAAAATCTGACAAACAGAATAAACTGGTGACTATCATAGAATCAGGGGCAAAGAAAGGGAGTGGACTGACAATTCTCGAGGAGAAATGGGTGTTGAGGTGCGGGAAGAGACTGGACAAAAATCATACACCTATTGATGAGGACAGTGGGGGAGGGTAAAGGCAGAGGGTGGGATGGGAAGCGGGTGGAGGGGAGCTAAGGGGGCGGGAAGGAACAACTTTAGTAATCTGAACAATAAAGATTTATTTTAAAAAAAACATACTACTTACTGGTATGAAACAATTCTACCTTCCCATATGCATAACTGGCTTCTAAGTTATCAATTTTCCATACATCTGATTTATCACAAAGCCACCATAATAAAAATAGGACAGTTTCAGTGACTATGAACCAGTAAATATATAAGGCATATCAATAATGTAAATAATTTTATAACTAAGAGACATAACTTCTTCATCCAAGTGACTACCACTTTCTTCAAATGATTTGCCTTCAAAAGGTTCTCTTCTGCAATGATATACTGTTGTTCAAAAATAATCAGAGACCCTCTTTTAAAACTTCCTAAAGAGCTAATTGGCATGTGAGCTACAAAACCTTGACTAATATATACATATGAACTAAGAGAGTTTGAAGTTAATTGACAATTATTGTGATGTGTGAAGATGGGGAAATCCAGCTGGGTAACCTTTAGAGCAACAAATATAACAAAACACCTTGAAACTCATTTGGGGTAGTGCTGAAGGCAATTCTTTTTTAAAAATATATATATATATTTTATTGATTTTTTACAGAGAGAAAGGGGAAGGGATAGAGAGTTAGAAAGATCCATCAGCCGCCTCCTGCACACCCTTCTACTGGGGATGTGCCTGAAACCAAAATACAACCCCTTGACCGGACTGAACCTGGGACCCCTCAGTCCACTGAGCCAAACCAGCCAAGGCTGAAAGCAATTCTTAAAAGTAGTTCCCAAAACATTCTGATCAAAGTAAGCACTGATGGATTATGGGAGGAATTTCCCAATATATAATGAGGAACACTCGCTTCAATGTGTAAGTCCTAAAATATTTATTCTTAAAGTTTTAACTACTTTTTAGTCATAACATACTGGTATTATAATACTGAGTTGGACTAATATATCATGAAAATCATACATTTGTTCTCTCTATGGTCAATTATTTAAAAAAAAATTTTTTTAAGGGAGGGTCAGAAACCACTGGATAACCCATCATTAAAAATAAAGATAACTTGCCCTGGCTGGTGTGCTCAGTGGTCAGAGGGTTGAACTGCACACTGAAGGGTCTCGAGTTTGACTCCTGGTCAAGGGCATGTACCTGGGTTGTGGGAACCCCTGGCATGGTCGGGCAAGTGCAGGAGGCAACAATCCAATCGATGTGTCTTTCTCATATCGATCTCTCTCTCTTTTCTACTTTCCTTCCCTCCTTTCCACTCTTTCTTAAAAAAAAAAAAAAAAAAAAAAAAAAAAAAAAAAAATCAATGGAGGAAACATCCTTGGATAAGGATTAACAAAAAATAAAAACTAAATAAAGAAAACAAAACAAACTAATATTCAAGTTTGGCATTGAGATAATTTTAAAAAATTATTTCTAGTTTTATTGTAATGAAAATAAAATGGAAAAACCTTAGTAGCAGGGATAAACTACATACTAATTAAATGATTTGCACTGCTTAGGCTATATATTCTTATAACTATGTTCCCTCACTCTCATGTCCAACAAAGTGTTCTATTGGCCTTGCTGGGGTGGTCAACCAAGGGTGTTCATGAGGCCATCACTAGGACTTGCCTATTTATCTCCGTACCAGTGAGCCACTGTCAGTGTGAGCAAGTAGCCAGAGGGAGAACAGACAAGGCAGACAGTTCAGTATAACCCATCACCTCCACTGGAAAAA
Organism: Vespertilio murinus; assembly: GCA_963924515.1. Taxonomy (NCBI): domain Eukaryota; kingdom Metazoa; phylum Chordata; class Mammalia; order Chiroptera; family Vespertilionidae; genus Vespertilio; species Vespertilio murinus. The sequence goes on along the minus strand of OZ004715.1, from coordinate 28,007,838 downwards.
CAATCATACTGAAGGAAGAGCAGACATAACTTTTATACACAGAGGGCAATATACATTATTAACACAAATATTAATAAAAGCATTTTAGGTTCTTCCTGAGACAGAGAAAATATATACCCTTAATAGTTTATTTTATTTTCTGTATCAAATGCTAAATGAACAATTGCCTGCCAGATGAAATTTTTTTTTTTTTTTTTTTTTAAATCTCGGGGGCATGAGAAAGGTCAAGAAAACAATTTTTTAAAAGCTACCATTGGGACCACTGGTATAAAAAATACAGTCATATGCATGAAACAGTACTGGTTACTAATTAGAAGGCAATGTTTTTTCTACCATGACCTTCTTAAATAAACTTTCTCTAACATAATATTTATCTCCTATGCTTAGAGAAATAAACACAACAAAGAGGCTCAGAAAAACAAAGTCAAAGGAATATCTACCTATCCTAAGGAACTTGTATTTTGAGAAAAAGTAAGCACAATTAATAGTCTCAGTGTAGAGGTTAATTGATGCTATAGCTGTCACTAGCAGACCAAATACAGTATAAAACTGCAAAAAGGAAAGAGAATATGGCAAAAGTTAGGAGAAGTAGCAAAAGAGAAAGACTACAGTGGAGAATAAAACAAGGCCACTAAGTTACATACAGCAAAAGATCACCTTGATGGAAAGAACGAGAACAATGCAATAGAGAAGATTCTGGGAACATGAATAGGATGAGATAACATTGACAGAATGTCAGTAACCAGCTTAGACACTAGACCCCACAATCTGGAAGTTTTATTTGGGAATTAGGGATGTAATTTTCTTTCCTCATTATTTCCTTGATTAAAAAATTTCTGCCCAACTGGTGTGGCTCAGTGATTGAACACTGACCCATGAACCAACAGATGGCAGTTCGATTCTCGGTTAGGGCACATGCCCAGGCTGTGGACTCGATCCCAGTAGGAGGTGTGCAGGAGGCAGCCAATTGATGATATTTTTCCCTCATCTATGTTTCTTTCTCTATTGCTCTCCCTTCCTCTCTCTAAAAATCAATAAAAACATATTTTAAAAATTTCTGAACATGAAACAAATTGGACTAAAAAACTCATAAAACATCCTCTATGTTACCAAAGGTAAAAGATTCCTTTATTTAAAAGGGCTTTGAACTTTTAAATTATCAAGTAGTTCAAAGTAGTGAATGATAAGTAAAACTTTTAGAAATCCCTCTCTGGAGCTGCTGAAAAGGAAAAGAGAACATACCCTTTTAATGTCAGTGATGGCACTCACAGAGCTCGGATACTTGAAGTAATCAGCAAGCATGGCAATGAGGTGATCAGTAATGCTCGCAATTCTCTGTAGCTCAACATCTGGTTCAATCAGATAGGCGAGTGTCTCAGCTCCTTCAACTCTCTCCTCTAGTAATCTCTCCTTACTGCACATTCGAACCAAACATGGCAACGTCTGGAAGGTAGAGAAATTAATTATTTGCTTTTTGGTAAAGGCAAAAAAGCTTGGAGATCAAATAGTGACTGAATTAACTCAATGATTTTTACTGGGAGTCATGCTTGTGATGAAATTTTCAATGAAGACTCACAGAGAATAAGAGAGTTTTTTAAAGTAAAAATATATAAAATTCAATGCATATTAATCATTTATGCTGGTACGCTAAACTAATCATAAAATCAAAATACAATAATACAAACTATTCAGGCTTTTGTGACTGATAAGACTAAAGCTTTATGGTACAACCTTACAAAAGACAATTCAAGAATCCCTAATAAAGCATGTCTGATGCTTCTACACCATGTATGTATTTATTTACCTAACTGACATCCAACAGTTTAACCAGGAACGATTTTGCCTTAAAAAAAAAGTATGCTATTTTTTCCTTAGTGCGTAATATGGATGGGATGACTTTTATTTTTTGTTTGGGAATTAATATCTACAGGAACAACAACAACAAAAACACAGCTGTAAAGGTTCAGTGATCTTGATTCCATCAGTTCTCCTATAATGCAAGTGAAATGCATTAATTACAGTTCCTAGGTTTTCCAAAGAGTTCCTTGGAAAGACTAATATCTAAATTGTCCAATTTTACTTCTGAGGTCCTTGAAAAATCTTGGCACTGTTCTTTTTTTTTTTTTTTTTAATATATTTTATTGATTTTTTTACAGAGAGGAAAGGAGAGGATAGAGTTAGAAACATCGATGAGAGAGAATCATCTATCAGCTGCTTCTTGCACACCTCCCACTGGGGATGTGCCTGCAACCCAGGTACATGCCCTTCACCGCAATCGAACCCGGGACCCTTCAGTCCGCAGGCCGACACTCTATCCACTGAGCCAAACCGGTTTCAGCTTGGCACTGGTCTTGATTGGTTATTTACCAATAAAAATATCTCATGTATTTACTATTTCTAAGGTAGGTGAATCCACTTTAAAGGATAATGTGGAAGTAAAAACTGAAAAATATTACAACTATAGGAAACCTCTCTCAACTACCACAGCCAGCTGTTCTTTTCTAAGTCCCTAATACATCTTTACCACAGTTTAGCATTTTATTGTTAACTACTGATTTCAGGCTTTTCAATACAACCCTAGGCCTCCAAGATGAAATCCTTATTCTTTTTTTCTTTTGAACAGTCACTAACATTTATCAATGCCATAAAATCATGGATTATTGAATTTTATTCTCACAACTACTACACCAAGAAAGATAATATCAACCTTGTTGACCAACGAGGAAGAAAAGAAGGGAGGGCAGTTAAGAAAATAAACCAAGGTCTTGTATGGAAGCCTTTAGCATTCGATGCAGAGTTGTTTTCTTAGGGGGTTGTCAAATTTCATTAAATTAATTGACTTGCGCCGAAACCGGTTTGGTGGACTGAAAGGTCCCAGGTTCGATTCCGGTCAAGGGCATGTACCTTGGTTGAGGGCACATCCCCAGTAGGGGGTGTGCAAGAGGCAGCTGATCAATGATTCTCATCGATGTTTCTAACTCTCCCTCTCTCTTCCTCTCTGTAAAAAAAAATCAATAAAATATATATTTTAAAAAATAAAAATTAATTGACTTGCTTCACCAAAGAATCAATGCAAACAATCTTTTTTTTTTTTTTTAATCCTTGGGTTGATTTTGAACACTGATAGTGAGAGAAATCACATTCATAAAATGACACACAATGAATTTATTTATACTTGATTTGTTCTTTATAGCAAATAAGACATTTAATGTATTGTTATTCTCATAGTAACATTGTGGGACAAATGGGCAGGAGTTATTGCCTCCATTTTCATTATTAGGAGTCTGAAGTGCCAACAGAATAAGGGGTATGTACAAGGTTACCAAGCTAGGCAGTAGTGGCAATGCTAAAAGCAGATTCCAGGTCTTGGGACTTTTAGGGCTAGTCTTTTAGTCTTTGGGTTTTTCTGACTGACTTCTAGTTGATTTGGACATCAATGACGATGATTGTTTTCATGTGTTATTTACTTATTCCTTCTCAGTTTGCCTTTTGATTGTTTGCCAGGAGAGTGATATAAAGTTATTTGCAAAGCTAGTGAACTGCTTCTTACAAAAACTGTTACAAACAATAAAAATCAAGGATTAAAATATATTTTCTATCACCTGAATTTTACGTATTTTTACAATTTCTACATCCCCCTTATTACCATAAAAATAAAAAAAGTATGACAAGGAAATAATTATTTCACCTTGACTTTCAAAACACATATAAAACCAATTTTTAAAAACTACATGGCATACCACCAAAAAGCATGGTGTTTACGATTATTTTATTCTACGCACACATGCCATAGTGACAAATAGGAACACCAATATTTATATTCAACACATATGAGTGAATACTTTCCATATGCCTTTTAGAGAATTAATTAGCTCACCTTCAATACAATACAGTTGTCGTCTGTCCGAATGGCTCCAGCTCTACACATGTAAGTCAAACTGGAATAAGATAGCAGAAAGTAGGTTTTTGCTTGTGTTTTAAAGCATTAAAAGGAAAATTACTTGCCTTTAATATTTTATGGGCCAAAAATAAGACAACTACTCTCATTTATTTTGAGAGAAGCTTTTACATTCCCTTATCTGAGGTTCTGTTCATTTAATAGTGAAAGAAAACTAACTGATACCAATGTTATAAGCCAGATATTAAAAAACCCCAAAACCTGCCGAAACCGGTTTGGCTCAGTGGTAGAGCGTCGGTCTGTGGACTGAAAGGTCCCGGGTTCGATTCCGGTCAAGGGCATGTATCTTGGTTGCGGGCACATTCCCTGGTGGGGGGTGTGCAGGAGGCAGCTGGTCGATGTTTCTCTCTCATCGACGTTTCTAGCTCTCTATCTCTCTCCCGTCCTCTCTGTAAAATATCAATAAAATATATTAAAAAAAAAAAAAAAAAGCTGAGGTCGGTTTGGCTCAGTGGTAGAGCGTCGGTCTGCGGACTGAAAGGTCCCGGGTTCGATTCCGGCCAGGGGCGTGTACATTGGTTGCGGGCACATCCCCGGTAGGGGTTGTGCAAGAGGCAGCTGGTCGATGTTTCTCTCTCATCGATGTTTCTGGCTCTCTATCTCTCTCCCTTCCTCTCTGTAAAATATCAATAAAATATATATATTTTTTAAAAATTTCTAAAAAACAAACAAACAAACAACAAAAAAAAACCAAAAAAAAACACCCCAAACCTTACAAAATTGTTTTTAAAATAAATGGCCTAATAGCTGAGCACATTAGAATTCTTTATACTTTTGTTTTGTTTTAAATTTTCCATAATAAAAAAAGAAAAAATATATAAAGTTAACAAAGTATCTAAGTTTAAATGAAGTTAAGTTAGTATTCTAAATTTAACAGAAGTATCACAGGAGAAGCATTTACCTTTTAATGCTTATGGGTGTCCATAAGAAATTAACTAATCAGAGGTTATTAGTAGTGGCATTAAGAATTAGGCAATGATTTGGTTTTATTGAAAAACAATTTACCTTCACAATTATATCTGGCTATGAATAAGAATAAAATTACTTTGCACTCTCCAAGCAGGTAATGAACATTAAGCACTTCAGAAACTTTAATGAGTTTCCTTTTTCAATTACATTCCTTTAGTAAGCTGGGTGGATAAAAAACACCCCATGTTCTAGCTTTTAGGGGATACTATAAACAAATCAGTAAAATACTTATATTACTGAGCAGGGGTGGGGAATGTCTGGCCCGTGGGCCATATACTAGTAAAGGCCCAAGAAATCATTTGGTCTGGCCCTGCCAAGTTATAAGGGGTGAGTTAATTAAATGTTTGACCAAATATAGCAGGCTAATTTTTAAGATAATAATTCTGTATGGCCTGCATATTATGTTATAAATATCCAAATGGCCCTTGGCAGAAAAAAGGTTCCCAGCTCCTGTTCTAGAGGGCTGAATCCTTTATAGCTGTTATCATTTTAAGGCTTGTTATTCACACTATTTATTTTTTTTAAAATGTTCTGTGGCAGGGTTACTTCACCAACAAAGAGGCAAATAGTTTTAAAGTTAAGACAAAAAGAAAAAATATACAAATAATATAAACAAAAAATAAACAATTCGTAGTTCATGAGATCACTGAAAATTTTTCATTCTCATCAAAATATTAGTTTCTTAAATACTGAAATAAACAATTCATTTAGCATAGAACCCTATACAACAGGTGTTCGACCTATCTGTTAATGTATTGATACAGAATTAGCATGTATTGAAGGCTTATCGGAGCCAAGAGTTATGCTAATAAGAACTTAATATAACTACCTTATACATTGTTACATCCTCTGAGGATTTTTTTGTTTGTTTTTTCTAAAATGAGGAAACCATATTTTCTGAAATCGTGCCTTGGTTATCAACTTTAACTAATTCTCGTTCATATTTCTATGTATTTATATTTTCCTGGCTTAATACTTTTAATATTTAGCATAATGTGTGATGGTTAATTCTCATCTAATTCCATATCATTTCAATGGGAATACAGGAAGGGAATGTGATAAAGTAATTTTCTGTAGGTAGTCTTAGATGTTACATGTAAGTTCCTGTTCTGCATGCTATTGAGTAAATGGAGTAAAATCCACGTCCATTTAAGAAAATGTGAGACAACCCCATGACTTTCAAATAAAAAAACACCCCCGAACAAAATTGGATTGAAACTGAACTAATCAACCTGTCCCAAAACACTCTAAGATATTGAGAAACACTATCTTTCTTCCCACATTGTCTTGACTTTTACCATTTTGCTGATGTGAGTTGCATCTCAATAGGCTTATCCCTCTGTAACATCTTCACAAAAATTTGTGGTAACAATTCTCCATCAACCAAAACTAGAAACAAAAACAAACAACAAGAATTGAGGACTTCTTTAAATCTACAAAGTTTATAAATTAAATCATGTAGGTTCCACTGAAAATTCCAGCCTACCATTTACCAGGGTCATCGATACCTGGGGGTTTTCAAAAGCTAAAACTGAAAAGCATTTCAGTGCTTGCATTCGAACCTATAAAAATAAGTGAACAAAAAAACATCGTTTTTATTTCAGTTTTGCAAATATGCATTTTAAAAATATATATTTTTATTGACTTCAGAGAGAAAAGGAGAGGGAGAGAGAGATAGAAACATCAATGATGACCAGCTGCCTCCTGCACACCCCCTGCTGGACATCGAGCCCGCACCCCGTGCACGTTCCCTTGATTGGAATCTAACCAGGGACCCTTAAATCCATAGGCTGACGCTCTATCCACTGAGCCAAACCAGCTAAGGCACAAATATGCATTTTAATGTATCAAAATCTAAACTCTTCTGAAGAAAAAAACTATTTAAATCTGCCAAAGTACTAAAGAAAGGACTCAAGGGAATAGAAATAAAACCTGTTTATCTAAGGAGTGCAATAAGTTAAAATTAATGAAGTAACGAAAAAGCAAAAACAACAGTAGCAACTAAAATTTAACTAGACAAATTCCTAATCAAATTTAAGAGAACACTGTACAAAATACAATGTTGGTAAGGCAAAAGGGAACTTAAAAACAATTACCAACTGCCTTCCAAGTGGGACATTTCTTCTTCCCAAATTACAAAAACCAGATATCTAAAGGACGGGGAGGTGGTGGGGGGAGTACTCTACTCTTGTGGTTGCATATAGGATGAGAATGGGGAAGAGAGGAAACAAAGTTACCATAAAAGTTTGAAAAGGGCTAAATTAATTTAACTTTTAAAACACCTATAAATTGTGTCGCCATTCATTAAAACTGGGTAACTGGCCTGGAATGAGACCAAGGAAGGGCCCAAGCTCTCGACCACATAACAACGCATTTTACAATTTGCAGGAGCTCCTGTCGGAGCTATTATTTTTTAAGTCTTTCTGTTCAGTTTCACCAGATAGCTAATCCTCACTTCCAAGCCTGAGCCTATATTTGATGTTCTTATGTGGAACCTGGGTCTGGTAGGATAGGTAGCTGAGGTGTGAAGAGACATGTCCCTCACTTGGACAGTACAACTATCCTGTGTGCTCTTCACCAAGAGCGAACTTTGGGCGTCTGGGGTAGAGAAAACATACATATTAGCAGGCTGCAATAGACCTAAGGACTAGAAGATAAGTGGATAGAAGACAAAATGACGGCTTCTCTGCTCTACAGGAAACTCCTGGTAAATCCAACGCTAATGTGACACAAGGACAATGTCCCAATATTTGCTATAATTTGCTAACTGAACAACAATGAAATGTCCAAAGTTTTAGCTAAATGCTTGCTAATATGCCATGATGTCACCTACCTCTATATATAAAAGACAGTAAAGAACATTTAATTAACAAATCTGAAAACCCTTGACTTTTAAACTCAAAATAGAAAGAAGAATTTTAAGTGTTTATGTATATATATGTGGATATATACTGTTTGTTTGAGCCAGTCAGTGTGGCTAAATAAAGATCTCAAATATGAAATCCAGTTTTTCCTAATATAGCAAGCCACTGCTCCTATATACTTCAAGGCATCAGCTTTGGCATGGACATCTAAATGGAGGAGACTGTTAATGATCACAAGTGAAAATCAATAGCTACTCATGCCACAACCACATCCTGAAAACAAAATAGAAAGGGTAGTTGTTTTTGTTTTTTTAAAGCAACTTTTATAGATAAGACAATGCCCCATAACATTTTACTGGTAAAAACTACTCTTGATCACAATATCTAACAAAGAAGGAATAAAATATGTGGGTCCCTTTCTAGAGCAAGATTTTAGAAATAAAAATCAAGTATAAAAATCTGGATGTAATTTTTAACATCTTACTTTGTAAGATACTGAGGTTAGTAGGTGAGCAATATTCTGAACTGCACCATGGTTAAATAAAATTGTTTGATGATCTGGACCCTGTAAGAAAAGAGAATATAGCAATACATCAAAAAGAGCAAGATTCATTTCAATAAAACATTTATTTAAATGTAGAAAACCATACTCAATACAATGCAGAATTCTCAGCTACCCTTCTCTTACATAAACTCACCCCACAAAAAAGCAGGGAAGCTGGGTCACTTATGAAATATCTTTACCGATGGAGTTATGTTTATAAATGATGACAAGATCAAGCACAGTGCAATTCTCTGACCACAACGGTTTCCCACAGCTAACAAGATAAACGTACTCTTTTAATCCCTCAAATTCTTTACCCCAAAGATTGTAGCAATTTTGTTACAAAAGCTCTTCCTCTTCTCTGTCCTACACAGGATTGTGTAAATACAACTGCGAGAAAGGAATTAGTGGCTGCACCATCTAGAAAGGAAGAGTATCGTTTGATTCTTATCAAGTCTTTCTAGTCTCTCCAAATCAACCTGCATAAACCTAGGGTTATGAAGGCAGCATCCACAGAGTAGGAGGCACCTAAGCCCATGTGATCTTAAACTTCAAAAGATAGGTCTCAAAAATCTGAGTAACTGCTTAGGAAGTGACAACAACTTAGAAGTTAGAGCTCCAATTAATATTATTATTAGTCCTTTCCAGCTTTTTAATAAATCAAAGAGAGAAAATTTCAAATATATAATTATGACTAGCTTATAGCAGTTTAATAATCTCTCCTCTTTTTCTGTGTCTTCTACCCCAAGTGTGCATATTTATTTGATATTGATATCAGTATATACAAATTTGTGAATGAGTCTTAAAATTGTATTATGAACTTTATATGTAAACTGACCAACATGAAAATGTAAAGTTTTTACAATTAATGACATTACAGAGATCATGAGATCAGTTGTTTTCAAAGACATATATTGTTAATGTATCATTCGAAACATTAATATTGTATTTTAAGCTATTTCTATCGTTATTGGGTTTATAAATGCTATGTTTCCTGAGGTCTGGTTCTATCTCAGAACACCTGAATTTGGTCATTTAATTACAGTTGCAAATGCTCATTATCAGGCTAAAAGAAAGCCAAGTTAAGATGAATTTCTCTGTTATCTTTAGTTCTATGAATGCCATAAGGTTGCCTCTAAGTTTCTCTCCAGCACGAGAACTAGTGACTTAATGATGTTCCTTTAACTATGATTTCAGCTAAAACAGCACTGAAAAGTTTCACTTAAGCAAACCTAAAAGTGATGATAAATTTCTAATGAATAATTCTAGAAGTGATTTGAGTAACCTCAGGAATGGGACCATTCAAATTTCCCATAATTTAACATAATTTGACATGTTGTAGTTTTACATCCAGGCCCAATCTTCAGTGCCCTTTGGGGATTACTGTAGTTATAACTAGTAGATGCTGTGTTCTCGAACACTCGGGTATAGGTGCTCAAAGGTCTGTAATGATGCATAGAGTTCTGGAGTATTCTTTTCTAACTGCCAGGACCAGCTATAAGATATCATTTCATTGTTGAAAGATTTTTGACCCTGTTAGTTTAGATCATTTTTAGTAAATGAATTGCAACAAAAGTATTGTTTTCTTAAAGCCTTTCCTTAAATCAAAGAGTGTGTGTATTTGTAACTTTACCACATTATTGTAAAAGTTAAGAGATCATTTGACATCCCTGGTCCTGTGAGTCAGCTTACACACTGTCAAAGCAATCTGGGAAGAGAAACTTAAAAATTTATTTATTTATTTATTTATTTTCTAGTTTTACATGTCTCCTTTTCCCCCGATTGACCCCTGTCCCCAGCCATTCCCATCCCAGGCAAGCCCCCACCACCCCAGTGTCTGTGTCCATGTCTATGCATGCATACAAGTCCTTTGGTTGCTCTCTAACCCCACCCCTTCCCCCCTGACATTTGTCTCTGGATTTATTCTTGTTCATCCAATTATGCTGATCATTATATCCCACATATGAGTGAGATCATGTGATATTTATCTTTCTCTGATTGGGAAACTTCAAGATTTTTGACAAAAATCTTAAACTCCTAAATAGAATTAAGTGGGCTGTGAACTTCCTTTAGGATTTGGGAAGGGGTTTAAACATTTAAATTATAATCAATAATAGGTAATTTTTATGGCACCAAATTGTTTAATTTTCATTTATTTGGGAAACTGTTCTAAATTTGATCTGTGATCTTCCTAGTTTAGTATGTAGATGTTCACTCCTCTTTTCCTTCTTTCCTACAGCTCCCCAAGCTCCTTACTCTGTATTTGTATTGTAAGTGACAGGTGAGTAACGTCCTGGGAACTTACAGAATCCTCAGATGGTAAGTGATCATTTGGTTAGAAGTTAGCAAACGTGTAGAAATAATGAAAGATCTCAAATAATCATCCACTGTTATCAAAAGAGTACACTCAGTGTGCAAATTATGAAACAAAATAAGCAGCACTCCAAACTCGTCAGGTTTAGGTTCAGGTCCCGGTCCCTTAAGTAAGAGAAATTTCTCTCAACAAAGAGCAGAATAGCATCTCAGTTCTGCTTATAAGAGATTACTTAAAATAATTTCCAACAATGTGGAAACTGAAGGTATAGGGAAGCAGTCATGATCACACACTGCTAATAGGAGTATAAAATGGTACAACCTGTACACAAGACAGTGTATGATAAAATTACAAATGCACACACTCTTTGATGCAGCAATTCCGTTTCTTATAAAATATCTTACATATAAGGTATTTGTTGCAGCATTGTTTTGTGATAATATTAAGATGGGAAACAAGCTAAAAGTTCAACAATAGAGGACTAGTTAAATAAATTACTGCACATCTATACAAAATACTAGATGACTGTTTATAAGAATAAGGGAAGGGGAGTGGCCATGGACAACAGGGGGGTGGAGGCATATGTAGGGAGGGGTTTGGGATGGGAATGGGGGATAAGGACAATTATGTGATATCATAATCAATAAAAAAAAGTAAAAATAAAAAAGAATAAAAAAGAATAAGGGAGCTCCTTATGTACTGATATGGATTAGCCTTCAAATTATGTTAAGTGAAAAATGCAAGATGCAGAAAGTATGCATGGTATACTTTGATTTATGTAAAAAAGGGGGGGAGGGGAGGATATATATACAGAGGTGTGCCTGTATGTACAGATTATCTCTGGGAGGAAATACAGACACATCTCCTTAGGGCATATACTATTTTACATTACACTGACTATTTATTCTGGTTCTTACTTTACAGCAGTGTGAGAAGATCTGACAGATGTACTCCTGGGTGTAGCGGGACTTGCCAAGCAGCGCCATGAGGTGCGGTATCACCGTAGCATCCTGGAGATGAAGGGAAAGAGAGCACAGCAACAAGAAACTTAGGCACGTGAAGCACATCTAATGAACTATTTCCATGAGCAGGTATTTATGCAAGCCTCTTATCTTAATGACAGTAAGTCAGATCTGCTCAAGAAACACTGGAAAACAAAGCAACACAGCCACCAAAATTGTCTGGGCAAAGAATTAAGAAAAGGACTTTAATGTTCATCATTGATAATAAAATACAAGAACAGAAAATTCTCAATTTCTTTCCCATAAACAGCCTACATTCCCACAATAAAACAAAATCATTTTAGTAAGCCTTGACAGAAATCTATTCTGAAACCCAAATGTGAGGTAAGATATACAATAATAAATAGCTTATAAGGAGGAGTCCTATATAATAAAAGTATAATATGCAAATCGACTGAAAGGTGGAATGACTAGTCGCTATGATGTGCACTGACCACCAGGGGGAATGCTGTTCAGCCAGAAGCCGGGCTCAATGCTCTCAAGTGCAGTGGTGGGTAGGATGGCAGTGGCAGGAGCCTTTTCCGCCTCTGCTGCAGGCAGGCAATAAGGAACAAGAGGCCCCAGACTGTAAGAGGGCACAGGCCAGACTGAGGGGACCTCAGTTTCATTTATTTAAAAATAAGTTTTATTTATTGTATAAAAATAAAACTTGGGCCGAAACCGGTTTGGCTCAGTGGGTTCGATTCCGGTCAAGGGCATGTACATTGGTTGCAGGCACATCCCCAGTAGGGGGTGTGCAAGAGGCAGCTGATGGATGTTTCTCTCTCATCGATGTTTCTAACTCTCTATCTCTCTCTCTTCCTCTCTGTAAAAAAATCAATAAAATATATATATATATAAACTTGGCAATTATGATTTCTGAGATGTTATGATAAGTATCAGTAATCAGTAGCAATCTCTCATAAGACTATAGTAAGGTAATCCAATCTTTGCAATAGCAACTTCTCATTTATAGCGTATTCTCTCTCTCTATTGTTGACACTTAGCAACATACATAATGGTACAAAAGCCTAACTTGCTGCAGGGCTCTCCAAAAATCTCCTTTTTCTCAGAACGTGAAAGGAATTAAAAGTTGAAAGGAACCACAAATGGAAAGGAGATTATTACGCTCAAGCATCCTTGTCACTGCTGCCATAAGTCATAGAGTTCTGTGTCTCAAATAAGAATGTGCATGCAAACTCCCAGAAGATACTCTTCATGTGAACATTATGACTGTAGGTTTGGAGTAGGACCTAAGATTCTGCATTCTAACTAGCTCCCAAATGATACCAATGCTGCTGGTCCATGGATCACACTTTGACAAAGACAGCAGAAGGAAAGGAAGAAAATTTAAAAGAAATACAGTGTGAGGAATAACAAGAATTGAGGTTTCTCTTAGGAAGAAAAGAATGCCCAAGATACATAAAAACTAAGTAGAAAAGAGAAGGCTGTGATTCCCAAGTAGAATCTTTCCCCACTGCTTATTAGTATAACCTTCTGTGTCATCACAAGCAGTTTCAAAACAAAATGAAAAACTTAGAAAACCTCAAAAAAGTCAAGTACTAAATGCATAGAAAAAAAGAGAGAAGATGGGGACTGAAGGAGAAGGGAAAACAGTGGCAGAAGACAGGAATGCAGGTAGCAACTAAGATAAATCAGGTAATCAAGAGGAATTAAAAAAACAATAACTCTATGAAAGCTCTTGAGAGGAAGATAAAAAAGCCTCTTTTAGGCTTCTAGAATCCTCTATCTCCTTCCTTTCCTCCACTGCTCTCTTATCCCTCAGTTTTCCTGCATTTCTTCATACCTGCCCCACTTTCTGCCAAGATTGCCATATATTTGCAGTTTATAGTTGAGTAAACATGCAAAGAATGGTTATTTAATTTGCTCACTGGATAAGTGAGATTTCAAACTAGACATCCGTCCCTCTTCCAATCTGACTGCTGTCTTCTGGTCAGTGCCTGAATTGCCCCGGCAGCTGCCCTCTTCACTGTCCCACACGACATTATCCTCTGCCATCATCCCACCCAACACTTTTCATGGATTCTCCATCGTCTCCGAGGCACAAAACTGAGGTGCTTCATAATTTACATGTTCTTACTGTGACAGTCAGGCAATGTCGCTGAGTCTTTTATTTTTTTCATATTAGAAAGTTAAGTTGGCATTAACCAGAGTTTTCCAAATTATGCACTATAATTCATTAGTGAGATATGAAACCAGTTTAAAGTACGAGGAGGAAGGAGTTAAGACAGCTGCCCAGGATCAATTTCTCCCTCTATTACTGACTGTGTTGGGGGTTGATGGGAAACTTCTAGGGCAGCGATTTTCAACCTTTTTCATCTCATGGCACACACAAACCACTAAAAATCCTGTGGCACACCAAAAAAATGTTATGTTTCTCTCCGATCTGACAAAAAAAAAAAGTTATAATTTTGATTCATTCACATTGGATGGCTATTGTGTTGACTGTTATCATTTTTTTTTTTAAATCTGAGGGAAAAGAGGCTGGTGCTCCTGACTAATCAGATGTTGCATGTTTTAAAAATTCTTGTAGCACACTGGTTGAAAATCGCTGACCTAAGTTAAAGAAGACTAGTGACTGGTTTAACCTCTTTGTAAACAAGGCAACAACAGGGCGTTAGGAGAACAGAGAGGAGGCCCCGTGGAATGTTGTGAGGAGAATTACCAATTTAGGGGCTGCTTACTGTGCCAGTTCTAAAGGAGTGCTCCAAAGACCAGCAGCATTTAAGTCACCTGGAAACTTGTTAGAAATGCAAATTCTCAGGCCTCACCCCAGACTCAGTGAGTCAGAAACTTGAGGTAAGGCCCAGCAATCTGTATTTAACAAGACCTCCAGGCAATTGTGGAACATGCTCAAGTTTGAGAACCACTGCAGTATGCAATTTCCAGATTTATGAGACATCGCTCCCTGAAGAATGTCACACAAATCCCTGACATATACAACTGAGATGTGACATTTAGAGCCTCCCTGCTGTTCAAGGTGACTCACAACCTCCTTTATAATACTACTAGAGGCCCGGTGCACGAATGCTGCACCAGCAGGTCCCTCGGCATGGCCCGCGAGATGGGGCCAAAACCAGCTCTCCCACATCTCCTGAGGAGTCCCAGATTGTGAAAGGGTGCAGGGCAGGCCAAGGGAACTGAGCAGTTAGCATATTAGGCTTTTATTATATTGAATGTATCGTTACCAGCCAGGGGAACCAGTGTCTGATATGGGAAGGACGGTTTATGAAGCCATGTGACATATCTCCCCTCTATGATTGTTTTGCCTCTTGATTGCTTATGTTTTTGAAATATTTGTAAAGCATGATTCTGGGCAAGATCTCTGATTCACATGTGTCCAATTTGGCATTCTGATTCTTTGTGTTGGCTCAGAATCACCACCAGCATTTTTTTCTTTAATGAAAAAGGATGTAATAGACACCAGAGAGCATCACATTTATGGAACTGTTTTGTGAAGACCGCCTCATGTGGCAATAAAAAATGTATTTCTTATTGTGGATTGTGGATAGGAGTATTTGAAAGTTATTGGCCTGGATAATTTTCATTAAGAAAGCACCACGTAACCCACAAATAAAAACATCTCCGCCGAGGTCGGTTTGGCTCAGTGGTAGAGCGTCGGTCTGTGGACTGAAAGGTCCCGGGTTCAATTCCGGTCAAGGGCATGTACATTGGTTGTGGGCACATCCCCGGTAGGGGGTGTGCAAGAGGCAGCTGGTCGATGTTTCTCTCTCATCGACGTTTCTGGCTATCTCTCTCCCTTCCTCTCTGTAAAATATCAATAAAATATATTTAAAAACAAAACAAAACATCCCCTAATAATCCCTGAAGTTTGTGAAAACTACTGAATGACTCCAAAATCTTTGGATTCTCTCACATGAATTTCCTGTTCTAGCCTGGTAAATAAGCCTTTTGCAAACTGATTCTGCTCCACCTCTCCAATTGAAACTAACACTGATACCCTTCCTGCATTAGACTATCCTGCATATTCTCTTACACAGTTTCTCTCCTAGACTGGCCTCTTTACTCTCTAAATCTTATCCATTATTCAAGACCCAGGTCAAATTCTTACTTCTTTATATAGTATTCTCTGCTGGATTTAACCTAGAATGAGCAGAACTCCCAATCACTCATTTAGCATTAAGTATATTGCCTTAATTTGTAGAGAGCAAGAGATCAAAATGGGTCTTAAAAAATAGTTTATAAATCACTCAAGGTCTGAGACTATCTATCACTTCTTTATAAAGCCTAGATTATTTGACATTTGCAAATTAGCAAGAATTAGTACTTCTTGAGACCCTTTTATAATGTACACAGTTGCGTCTTGAGATGCTAAGTAGATTAGAAGTACGGCATCAGTGAATGTAACAGATGATTACAAACACCTAAAACTCACTGTATACAGTAACTCCTCTGGAGTGACGGGACTGGTGAAGATGGTACGCAGACACCGAAGGCAAGCTTCAATGAACTTCAGGTCTAGAGATAACAGTCCTATTAACAGAAAATAGATTTAAGGTTCATCGTTTCAGCCATATTTAGAACTGCAAACTGATTCAAAATTTTACTTGTGTAAATATGACTTCCCTACATACCTTGCAGTAAGGCAGGGATGATATGGCAATCTAGCAGAGACTTGACATTGTTTTCAGTACCCATAGCTAGACTTCCCAACACCACTGCACATTCAGTTTTCAGCTCTGTACTTGAGGTTTCTTGCTGAAGCAAGTACAACAATCTAAAAAGAATAAATTTGATTTAAAAAAAAGAGAGACTAAGAAACTTAAGCAAAAGTAAATTAGCTAAAAGTACTGTGACAAAAAAGACTACCAATACATCACACATACTAAAAATACTGTTGACAAGCTTACAGAGGATAGGAAATGGTCATTTGTTTTATCAGCTGATAATTTAATAAAGAAGTGTTTGGAAAAGAAAGCTAAAAGAGATCTTCTTCATTTTGATCAAAAGAATAATCATATAATCTCAAGTGTTTATCAGAACTATAAATGTAAAAGTTGTCCACAGTGATTGCTATGGAAACAGCACCATCACAGTCTCTGTTATCTGCCACTTCAGAACGAAGACAACCAACGCCAAGTGCTGCTGGTCTTACATTCAGACTGGATAGGGACCTTGAATAACCGGAGCTATAGCTCAGAGATCACAAAGGTTGAGCCTACAGGGAATATTCAGAATCCTTGTACAGCTCTTCAGATAAGGGGACCTCTCTTCTTTCTTCAATCTCCCACTTGGGGAATCAGTGGGTTCTCCCATTTCCAGTCCAGCTCAGCCTTCCAAACAACTACTCTCCAAATTCTAATTACCCACCACTTATGACCATTTTCCTTATTCTAAGGAAGAACTCTCACACTCCCTAAAGCATATTTTAAATATGCTGTTATTGATTTTTAGGGAGAGGCGGGAAGGATAGAGAGTAACATCAATGAAAGAGAAACATCATTAATCGCCTGCCTCCTGCACGCCCCCTACAGGGATTGAGCCTGCAATCTGGGCATGTGCCCTGACTGGGAGTGGACTGATGAACTTTTGGTTTATGTGTCAATGCTCAACAACAGAGCAACACTGGCCGTGCCCTAAAGCATATTTACATACCGGACACTAATCCTCTAAAAAGGCTACTGAGTGTTTACGGTTACTAAAGTATGTATTTGAAGTTCGTTATGATAAAAACAATACAACCATTAATCCTATATCAAAAGATAATAGAAAAAAACAAAACATTTAAAAATTCTCAATGAAAAACTTATAGCAACTGCACATAAAACTTAGTTCTGAGTAGTAGCAGCAAATCGAAAGTTATACAACTGAAATTACCTGCCAAAAGAAAACTTATTAGATTATCAGAAGAATTCAAACTTTCTCTTAACTTAAAAAACAGAATTTCAAAAATTAGAAATTAAATACAGAAAATCAGAATTAAAGACCAACCAGGTCTCTTTCTTTTTAATTCAAAACCAGATTTTGAAATCTTGAGAAATTGTTGTCCATTCATAAAGAAAACTGCCAGGGCTCTAGATTGGGAAGAATGAATCAGGCTGGTATACATTGCCTCTCTATCCAACAGTCTTTTATTGCAGGGTCAATGATCTTCCTGAATTTCCAAAAAGTATTCATACATTCACTTCACTGCCCATTCTCTGGTATTTTAATTTATTTTGTTGTGGGTTTTTTTTTTTACAGACTCTTCAAAGAACTCATGGCATTAATTAAGAAAATTAAGATGCTTTTCAAAAATAGAATAGGCAATACAGAAAAAAAATATTAGTCTTATGGTTGAGAATGAAAAACACATTAGAATGAGTATGAATAGCAGAAAAAGGAATGATAGCAAACATACCTTGGAACAGCTCCTAAAACAATGAGGTTGGCTTTCTGCTTGTTGTTTCCAATTACAGCATTTTTCATGTCTCTGAAATGAGGGGAAAAGAAAAGGGTATAATATGTTGAAATATCCTATATAATAAAAGGGTACTATGCAAATTGACCCTAATGCAGGGGTGGGCAAACTTTTTGACTCGAGGGCAACAATGGGTTCTTAAACTGGACCGGAGGGCCGGAACAAAAGCAACCTGGCCATGCTGGCACTCTCATCTTGGGCTGCTGGTGAAGGAGCGGAGGGGAGAGCAAGAGAACCCTCCGCTCTTTGGGCTCCGCGGGCCGGATAGAACAGCCGAACGGGCCGGATCCGGCCCGCGGGTCATAGTTTGCCCACAGCTGTCCTAATGGCAGACTGACCTGGAACACTGGTCGTTATGATGTGCACTGACCACCAGGGGGAAGACATTAAATGCAGGATCAGCTTCAGTGGTCAATGTGCTCCCACAGGAGGAGCTCTGCTCAGCCACCAGCCAGGTTGAGGGACTCTTTCCCTCCCTCCCCCATCCACCCTGAGAGCATGTGTTTTCATGCACTGGACCTCTAGTCATGGAATAAAAATCAAAGATCAATTTTCCCACTTGATCTCTATTATGCCACATCTTGGATTAGCAAGTACAGAAGTTAGTGACAAAGTCAATGCACTGACCCTTTCCCCCTGAAACGCCAAAGAGAAGGGACAGGAACAGGTGCTGAGGGAACGTGGGGCTGTAAAGCAGGACAGTTAGTGGGGTGGGGGAAGACGGGGATACCCTGAGACTGGCAAAAGACTCCCAATAGTAAATTCTGAGTTCTTCAAAAAAGGCCACCAAACCTTTGCATAAACCTTCTCACATCTGGGAGTAGAAAACAAAAGCAACCAGCCATCAGAACACACCTGGCCTTGTTTCAGGAAGAATGACTTTGTTTATTCTTTTTTCTGAATTCTTTTGGACTGAATATTTCTTATTATCCTATTTTATCTCCTTTATTATCTTATTAGCTGTACCTCTTTGGGCTTTGTTCTGTTGTTTTTAGTGGTTGCAAAGCTATAATGCACACGTTTCAAGGGATATCATCCCCATTCATGTGTATTGTAAGAGCACTGCAAAAACTTACACTTCTCCACCCATTCTTTAAGCTGCTACTGCCACACGTTTATTTTTAAATTAATTAGAAACAATAGAATATATTGTTACTATGCTTGTTTAAACAACCAATTATCTTTTAGGAGATTTAAAAGTAAATGTTTTAAAACTGTATTGATAGAATATCTCTATCAATGACCAATTGATTTCACAAACATGTGGTTCGTCCAAAGGATGGGGGGGGGGGGGGGGAAGCTCAAAATAAACCTGCTACCACTAATAAAATGTTTAATAAAAAATACTCTGATTGTCAGTAGCCCTATTTAATATAGAACAACTATATGATCTACATAGCAGTGGTTCTCAAAGGGGGAAAAAGGGCCTTACAGTCCCCTACAGGCATTTCAAAAGTTTGAGGTTTCTAAAAATTTCTTGTCATAGTTTTACAAATAGGGAGCTTTTTTTTTTTTGTAGTTTTAAAAATATATATAATTTTCAGTATTATTCCTGCCCTATAAATAAGAGGAAGACTGTACTTTTTGTTAGGAGTTATTTCATTTTGGAAAATCAGATCACTAGGACACTGGCACTCATGGTATGAGTCATCAATACCATACATCTGTATCAGCCCACATTTGTAGCCCTTGCATTCCCACTGCTTTATTAAGTTTTTTAACATAGCATTTCTAACCTAAGCATTTACATATTGAAATATTAGAAATCACCTTCTTTTTTATTTCTCCTTTATATTATATGGAGGGAAGGCATTATTTTTAGAGTTAAGTATGTGAGTTGGTTATATTATGGATTTAATTTCAGCATAGTACAGGGGATGTTACAAAATATTTATAAGGGAAGTCAGGCCCGATAGCACTGAGGCCATTGCTTACAGCGCCTCGGAGTTCTTAGCTTAGCCATTTCTTTCTCCCCCTAAATCAGCTCCCCTACACACCTGACCAGCCTCTCTTTTGACTTTCCCTCTTCTAGGTGGCAGAACTACAACATACAGGAATTTTTTGTCAACACTGAAAGTTATAATACTGAAAGAGTTCTATAGTTGGCAAACCATTATCTTGTAGAAAAGCAGAGTAGAAAACAGAGGGGGAGGAAAGTTACTTTAAAAAACACCAACAACTAACTATTATATTCAGCATGTATTTCCAGTACCAACCAAATTCACTGGCATTTAAAACCCTAGTAAGAATTATAATATCGTTTTTCTCCATTATCATCTTTGATTATTGCAGAAAAACACTATGGCATAGTGCTCTGCTGAAAGCTTGAGCCAAACACTGTGCATCTGCCCAGTCTTCTTGCATTAGCTCGTGCCTGAGGGTAGGCCTAATTTTCAGGGTCTGATCGGTCTCTCTGTGAACTATTAGTCAGATCTTCCATATGGTTCACAGGTTATATAGTAGTATCATTTACTTACCAAGGTTCTTACCAAGTTCTGATACTTGATTTTAAAACTATGTGATATCAAAGCCTCATTAGCAAAACACAGTTGTGAGACTGGACACCCAGGCTCCTGCCTCCTGTGGTGCCTGTAGTTTTCGTAAGCTTACTTCAAAATTATCAGCTTACAGACCAAACGTGCAGTTTGCCATTTGCTCGCATCTTCTTTCCTTCTGTTCTGCCTATACCAGTGCGGCACATTCGTTTGTCCAGCAGCTATCTATTGGTGCCATTCTGGATGCTCTCTCTCTTATGGAACTCCAACCATAACATTTCCCCAGAGGTCTCCCCATTCTTCCCAAACTAAGCAGAAATGAGGTATCCCCACATTACCATATAAACACACTCCAAATATCTGTAACCATGTCCTCGTGAATGTTTTTATTTTTTAAATTTTTTATTTTAAATATATTTTATTGATATTTTACAGAGAGGAAGGGAGAGAGATAGAGAGCTAGAAACATCAATGAGAGAGAAACATCGGCCAGCTGCCTCTTGCACACCCCCGACCAGGGATGTGCCCGCAACCAATGTACATGCCCTTGACCGGAATCGAACCTGGGACCTTTCAGTCTGCAGACCGACGCTCTACCGCTGAGCCAAACCGGTTTCGGCCGAGTGAATGTTTTTAGAAAAACAAACAAAACCCGTTCCAACTGTCCAGTACTCTTAAAAGTTTGCAAAAAGGACATGGAGGAGCCAGCTCTAATCAGTAAAATATGCCTATGCTAGATAAGGAAGCAGAGGTGCTAATGCACGGCAAATGAATTTATTCAGCTATTGCTATAAGGGATGCTATAATTTCTATGAAAGAGTTAAAACAAAACAAAACAAAACAAAAACCCAAACATAATTATCACCATACCCATCTTTAGCAGACCTAAGTACAGTGTAGGATCCCATTTCAGAGCCAGAGTCAGCCAGATGAAGTTTCTTGTTCCCAATAACAGCTATTCTCTCATCTCACCCCCTCCCTCACAACTTTATTTCCTTCCCCGGCTAACTACTCACTTTCCAGGGCTACCCTCTGATGTCATGTCACTTCCTCCAAGAAGCATGGCCTGACAACTCCCAGGTTTGGGTTAGATGGCCCTCCCAGGTACCCTCTGTCATAACACACTCATTACTTTTTAGGATAGAAATCTGTCTCATAAGAGGAAATAAAGCCAGCCTGACCTGGGACTATCAGAGAAGTTACTATCAGTGGACCATAAAGTGTACCATAGAGAAATCCATATTTTTGTAAAATGCAAACTCGTAACTATTAGCTAACATGGAAACACAACAAAACTATGCAAGATTTATATACTGCTTTGAAGTTTACAAAGCATTCCATAGCCATATTTAATCCTCATCACAACCTTGATTAACGCCACTTTACAAATGAGGAAGCTAGACTCAGGTTTGGGGATTTTCTCAGAGCTCCACATTAAATGAGAGAGCTGGTATCAACCTACATACATATTTTTTTTGTTGTTAATTCTCACCCAAGGATATTTTTCCATTGATTTTTTAGAGAGAGAAGGGAGGGGAAGAGTCAGCGAGAAACATCGATGTGAGAGAAACACATTGATCGGTTGCCTCCCACAGATGCCCCAACCAAGGCCTGGATGGAAGCTGTAACTAAGATACATCCCTTGACTGGGAATCAAAACTAGGGCTCTTCAGTTCACATGCTGATGCTCTGTCCACTGAGCCAAATTGGCTATGGCTAAACCTATATTTTTATGCCAGGTATTTTTTCCATTACCTCCAGCCTATCAGACATTTGGATCCATCTAATAAAAAAGACAAAAGAATTCAAGAAATAGGTTTCCTTTTTTCCTCCTGTGTTTCAATTTTATATTTTTATAC
The DNA here is from genome assembly GCA_963924515.1 of Vespertilio murinus. Taxonomy (NCBI): domain Eukaryota; kingdom Metazoa; phylum Chordata; class Mammalia; order Chiroptera; family Vespertilionidae; genus Vespertilio; species Vespertilio murinus. The sequence goes on along the minus strand of OZ004715.1, from coordinate 27,985,392 downwards.
AACATAAAAGTATTTCTAACTTTCAGTCAAAGACATCCTTTTCTCAGTAGATCAAAGGAATATAGTCACATGTCTACCAACTTTTAATGTTGGCGGTGTGTGTGTGTGTGTGTGTGTGTGTGTGTGTGTGAATGCCCTACTTATACACAATAGATATCCAACAATTAGTTTTGAGCTCAGCATGTACTAGGGTCTATAAAGGATACAAAAGTATCATATAATGAGATGCTTAACTAAAGAGTTAACAATTTCCTTGGAAAGACCAAAACTACACTAACAATGTAAGGCTATATTATAAATTTAGTGCTTATAGGGCTAAGTACATGAAAAGGACAAGTTTAACAGATTTTGAGGCAATAGTGAGAACTAAGATGAACCTTAGAGAACGGCCAGGATTTGAATAAGTGGACGGGGAAGGTGAAAAGGAAAGCCACTCATATGAGACCATACTGAAAATAAAAACAGCATATTTCTGGGGCAGTACCAGAGGCCTGGGCTGAAAATTATGTTCCCCTAGGAACATAAATTAGAAAAGTGATGGTGAGAACAGATAAACTAAACGGAGGAGGATTAAGGAGCAATCGTGGTTTTGATCAGAAAACAAACATGAAGGAAGCAATAACTAAGGACAATAAGCTGAATGTAGAATGGAGATATTAAGTCAAGAGAGATAACTAAATGGCTAATGCCCTTCCTTTGTGATACCAAGGCCACCTGCACTTAGCATTTACTAATCAAACTCTGGCGACTATCTCTTTCGTTATCTATCTCCTCCTTTAGACTTTTGGAACTTCCAGAGCAGTACTACTTTATGCTTATACTAGAGGCCCGGTGCATGAAATTTGTACACTGAGGGTGGGGGGGGGGGCCTCAGTTCGGCCTGTGCCCTCTCACAGTCCAGGAGCCCTTAGGGGATGTCCGACTGCTGCAGAGGCAGGAGAGACTCTTGCCACTGCTGCTGCCCTAGCCAGCCGTGAGCCCAGCTTCTGGCACACTGACCACCAGGGGGCAGCTCTTGTGTTGAACGTCTTCCCCCTGGTGGTCAGTGCGTGTCATAGTGATCAGTTGTTCAGCTGTTCAGTTGATTTGCATATTAGCCTTTTATTATATAGGACAGTTCCATATTATCACAATGTCTAGAACTTGTTAGGCACTCAACAAATGATTGTTGAAGGAATTAATCTATCCAGGTTTCTGGTTGTGACACTTGATTAGGGTGGCAACAATTGGAATCATTAATACAAAGAACTTTTGAGGAAGCATTTAACAAGGTGATTTCATAGGTATAGGAAATGTGATATGTAACATATCTTGAGTAACTACTTCAAGTCTGGGTGCCTGGGTGCAGAGAACACATCCCTCAGAAATATAAGGACCTCTCTTAATTTTGGTCACACTGAATTCCCTCTGAGGTGAGATAAGAATATCCAGATAGAAAAGCCAAAAAGTAAGCCTTGGGGATATGCCACTCCTTAAGAATCGAAAAACAAGAGCCAATATTAAGATGTTACAAACATGCAATTGTCTAAACATTTTTAGTTAAAATCTAGCTAGAATCTTAAATTTGCCCCCTAATGAATGAACTCAAAAGGCACTTAATTTTACATGGAAATTAACATTTCTGCTTCTTAACTTTGCATGGTAAAGAGAAAAGACTCAACTATTAAAACAACATATACAGTGCCTACAATAGTATATGTCTAAATTAAGTGTATTATGAGTGTGACCAAAACCAAGAAGAAGTAAGTATTGCATAGTGCCATTAAAACAGTAGAAAAAGTGAGAAAAGAATAGAGATCTAGATCTGCTGGAGAAACAGTTTCAGTCAATCAGGTATAAGCATATTCATTCCTAAACAATAAAAATAGCATAAGTTTTAAGTGAAAACATACTATTATCTAAAACCAGAAAATTATCTTTAAAATTATTGACGGTGGGAGTTTGAAGCTAAAAGATCCACTATGTCACTTACACTTTGAACCAGTATTACTTTTTGCTTACCTGAAGAAGCTCTTGTTTGGAATATTGTACATGCATTTTTGGTCTAATAGGTATAAAGTAGCCAGAAAGTACATTGGCTACTGAAAACTACAATCTGAGTATAAAGTCTGACCTACTTGTGAAAATTCACTGTTCATTAAGACATCCATAAAATAAGGGGAAAAAACATCTTTGTGGATAGCTAGAATAAGGCAATATGACAAACAACTTAAAATTATTTGGATTTGGAAAATTACAAACTTACTCCTCTATCCCTGAAATTATAATTATTATGATGTTATCTTTGGATAATATAATATCCAAATTCAAATACAGTAAGTTATCTATTATAGCCGAAACCGGTTTGGCTCAGTGGATAGAGCGTCAGCCTGCGGACTGAAGGGTCCCGGGTTCGATTCCGGTCAAGGGCATGTACCTTGGTTGCGGGCGCGTCCCCGGTGGGGGGCGTGCAGGAGGCAGCTGATCGATGACTCTCTCTCATTGATGTTTCTAACTCTCTATCTCTCTCCCTTCCTCTCTGTAAATAATCAATAAAATATATTTAAAAAAAAAAAGTTATCTATTATATAACATGGTTAGTAAATGAGATATAGTCACATTCCAATTAAAATTAACATTGTCATATGTGAATTGCCAATTTTAAAAGAATTTGATAATGATGATCAATAAATCACTAAAAATAACTAAAATAGATTATAAAAAGTAACTATGGTTATTTTTAACATAAAGCTTTGAATCAGGAGGTACTTAAGAAATTTATAGTGAACTTCAAGTCAACTCAGCCATTTATTGTACACCTACTATATGAATAAATTGAACAGAACTGAGAATTGGCAGTAAATTCGTTCATTCTTAAAAATTACTACATAGTATAGATTTTTGAAATGTATGTAGCATCAGATACAATTCTAACTTGTAAATATAGCTACTCAAAAATTAGGAGTTATTGCTGAAACTGGTTTGGCTCAGTGGATAGAACGTCGGCCTGCGGACTGAATGGTCCTGGATTCGATTCCGGTCAAGGGCATGTGCCTTGGTTGTGGGCACGTCCCCGGTGGGGGTGTGCAGGAGGCAGCTGATCGATGTTTCTCTCTCATCGATGTTTCTAGATCTCTATCCCTCTCTCTTCCTATGAAAAATCAATAAATTTTTTTTTTTAAAAATTAGGAGTTATTGTATTTAACTCTTTATTTTACTAATATATGTTAATAAACCACTTGACATTATCTAATAATGAATAGTGCAATTTAATAATTACATTAATAAATGCCAAAATACTAATATATATATATATATATTAGTATTTTGGCATTTATTTGATATATATACATATAATCAATCCAAAGAACATTAAAAATGTGCTAAAGCACTGTGGAATAATATGGCAGCATATAATTAAGTGGTTTACAAATATGAAAAGATATATACACATATACAAATATACAGATATTCTTGATATCAAAGTTACTACCACATATACAATCAGCCTAACTATATATATAAAAACTATGTCAATTTGATCTAGTAATTTCTAGAGACTCTTACCAGATTTTAAGACATAATTCTCTGACTAAACTGTCTCATCCCTTCACAAAAACCTTTCTTACCTGACTTAGCTAACAGCTAAGTGTTTGAGACTTGACAAATTTTTAAGAGGTACTAAGGCTAGAAAATAGGAAATAGAAAACTACATCTTAACTGGTTGTTATAATGTGTTCTTTCCAACTTTTTTAATGCTTTATTTAATACTTTACCAACTTGCAAGAAGCTACAGTGTTCTTTGGTAAATAAAAAAATTCTGAAATTGACAACACTCATATTAGCTAGTCATAGCAGATACAACTCAAGATATGTCTTTTATATAAAATCCTTGATTGATAAACTTAGCTCTTCTCCAAAATACTGCTATGGTTATCATCTTCTACTATTATTCACTGAGCACTTAATGAATCTGACATTTCAACTAAGCTATTTATTGAGGAATCTTAAGTGATTCTTAGTCTAGGTGATTAGATTAAGTCGCCTCATGATTTCTAGAATTATCAATATACACTGTGTGGTTGTGTGTGTGGAGTGTCTGCCTGTCTAAGGAGAAGTATTACATTAAACCTTTCCTCCTCTCAACTAATTGGTGTATGTAAGTATAGCCCAACCTGATTTAACAGAGAGATTTAATACCACATTTTCTGACAATAATCAAACTAGCCTAAAAGGGGCTGATGAAATCATTATAAAGTCCCCTAGTTAAGGGGACTAAAGCACATTAACACAATGAGAAGACAAATGCCATCTCCTATTTCTGTAAACTGAGAAGATACGGTGTCAAGTATCCCAGGTGGATCTCCATCCAGCTCCTAACTTTCCCTTCCACATTCCCAAGACATCCCTTCTACAACGCCTTGGGGGCTGAGAGGTAGAAGAGAGGATGGGGTTGAATAAGAATTGCAGTCAGTAGCCTTGCAACGGCTGAGCAAGCTAAACTGAAGGCACTACTTGCTGATAACACTAGCAGGGTAAGAGAAGAAGAAAGGGACTCATTTGTGCCTTTGCTACTATCCCTAATGTGTCTCACTGACCCTTGTTTATGTCCTCCTTCCCCTGGACACAGTTCAGGCCTGCAGGTGCTGCTTGGTTCCCTTAGGCTAATATCGCTTAGAACTATGGTGTTAAGCACATGATAATCTGCTTTTTGGAGAATTTTGTCATTCAATCAGTTACAATCTTATCACTCTTGTCCCAATTAATTTTTAAAAGCATAATCACTTCAGGTATGTTGTTTAAAAATATTTCCTCTCATTAAACATGGAATTTTAGATAAAAGAAAGGCATTTACAAGAGTTTATTTAAATTTCTAATGCTTGCTTTCTAAATTCTGATATTTAAAACATCACTAGGGTATTAGAACCTTAGAGTCAGTTGAGTTAACCAAAATCAACACAAACAGAAAATTCTCTAAGCTATTCTCCTAACCCTTTTCAATTATAAAAGATCATCAATTTTATTTTCTTGCTTTTGCTGGAGATTAAAGTCACAAAAGCATTCTCCAACAGAACATTTTTAAAAATGTAAAACAAATACCCTATAAAAAAATGAAGCTGGCCGAAACCGGTTTGGCTCAGTGGATAGAGCGTCAGCCTGCGGACTGAAAGGTCCCAGGTTCGATTCCGGTCAAGGGCATGTACCTTGGTTGCGGGCACGATCGATGAGATGTTTCTAACTCTCTATCCCTCTCTCTTCCTCTCTGTAAAAAATCAATAAAATATATTTTTTTAAAATGAAACTATCCATGTCAATTAACTACACAATATTAAAGCCATGACTATTAAGGGGGCTTTCTAATATGGCAGGAAAAAAAGCTATAACCCTGCATTTTCAGAATTATAATATTTATTTGGCAGATTCAAACATGAAAGCAAACAAGACTTGATAGACTCTTAAATACATACTACTTACATGACACCTTGTAGAACTTTCTGGGGATCAGGGTCAAATAGCCTGTCAACATAGTGGCGACTGCTAGCTGTTACTTCCTAGAAAGTGGGGGAAAAATTATGACATCTGAAGCCATGCAAATCACAAATTCACAGCATCACCCACAATATCAAATAGCTATATAATCTAACTTAAGGTAAGTGCATTAGAATGTCTACAAAATGCTAATTATATTAAATCATTATGACAAGATAAATAAAAAGATGAGGAAGATAGCTGGTTCTCACTGAAAACATAGCTAGACAGTAGGACCTTTGTGCTGAGCCCTGCCAGTTTTGCCAGGGAAGTACTGGGCATTAAGAAGCAGGTAAGCTTCTTAACTAGCTGTTGGATGTCACTCTGTATGAAAAAGAGATGGGAACATTGCTGCTCTTTAGTGCTCACTGAAGGGAAAGAAAACCTGGCTCTCAGCAAGGAAAGGGAGTAGGGACTTCATCAATGGTCTTCAAGGGGTAGCCTAGGAGGAGCAAGAGAAAGCCCCTCACACTGCTAGAATGCAGACATATGCAAAATATAAACTAAAACAAAGGAGTTGTCACTTTCTGTGAGGGGACAATAATAAGGAATTAGTGATTTTTCAGGTCCGAGACAGTTAGCTAGGCTGAAATGGCTAAAGCTGGATATAAGGGGGAGAGTTAGCACAGAAAAAGCAGGAGGAGACACTTACCTCCTTTTATTTGTATCATGGGGCTTGCTCTATTATGTTATTTCTTACATATAATAGTGATTTTTTTTTACATTTAACTCTCAATACTTAACCTTATTTAAAACAAAGAGCATTCTTAATTATTAGTTTAAGAACCAAAGAAAAAGCATTTCTGTCCCTTGCTTTTTCTTTGATGCCTGCTGAAATATACTCATGTACCCTTTAGTAATAAATTATTATAGAGATGAGGAAATACTTCTCAAATTTACCCAGAACACAGATCAGTAAAGAGTTCATTGCCAATACACAGTGCCAGTTTAAGCTTCTGAGTCAGAAAAAGTAACTGAAGAAAAACTACATAAATTCTACTTTCCTGACAATACAGTTAATAAATAAAAAAATCAAAGCATATTTTCATATTATGAGCTTGCAAGAAAAATATATTCACAGGCAACTCAAATGCCCACTTAAAAATGTACTCCATTTATAAAGAACAAAGCCAGAGGTATATCACATTACCTGACTTCAAATTACACTACAGAGTTACAATAATCAAAACAACATGGTATTGGCAGAAGAACAGACACACAGACCAATGGAATAGAATTGAGAACCCAGAAATAAAAGCACAGGTATTTGGGCAAACGCGGCTGAGCAGATGGCTACATGCTAGAGGGCAAGAGCTGGAGTTCTAGCTGGGGCAAATTAAGGCTCAGGAAGGCAAATATATCCTCTTCCCTCCTATCTTAGTTCATGTAAACAAGGTGCGTATAGTTCAAAAACACAAACATAAATCTAACACTATTCAGTTATTAGAAAACTTTTAAAAGTGTTTAGAACTACTTGGGTATGCAATCTACTTTTTCAAGTATAAATTTTATGAAACCTAAATATCAAACAAGTATTTTCAATCAACATTTAATATTCAAATTGTGTAAAATGCACATCAGGTTTTGAAGACTTGCTATAAAAAAGCAAAATAATTTCACCAATAATTCCTCACATCAATTACAAGTTGAAGTACTGTTTTACTATATTGGTTTAAATAAGATATATTAAAATGAATTTCTTATTCTTTTCTTTTTACTTTTCAGCATGGCTACTAGAAAATTTAAAATTATGTGTGTGGCTTGCATTGTTTTTCCATTGCACAGCACTGGAATAGAGCTTTGTTTGTCATTATAAGGATTTTTATTTTTATGGTGTGCGTTGAAAAGCAATTCGAGTTTTGGGAAAGTAGAGACATGATCTAAACTTGTTTTAAAAGGATCTCTCTGGTTGTATTTCAGAAACAGACAAATGTGTGAAGGGAGTTAGAAGACAAAAAGCAGGGAAACTAGGCAGGAGTGTATTTCAATAATCAGGAATGCTATTATTTCAGAGAAATTATACTATCCTAGACCAGGGCAAAAGTTTTGGAGGTGGATTCCTGATTAATGTTAAAGTTGAAGTGACAGTCCAGTTGGATATGCTTGGCTTCTCTCTTCTGTCACAATGTGAAAGGAGAAGCCAAGAATAACACCTAGGGATCTTGCCTGAGCACCTAGAAAGATTGAGTTGCTACTTACTGAGATAGGAAGACTGTGGGTAGTGCGGGTCTAAGTGAAAAGATCAAAGGTTCAGTTTGGGACATGTTAAGCTTGAGAATTTTATTAGACATGTAAGTGAGAAGAATGCCAATTTGGTGGTTAGATAGATAGGTCTCGAGTTTAGAAGAGAGCTGTGGGCTGGAGATACAAAATCAGGAAGTTGTCAGTATATAAATGGGATGAGTTCGATTAGGGAGTGACCATAGATAAAGTAACTCCTGAAGACTGAACTCTAGAGCACCTGACAAGCAGCCAGTATAGTGGAAAGAAATCCAAGCCAAATGAGAAACCGTCTCAAGGAGGGAGTGATTACAAAGCCAAACATTACTGATGCGTAGCTTAAGATGATAACTATGATCTGACCACTGGCTTAGGATCCAGGAGGCCATGAGTGATCTTGACAATAACAGTATGGGATGGCACAGTGGTGGGGCCAGAGCCTGCTCTGAGAGGGTTTGAGAGAGAACGGGAAAGAGGAATTAGAAAAAGTACATATAGACAGCTCTTTCAAGGGGTTTCATTAATAAAGGGAAGTGAGGAAATAGAAGAGTGGTTATAAAAAGAAACAGAGCTGGGAGCTTTAAAAAAAGAGAGAGAGAGGTTAAATAAATTAAAGTATGCTTATTTGTTGATGGAAACTTTTTTTTTTTTAGAGAAGAAAAATTGATAATGCAATGGGGTAGGAGAGAAATTCTGAAACAGTGTTCATGAATAATTCACAGGGAATTACTCTAGTTGTGTGGCTTGGTTGTTTGGAGCATTGTCCCATACACCAAAAGGTTGCGTGTACAATTCATACATAGTTCGGGCACATACATAGGCTGCAGGTTCAATACCTGGTCAGGTACAGAAGGCAACTGATTGATGTTTCTCACATCTTTCTTTCTTCTTCTCTCTCTCTTAAATCAATTTAAAAAATTCTCGGGTGGAAAAAAAAAAGACAGATAATATTTTTATAATACCTGACACTTGTTTAGTATGTTACAGTTACAAAGAAGCATTATCCTATCTATTTTCTCAATTAATTCATATGATATTTAGAAATTAAAATATTATAATACACTTTTCAAGGGAGAACCCTAAGAAACGCAAGTTTAAACTAGCAACTGCCAATCAAAACTTAATATGTCAATTATTCCACAAACTTCTAGGAACTTCAAGAGAAAAGTGTTCATAATGTTTACCATTCAGGTTTGTTAGGGAAAATCTTGCTTGAGGGAGAGATGAAAGAAATACAACCAAAAAAACCCAGGATATTTGAATTCTATAAAAATTCAGTTTAAAACCTATTTCAGGCTGAAACTGAACATGTGAATATCTTTAATTTACCAGGTGTTACGTTAGGTCCTGGTAATGGAGAGATAAGAGAGAGTCCCTTACTCTCAAGGCGTTCACAGCACAGAAAAGGAACAGATATATAAGAAAATTACAAATGTAACTTGAAACGCATGATAAGTGTAACCATAAAAGTGGGTACAGTTAGAAACTCAAAGATACAATTAACTGAAGTCCTGAAATTAGAGGTGGAATGCAAAGTAATGTCTAAGCAGTGAATGAGTAATTTGAAAGAACAGTATTAATTTGCCAGGTGAAAAGGGAGGCGGGAATGGGGGGCGGGGGAGACAAGACTCTGGGTGAAGAGCACAACACATGCGAAAGAGAGTTCTGAAGCAATGTGGTGCGTTTGAGAAATGCAAGTTAGTTTTGTAATGAAATAGTATGCCCCTAGAAATATAAAAGCTGAAGTTGTACTGTTTAATTCAGTCAGTCAAAAAATATTTGAACAGCTATGTGGGCACTGTTCTAGGTAATTAACAAAGACCCCATCCCTCAGGGGGAAAAAGAAAAACCCACATTTGCAGAGCTTACCTTTCAGCATGGGCAGAAAGATAATTTGAGGGCTATACATGCTGCTGGGGGGGGGGGGAGAATATTTAATAGCAACATTTTATCCCCATATCCTTATACTATAAACACTGTCACAAACTGGGGAAAGGGAGAAGTGCAGAAGAGAAAGAAACACACCACTCAGTAAGTTCCATGCTGTTAGCATTTAAGCAGTCCTAAACATGGACAGCACTAACATCTATATACTAGGAGCCTAATGCATGAAATTAGTGCAAGAGTCTGCCTTCCTTCCCCTGGCTGCCGGCACTGGCTTCCCTCTGACACCCGGGGACCGGGCTTCCCTCACAGGCCCCGCTTTGTCAGGAAGGTTGTCTGGTCTAATTAGCATATTACACTTTTATTATCCTATCTAATAAAGGAGCAATATGCAAATTGACTGCCACTCCAACAAGATGCCTGCAGGGGAGGACAGTTGTGGGCAATCAGGCCATCAAGGGAGGGCAGTTAGGGGTGACCGGGCCGGCAGAGGACAGTTGGAGGGGACCCAGGCCTGCAGGGGAGGGCAGTTAGGGGAGACCAGGCCAGCAGGAGAGGGCAGTTAGGGGTGACCAGGCCTGCAGGGGAGGGCAGTTGAGGAGGGGACCAGGCCTGCAGGGGAGGACAGTTGGGGGCAACTAGGTTGGCAGGGAAGGGCAGTTAAGGGCAAACAGGCTGGCAGGGGAGCAGTTAGGCATCAACTAGGCTAAAAGGGGAGTGGTTAGGGGTGATCAAGCTGGCAGACAGAAGCGGTTAGGGTAAGGTGGTAAGATTGTCCCGCTTTTGGCAGGACAGTCCTGATTTCTAACAATTTTCCCCAAGTCCTGTGGCGTTTTTAAAAAGTCCCAATTTTTGGAAAGAATCTTTTCAAAAATCGAAGCTTTTTAAAAACACCGTGGGACATGGGAAAATTGTTAGAAATCAGGACTGTCCCGCCAAAAGTGGGACAATCTGGTCACCTTAGGTTAGGGGCAATCAGACAGACAGGCAGGCAGGCAAACGGTTGGGAGCCAGCAGTCCTGGATTATGAGAGGGATGTCCCAGATTGGAGATGGTGCAGGCTGGGTTGCACCTCGCCCCCTGTGCATGAATTTTGTGCATTGGACCTCTAGTTATAGATATAAAGGTCTAAGTTATGGGAACTACTCACTATGACTCTCACTGACCACCAGGGGGCAGATGCTAAATGCAGGAGCTGCCCTCTGGTGGTCAGTACACTCCCATAGCCAACCTCCCCTGGTCAGCCAACCTCTCCCTGTCCCTCCCCATGGCTGGCCGCTGGCAGGCCACAGCCGGCTTGGCCCTGATCATGACTGGGTGAGATCCTAATGACTGGGTGAGGCCCTAATCACCAACCAGGCCTAGGGATTCCTGTTGTGCATGAATTTCGTGCACTGAGCCTCTAGTACATGTTATTTTATTTTTTAAAATATATTTTTCATTGATTTCAGAGAGGAAGGAAGAGGAAGAGAGACAGAGATAGAAATATCCATGATGAGCGAGACTCATGGATTGGCTGCCTCTTACACACCCCACCCTGGAGATTGAGCCCACAACCTGGGCATGTGTCCTTGACCAGAATCGAACCTGGGACTCTTCCGCAGGCCGAGGCTCAGTCCACTGAGTCATACTGGACAGGGCTCTAGTATATTTTATAAATCCATAGCAGTGGTTTTGGCTGTTAAAATGACAAGTGCTACAGATATCTAATGGGCAAGGACTAAGAATGCTAGGTGTTTTTCAATGCATGGGACAACAGGCCCATATCCCAAAAAACTTTCCACTATGCAGTCACGTAGGACAGAAGCCCATTTTTCATTATCTCAGTATAGAATTTAACTCCATTTTACATATAAAGACAAAATGTTTTCTATAATTTTACTATACAATCAGTTTTCTAAGAATTCAACTCCCATGTGAATAAAGAAAAAGTTGTACTTTTGTACTTACTGGAACTTTACCAAAAGTTGTTCATTTCAGAAAGTCACAGGGGAAAAAAGCCAGTTATTGTATATACGTAACCATTCATCATATTTATATTAGTCTGTACAGTCTTATTCATAGCCAAATTATATACACTTGAAAATATATCACTACTTCATTACTTCTTTCTAGAATAGTAGTAACTGAGTATTTACTTAAGTGGTATATATTAGTTTCCTGCTTTTTCTTACTTACTACAACTGGGGCACTATGTAAATTCTTATAAAGTTACAATGTGAGGATAGTTAACTTATCTATGAGTTTCACTTCAGAAAAAACTAGCTGGTACTACAAAATACGTTATAAGAAAAGGGTGTTAAGACCGGTACAGTTGGGAACCACTAACTAAAATAGCCAATGATCCAGTTAACTGGGAGCTCCAGAAACCCTTCCCCACCCCCAAAATTTGATTTTTCTAATGTCTCCAAAACTCTCTATCCCTTCCCCTCTTCCCCCAAATGCTTCCTTTGGTTACGTTGAAATTTTTCTGAGGTGTCAAATTCACAATTATTCATTTTAAAGTTCAGGGACACTTGATGTGCTTGTATCTGGCCCTATAGAGCTGAGCGTTGCCACAATCCAGCATATCAGAAATTAATTCTTTGATATCAGCATTTTTCTAAATTGTGTTTTAATTTCTAATCATTATGTCCTCTTTGGTTCTGGTGAGATAAACTCACAAAATTCTAAATACTACTACCTACTGTTACTTTGAAGAGTTTTGGTGATATGTAATATTTCTCTGCCACAGGGCTTATTTCACTATTAAACAAAAGTGATCGCTACACAATTCTTTCCTGATTTTGAGGGAAAATATCTGCATCCTTCTGGAACAATACAAACAGGATTAATATAATCAACAAAGAACGACTTTTTCCTTTCAGAAAGCTATCATGGCCTTCCAATATACTCCAAAATTCCCCTGGTCTACAAAAGGAGGAAAAATCAGAACAAAATGCAAGTACTACTTAAAACCCAAGATTTTGGTGTGTGTGTGTGTGTGTTGTTGTTTTTTAAGTTTTCTTTTCCTTCTTGTATTCTGGTAAACTTCTGACCCCATTAGGATTTTCATTCAATTTCTCAGACCAATCACATAGCATTTTTGCAACGATTTTTATCCTTATTTTTTTAAAATCATGCATTCATTCTTTGGTAATTCTATAGGTTCAAAGCACCTTTCCTCTCTCAGATTAATCAAAAGCCTGCTTTTCTACAGCCTGCAGCAACTTTGGGAAATTTATAAAATGGCACTTCACAGTTGGCTGGGCCCCATCAGTATAGAATGTAATATACCTATGACAACCAAGATGCCTGGAGTATAATCTGCTTTAATTTCACAAACACAATCATGAAAATTCTTAAATATAAATTTTAAACTTAATATTCTTGGGTAAGAAGCAATAAATAATTAAGACTGAAAATCAGGCTTTACATGTTAAGAGAACATATTTTTAAATAAATAGTAAATAAATTAGTGCTCATAAAGTTTGAAAATAAAATTCTCATATGTAAGGCTGTGCACACATTTTTTTATTTAGGTGTTTGGAAATCTGACTGACTCTTTAATAGGACAGCAGGCAAGTCAACCTCTCTGGTTCTGTTTTCCCTATTGAAAAAGAAAGACAAGAATGAACTAGAGATGATCTGCAGGTTTCTTCCAGGCACAGATTCCATAATTTTACACTCACACAAAAGGGAATCTATACATAAAAAAGCCAAGTGACTGGAACACCAGAATGACTGGAACGACCAGTTGCTATGTCACACTCAGCAGCCAGCCAGCCAACTGCTCGTGACCCCTCCCCATCACCAGCCCCATAAGGGTGGGCGGGCTGGACCCCATCCGTGCACAAATTTGTGCACCAGGCCTCTAGTTTTTTCCCATAATAGAAAAACTAGGCACCATTAGATTAAAAGGGACATGAAGAATAGCCTTTACTTTTTCTGTAGTGAGTGTTTAAATTAATAAAATATTAATGTGGTCCTGGCACAATATTGACAATTATTATAAAAGTGCTTTGGTGGTCACAAGAACTGAAAGCAATTTATATTCATACTTCTTTCTAATCAGGTGCTGCAGTGGTTCATCTTTTTAAAGTATGGTACAACTCACAAAGAACTATATGTATCTAGATAGCCTCTAAAGCCCCCGCTTATCATTAAATGATATTTATTCACTCTTCAATGTAGACAGAAAGGTTTGGAGACTGAGGGCCAAGGAGGCATCCCTCCAAATAGATAAATAAACTAAGTAAGGATGTATGGTACAAAACATCACAATCTGTATGTCAAAGCGAGCAAGAACCATCTCTGGGGCATAAGAGTGACAATGTTTGTAAAGAGTTTTACAAAGATTGAGATATTCTCTGGGTTGGCTGGGATTCATTGAAATGCCTCCAAAAATGATAAGCTACTTCAGAAAATCCACCAGGATGCATTCAAATGCCTACTTCCTGATCCTGAATGAGAGAGTGAGGCTACTCAGACATGGGTGTGGTGTTGTCCAGGACCATAAAAATAATCTAAATTATTCAAGATTGCAATCATGTAATGATTTAAGAGATCCTGGATACCTTCTTTCATGGTATACCTCAGAAGTCCTATTGCCCAGACAGGAGCCCTATCTCCAGATTTTAAAAGGCCTTATTTGCTTCAGATTTTTAGAGGCAGTAAAGACAATTGGCTTGGAACTATCCATGGTGCTGGATTCAGAGTCAGCCCACCACTCCCAGCAATTGGTACATTAGCTTTTCTATTAAAATACTACTAGAGGCCCAGTGTATGAAAAATTCATGCACTGGACAGGGGTTCCTCACCACAGCCTGTCCCCTCTCACAGTCCAGGAGCCCTCAGGGGTGGGAGACAACCCGATGATCAGGGAAAGGCGATGCCAACATCACACCTCTGCCGCTGCCACTGCCATCAGTGCAAGCCTCAGCCAGCCCTGGTTACCTGAGCCTCAGCCTCAGGTGGCCCTGGGCAGCTGGGCAGCCGCCACTCAAGGCTTGCCTGTCTCTTGGGTGTTGGCTGGGCAGCTGACATATAAGGCTTGCCTGCACCTCAGGCTGGCCCTAGGTGACTGAGGGGACTGGGAAACTCTGGAGGCAGGCGCACGGAGTGGCTGGACCTGCTTGGGGGCAGGCCCAGCTGTACTGCATGCCTGTCACCCTGGCGGGGCTAAGGGAACTGGGCGCCGCCATCTTGTGGCTGTGGGTGCCACCCTCTTTGAGAGCATGGCAGTCAATTCGCATACCCCCTCCTTATTGGCTGTGGGTGTGCCATATTTGCGAGGGTGTGGTGGTCAATTAGCATATTCCCTCCTTGTTGACTGTGGGTGCTGTCATCTTTGTGGGGGTGTGATGGTCAATTAGCATATTCCATCTTTATTAGATAGGATCAGGAGCTGCTGAATCATCACCCACATTGTGGCCTAAGACGATCAAGAGCCACTTGTGATCTCCATCTAATCCTCTCTGCCTGTGCCCAGACCCACAAGTGCCTTACTTTGTCCCAGCTTGGATCTGTACGTAAGCTAGCTCTGCCTCCCAAGCCTGCTACACATCTACTACACAAAGACCTTTCTGTAGATATAGTACACTCATGGAAGATCACTGACATACTCTGGGCAACAGACTATGGTTCTTCAGAGCCAAGTATCCCACATGATACCTTACATAAATTTTAAACTATATTGTTATAATTCTTACCATTTCAAAATGATTTTAAATTACTTAAAAATTTTGCTTTGTTTTTTGATTGACTTTGGGATGGGTAGAATAGGAATTGTTAATTCAAAATTGATGTGTGGGTTTCAGGGAATCCTTACTTAGAAATTATGTGACTCTTTAGGCATATGCATACATTTCTGGGAAAGAGTGTTATCCTTAAAAGGTTAATAACCACTGATAAATATGCTGATGACTTCCAAATAATAATCTCCTTAATATCTGTGGTATAATAAATATATTGGGTCTTTGTCCCAGTTCCTGGCACAGAGCTCATAAAACCACTGGAATTTCCTGACCAATATGAATGTCTTTAGTTAATCATAAGGAGTCCCTTTTGAGCACATGAGTTAAGGCTAACGAATGATTAAGCTGTGGCCCCCAAAAGCCTCAGGATGGGACTTATTTCCAGAAACAGCAAGCGATTAGAGGGTTGGAACTTTCTTTTCTTTTTAAATATACATTTTTTATTGATTTCAGAGAGGAAGGGAGAGAGATCGATAGAAACATCAATGATGAGAAAGAATCATTGATTAGCGCCTCCTGCACGTCCCCTACTCCGGGATGGGGAAAGGGGAGAGATTGAGTCCAAAATCTGGGCATGTGCTCTTGGCCAGAATCAATCCTGGGACCCTTTAGTCCGCAGGCTGACGCTCTATCCACTGAGCCAAACTGGCTAGGGCAAGGGGGATGGAACTTTCAATCCCACCCACCAACCTCTGGGAAGGGGAAGAGTAAAGGTCTATTAAAAATTCTTGAATAAAATCTGATGAGCTTCCAGATTACTTAAAGTTTCACAGGGACAGAAGTTCCTGTACCTGGCACCTTTCCAGATCTTGCCCTATATAACTCTTCACCTGGCTGTTCATTTGTATCCTTATAATGAACTACTACACATAAGTAATTGTTTTCCGGAGCTTTATGAACTGTTCCAACAAATGATTGAGTCGGAGGAGAGACTTATGGAAACCTCTGATTTATAGCTGGTCAGTCAGGGGAACAGAAGAACAACCTGGACTTGCGACTGGTGTCTGAAGTGGGAGTCTGTAGGACTGAACCTTTACCCTGTGGATCTGCATGTAGATCATTCAGAACTGAGTTAAATTGTAGAACACACAGCTGGTGTCCACAGAGAACTGGAGAATTGCTTGGTGGTATTGAAAATATTCCAGAATATCCAACAGCCTACTGATGTCCAGAAAACACTTCAAACTCAGCATGTCCAAAATAAAACTCATTTTTCCTCCTTCTATCTTAACACATTCCTTTCCTAATCCTCAACATCTCAGTATATGATACAACCTAGGTAGTTTAAAGGTAAAAATCCTGCAAATCATGCTTAATCATGATCATGACTCTTTCCTTTTCCTCATTCCCCTTATCCAATCAGTCACCACTTACAGCTTTTTGAAAGCCTAACATATTCTTAAAACAAAAGAATAATGTGGCTCAGTGGGTAGAGCATTGACCTGTGGACTGAAGGGTTCCAGGTTTGATTCCCATCAAGGGCATGTACCTTGGTTTCAGGCACATCCCCAGTGAAAGGTGTGTAGGAGGCAGCTGATCGATGTTTCTCTCTTACTGATGTTTCTAACTCTCTATCCCTCTCCCTTCCTCTCTGTAAACAAAATCAATAATAATAATAATAATATACATATATATAAAAGAATCATGTTTTCTATAATCATTTCCCAGGTGGGAAATTTAGACTTCCAAATATTAATTGATCCTAAGGTTAGAAACCCTTCCCAGTGGTTAGAAACGCTCCCAACTTTTCATTTTTAATGAAAGCATGCCAGTTTCATCATTCCCCCCTCTCCCAATAACTGTATTATGAATATACCAGAGAATAAAGCTAACTCTTTATTCTTCTGATTTTATGGAATGAAGTCAAAACAGTTTTCCTTTATCAAAGAGACAAGTGGGGGCTGTTTCTGCGAAGCAGCTCTTGATTTGAAACAAATTTACATACCTCACATTCCTATGTAAATGGTCCCAAGGATCACAGTAAAACTGTCCAGGGAAGGCAGCTATTCTCCAACTTACAGAAAGCAAGTTTGTCAATAATCCCATATCTTTACCCAAAAGCCAACATGACAGATGGCACTGCCAAATAACCACCAAATCAGGAATAAAAAAGATAACTCAAAATCACTGAAATTCATGGTCTCTAGCACCATTTTAAAATTCTTAATGGCTTGGCTCAGTGGATAGAGCATTGGCCTGTGGACTAAGGGTCTCCAGTTTGATTCTGGTCAAGGGCATGTGCCTGGGTTGCTCGATCCCCAGTAGGGGGAGTGCAGAAGGCAGCCTTTCAATGATTCTCCCTCATCACTGATGTTTCTCTCTCTCCCTCTTCCTTCTTTTCTGAAATCAATAAAAATATATATTTTAAAAATTATTGAGAATGAAGATCTAGGAAGGCTAGATCTCCAAGTGGAATAGAAGGGATCCAATATGAAGATGATTCTAATTCTTGGTAAAACTTAAAAGACGTCTTGAGCACTTATTGTCTAAATTCAGGTGGCACTGGCTCCTCAGACAGACAGCAGGATGTCTGGAAATACAATAAGCATCCCCCATTCTTCACACATTGCCAGTAAAGATTAAGAAGTTCATGCTAATTCATTTAGTTTAGGGCCATCTCCAGATATATATATATATATATATATATATATATATATATATATATATATATATAGTGCTTTTTGGTGTTTTGTAGAGTAAACTAATGGCAGATGTTAAAGTATGCTGACCAGATTTCACTTAGCATGTATTAATAAAAACCAATAGATGGCCAGGCCACGGTGGCTCAGTGATTGAGCATCAGCCTATAACAGAGATCACAGGGCAATTAATTCCCAGTTGGGGCACATGTCTGGGTAGCGGGCTCGATCCAGAGTGTGGGGCGTGCAGAAGGCAGTGATCCATAAATCTCTCTCATCATTGATGTTTCTATCTCTTTCTCCCTCTCCCTTCCTCTCTCTGAAATCAACAAAAACATATTTAAAATAAAATAAAAACCAAGAAAGGCCAAAGTTGGCTTAAAACTTCACAGAAAACTCTTTTCTAACTATTGTCAGTTGTCCATATAAAGCAAAAAAATCAATATGCAGCTTGAGTCCAACAAAATACTTATAGTCATCAAGAACAGAACAAAATTAGGGAATATCCAGAGTTGGAATACACTATACAGTTCTAATAGCTGATTGTCAAAAAGGCATAATAGTAGAGAAGGCAATTAAAATTAATAAGTGCCTCAGCTGTCCATATTAGCCTACACTGCGCTTCAAAAACAGTTACCTTGCCTCGTTCATATAATTACAAAGTAATCAAAGTAAAATACAATCATCTTTTTAACAGGGTCACTCACAAAGAATACATTTTCATTTTAAGTCCAGTTATCAATTTAAAAAAATAGGTCATGCCTTTGGTATTATGTCTAAGAATTCTTCACCAAGCCCAAGGTTTTGCAGATTTTCTCCTATTTTATTTTCCTTAAAAGTTTTATTTTGTTTTACAATTAAATCTATGATCCATTTTGAATTACTTTTTGTATGACGTGTGAGGTTGAGATAAAAATTCATTTTTAACCTATGGTTGAGAGGATAAAAAGATAAGGAACAGGCTGGGAGAAAATATTTGCAAAGCACCTGAGAAAGGACCCTTACCTAGAATATATGGAGAAATTTCAAAACTCAGCAGGCAAAAAAAACCAAACAGTCCAATTAGAAAGTGGGCAAAAGGACATGAAGAAATATTTCACTGAAATATTTAATTCATATTTTAATAAAATATGGAAGGCAAATAAATAATAAAGATATTTTTTTACACTACTAATCATTACGGAAAGGTAAGTTAAGGCCATAATAAGATATCACTACATATCTATTAAAAGAGCTAGCAGGATGTCTCAGTTGGTTGAGCTCTGACCCAGGCACCTAGAAGATGAGGTTTGAATCTGGGTTTTGAGCTCAATCCCAGTAGGGCCACATAGGAGGGAGCTGATCAATGTTTCTATCCCTCTCCCTTCCTTTCTCTAAAGTCAATAAAAACATATATATATATATATATATATATATATATAATGACAATATCAAATGCTGGTGAGGGTGCAGAAAAACTGATCTCTCAGACATTATGAGTGGGAATATAAAACGGTAGAGTCACTCTAAAAAAAGTTTGCTGGTTTCTTTCAGAAGGAAATCATACAATGTAGCAATTGCACTCTTGAACATTTATCTCAGGGATACCAAAAGCTATGTCTTATTATGGTTGCAAGATGCCCTCAGCAATAACCATCAGAAAACTAAATAAGGCTTCATGACTCGAAGGTCATGAGATGGGGGGTGGAAGCACACATGCACATGGGTCTGGGCTTCTGCTTGTATTGGAGCTGAGGCTGGGAGCCTAGAGTTTCATTGGCTCACTCTTTATTCATGAATTTAAAATACAAAAACCGAATTTAAAGCTTGGAAAGAGTAAAAACAAGCAACTGAAAGGTTTGGTTATTGAGATCAACTAAAATATCTAAAATAAAGGCACTCAGTGGAGGGACGTGGTCTGTCTCTTTATCTAGCCCTGCGGCTAACAATGTTTATTGGAAACTAGAGGCCCAGTACGTGAAATTTGTGCATGGGAAGGGTACCTAGGCCTGGCCAGTGAGCAGGGCTGATCAGGCCTTTCCAGCTGCGGGCTTCATTCTGCACCGCCCCCTGGTGGTCAGCACACATTTTAGTGAGTGATGGAACTCCCAGAACTCCCAAGGGGACACTTTGTATAGCCTTTTATATATACATAGAAGAAGATAGGCATCCTTGAAGTGGATAGCTCAGCAATCAAAGTGTAAGTCAGGCACTTACATTACAAAAGAAAAAAAATTATCAAAGTTTACTCTGCAAAGGTCTAACAGGTGAGTGATTAAACAAATCATGATACATCCATACTAAGAAGTACTACTTAGCAATAAAAAGTAACAAACTATTGATACACACAACAATTTGGTCAGATCTCAAGGGTACTGTGTTAAGTGACAAAACCAATCTCAAAAGTCACATACTATAGGACTCCATTTATGTAACATTATAAAAAAAAAGACAAAGTTAAAGACATAAAGAAACTACTAGTTGCCAGGGATTAGATATTGGGGAAGAGGGAGTAGGTAGGTCTGACTACAAAGAGGGTGCATAGGGCAGATCTCTGTGATTATAAGACTAATTCCGTATCTTGACTGTGGTGATGATTACACAAATATATGCATGTGATAAAGTGGTAAAGACCTGTACACATACCAATATCAATTTCCTGGCTAAATGTAACCAATGGGGGAAACTGGGTAATCTGCACACAGTAATCTCTTTGTACTATCTTTGCAATTTACTGTGAATACATAATTATTTCAAAATAAAGTTTTAAAAAATGCAATGTTAAATCATCCAAAAGTTTGCAAAACATGAGATAATTTGTAAATTTGTTGAAAAGGGTGATATAATATTAAGTGAAAACCAAAGAGTGTTATGGGTGATCATGGTGCATCCTCAAAAGAGCTAAAGAGTTTGTTCAATGCCCCCAAACAAATAGTTCAAACATTTATTGAGTACCCAGTATATGCAAGGATTGAGAAAAAGAAATTAATGTACTAAGAAGACAAGACTGACTAATCATTAAAGGCACAGGGTTTCTGCAAAAGCAGTTCCCTTTGCCTGGAAGGTTCTCCTATTTTTCTAGTTTGTTCTTACCCATCTTTGAACTCAGCTCATTGTCGTTTCTTCAAGGAGACCCTGACTGACTCTCCTCACTGCCCTCCACATTAGATCAGATTTCCCTACTACATGCTTGTAACAGTGCCCTATATTTTTCATCCGTAACACTAACAGCCATTCACCAAGAACTGTGTATGATGACTTGATAACTACTTCCCCCATTAGATTAAAATCTCCAAAAGGGCAGCAACAGATCTGTGTAACTCACCACTGTACCCCCAAACCCAACAACCATGCCTGGAAAATGACAAAAGCTAAAAGTCTATTACGTGAATAAATCTATACAAAGCTATATTTCATATGTACAAATGATCAAGCAGACAATTAGTTACGGGGGTTTAGAAGAACCCTAGATCACTTCAACTTGAGAAAGCCAGTTTATATGGTGTAAAGTTCACATAGAAGGATAAACAATCTTATACCCAAAGCTGAAAATGAAAGGCCAGCCCTTCGGCAGTAAAAACCCAATAAAGCCTGGCTGACATGGCCTAGTGGTTGAATGCTGACTTACGAACCAGGAGGTTATGGTTCAATTCCTGGTCAGGGCATATGGCCACGTTGTGGGCTTGGTCCCCAGTGTGGTGTGCAGGAGGAAGCCGATCAATGATTCTCTCTCATCATTGATGTTTCTGTCTCTCTCCCTCTCCCTTCCTCTCTGTTATCTATATATACATATACATACATACATACATATATATATATATATATATATATATATATATATATATATATACTAGTGTACAGGGATGTGGCATGTCCAATGTGTTCTATAGAAAACAATGTGGAAAATGAACTTGAACTGAGAGGATAAGACAATAGAGACAGTAAAAATATTTGAAAGAACACTAGTAATGCAGCACAAATGAAAGGGAACAGACATGTGAGAAACACTAAGAATAAAGAGCTATCAAAACTGAAGAACTAATTAGATAGAGGGGTATAAAAGGGGAAAGAGTCCGAGATAACTCAAGGGGTTTATAGTGAGTGATCAGTTAAAGAAAGTATCATTAATAGAAATGGGAAATCATGACCAAGTCTTCTTAGGGCAGTGGTCGGCAAACTCATTAGTCAACAGAGCCAAACATCAACAGGACAACAATCAAAATTTCTTTTGAGAGCCAACATTTTTACACTTAAACCTCTTCCAATGGCACTTCTTCAAAATAGACTGGCCCAGGCCGTGGTATTTTGTGGAAGAGCCACACTCAAGAAGTCAAAGAACCGAATGTGGTTCGAGAGCCGCAGTTTGCCGACCACGGTCTTAGGGGATGGAATGTGCTTTAGTTGGAAGTGATGGGTAACATCCACACAATTCAAGATGTGAGACCAGATGGAGAAAAATCAAGGCTGGCAAGGTATATGGTATGAGCTGGTTTCAGTTAAGATTACAAGAGTGAATAAGATCTCTCAAAGGGAGAAGGTAAACAAGGCCTTAATAAAAACCCTTTAAAACCATTTCATTTGCCCCTTGCTTGCATTATGTTTATCAAGCTACAGAGTCATCCAGACTGAACTTCCTAAGGGCATGTTTGCTCCCATCCTTTCATTCTCTCAAGTATATATTACAAGTGCAGGATAAATAGCCTATTAAGAGAGTCATTTATTTTAAGGATACTTTCTGGTTAATATTTCCTGTTCCACCTGCCCTTTGTATTTCAAAAGGTGGTGTCCTAGCTAGTACTTTGAAAGGAACAGTCTTCACTTGAGTATAATCAGTAAGTTTAGACAGCTTAAGACTTCATTTATCCAAATATCTTATTTCCCAAGGCGCTAAGAAAGTGCGGGGGGGAGGGGAAGGTGGCACTTTCGACAACAAACTACTGAGCCAGAGAAACCAGACTTTGAGACTGTGAAAATCTTAAAAAAAAAAAAAAAAAAAAAAAAAAAAAAAAAAAAAAAAAGCTCACAGTGAGACTAGGACTAAAGCAAATCCCCACAAGAAGTAGGGAACATTCTTCAAGAAGGTTTTGAATAAAACTAATCAGAAACTATTCACTGAGGGAGTGAAATAAAAAAATTTCAACTGTATGCACTATACGCGTTGGCAATGTACAAAATGTATAGAAGTTTTCGGGTGAAATGAAAGATAAATGAGATAACAAAAGGGAACCGAGGACAGTGTAGACACATACATTCTTAAAACCATGAAGGGAAAGTCATTGGCCTGCTCTCCCACAAAACATTTCCTGGATATTCCTGTCAACGGTGGAGTCATGGGCGAATCTGATTCAATACTTAGGTGAACAGTATTTCCCAGCTGCAGTTTAAAAACAAGAAAAAGGACTACTAAAATGGATGAGGGGAGAGAAACTTGTAGACAACCCCAAATTGCTCTAACCCTGAATCATAAGCAAATGTCCTAAGACTAGGTGCTTGGGGGAGAGCTGAGTGTGTCTGTGGGAGAAGTTCGGGGACGGGAAAAGAAACCGGTTGCAGCCACAGACTCCAGGAACCTGACAGTCACCTATAATCCCACTGCCCTCTCCATCTCAGACTGGCTTCCACCGCAAGCCTAAGAGATGGCCAACCAGGGCACACCGGCTCGTCTCCGGAGACAGCAAACGGGACTAGCGATGATAAACGGACCGTGCGGAATTAGACGGATCTAATGTGTTGCAAAAACCCTTTGAAGGTATCGCCCAGTAACGTTCACCTCTGGCCCCGGATCTCTCCCGAGCAACACAAGGAAAGCCCTGCTTTGTTGAAGCTTAAAACAAACCCCCACCACCAGGTATTATTACTTCCAGGCACGTCAATAGGTTCCCTTCTTTCAATAATAGGAAAATTGGATCTTCCTTCTTTTTTCTAGATCTGAGTCCCCTTAAAGGGGGAGAAGAAAAAAAAAAAGATGCCAGGCACAAGTTAGTTCCTTTACACTCAGGGCTGCAACCTCCAGAGTAGAGAAAAGGGGCTTAGGTAACTGCACACACACACACCCCAGACGTTGCAACTGATAGGAAACCCCCATGGCCAAGAAGCAGCAAGCTCCAGCCAGTGTGCCCCGGGTGCCGGGACGCGACAGAAGCTGCACAGACCCGGCCGGGCAGCTCGGAGGGTGTGGAGCGCAGGAAGCCCGCACCTCTTCGGGCCTAAGCCTCGGGGGGAACGGGGGGTGCAGGGCGCTCCCCCCCGGGGCCGCCCCAGGGCAGAGCCCCCGGCCCCGGAGAGGCGGCGCCGCGCAGGGAAGCGCGGGCAGGTCCCAAGCCGCGCCCGTCCGCCCAGCCAACCCCCCGGCCCGGCCACCTGCACCGGTGGGAGCTCCGGCGGTTGGCGACGTCTCCGGCTCGGCCTGGGTTCGGTCCAAGCACACCCGCCTACCCTCCCTCACTCGCCCGCGCAAAGGAGTCGGGGGGCGACCCCAATGGGTGGTGCTCCAGAGGCGCACGGCATTTGGGGGTGAAGGCTGAGCTCCTGGGACGGGCTCCCAGGCTGGCGGCGGCGGCGGCGGCAACGGCGGCGGCGGGTCACTCACCGAGAGGACGCTCATGCGGATTGGGGTCTCCAACAGGCACGCCATCTTGAGCCTTCCCACCCGGCGGCAGCGGACGCCGGCGCGGGGGCCGGCACTTTCGACAGCCAAAGTATTGGGCCCGCCGCAGGTTACTTGCACGGGACGTCGGGCAGGTAGGCGAGCATGGACCACGCTCCCCGGACCCTGCGGGAGGCCGGCCGGGGCCCGCCGAAGGGAGGACCGAGGGACCCCGCGACGGGGGGCCGCCTCGCGAATCGTCCGCTGGGAAACGGCAGCTACGCTCGGCCTGGGTTAGAGGTGGGAGCGGACGGCCGTCCCCGCATGCGCACGGAGTGTCTGCGGGCCCCACCTGCCGCGCGCGGGGGGCGGGGCCTCGGGGCGGGGGCGGGGCCTGGGGGCGGGGCCTCGCTCTCCCGTGTTCACACGCCTGTCGCTGGAGGCGCATCGATCGCGCTCCTTCTTTGCACCCAACTTGTAGCGTCGCTGTCTCCGTTTTACGGGCGGAGGGACCGCGATCTCAGTTCATGGCCTGTAAGATCTCAGCCACCCAGTGAGTTTCACCATCCGACGCTCAAGGGCGGCCGGCTTTGGCACTGCCTTGCCTTGCCCACTATTCCGGTGCTGTGTTAAGAGATACTCCATGCCAAAAGCGCTTTAGCTCGGTGGATAGAGCGTCGGCCTGCGGACTGAAAGGTCCCGGGTTCGATTCCGGTCAAGGGCATGTGTCTTGGTTGCGGGCGCATCCCCAGTGGGAAGTGTGCATGAGGCAGCTGATGGATAATTCTCTCTTCCCTCTCTCAAAGTTAGAATCATCGATCAGCTGCCTTTTGCACACCCGCTGCCTTTTGCACACACCCCCTACTGGAGGATGTGCCCGCGACCAAGGTACATGCCCTTGACTGGTATCGAACCTGGGACCTTTCAGTCCACAGGCCGGCGCTCTATCCACTGAGCCAAACCGGTTTCGACTAAAATTATTAAAGAGAGATACTTGAGTCGGAACGTCTGGGTTTAATCCTTGCTGCTTCATTTACTGACTACATTGCCTGGGCAAGTTACTTAACCTCCTTGACGTCAGTTTTATCTTCTGTTAAAAAATGGTTATGAGGATGGAGAAGGTAAACCTCTTAAAACATGCCTGGAATGTAGAAAGCGTTATATGTGCTAGCGTTTCTCCAGCCTCTGGGTCAAGTAGGAAAAAAAGGGCGACACGTATCTGAATAATCCACACTGAAACGCTCTGATAACTGAAGCCAAATGAAAATATGCTTCTAACTACAGTGTCTCTGAGTGATGAGCTCACCTCTCCCACTTCGTGTGTGTGTGCGTGTGTGTGGTGTGTTTGGACAGTTTTCACCTTCCTGCTGCTGGTAACCAGAAAGGTTGTTGCAATGAGCCTGTTCCGTTACTTGCTCTTCCATTTCTAGAAGCCACTGTCTAACTCGGGCTGCTATTACTTCTCCCCTGGGCTACAGCGATAGCCTTCCAACTGATCTTCTAGCCTCGACCCTCTCCTTCACTTTGCTCCTTACTGCTTTTCTATCTCCCCCTGGACTCGGCTTCTACATTTATCATAGCGTTAACCATCCTTGCTTATGGGTCTATGTGTCCCCCAAAAAACTGTTGAGTGTCTAGAAAGCAGGAAATTTTGTTTTAGATTTTCCTTCTGCTACAAGACTATTTCTCAAACTTTAGTAATCTGCATACCATTCCCACGATCTTTGCCAATCTGCACCCAGGTATTATTATTCACTCAATATCTTTCTAAAGCTAATTTAAACATCATTAAATAACTTTACCCTCATCCTACACTGTAATACTGTGTAAAATCAAGTTTATTGTATTCTTTATTTTTTATTCTCGTATGCATTAACATAATAACTACAAAATTTAGAAGTCCATCCATGTATCACCTAAAATCATGTCATGTATTGCATACTCAACAGCACCAAACATAACCATTACACAGCTCATACAGGGGCATCAGTTGATTTTTCAGTTGACATTTGAATGGTATAGAGTTGTGATAGCTGTGTTTTATCCAGACTTTATCTATTAGTTCAAGCCATACATCTTCCAGGAAGCCCTTTCCCCACATTTAGGTTAGGTGTCTTTCTTCATCCTTCTGTTTTTGCCAATAACACAGCATTTCTTTTTTTAAAAAAAGATATTTTATTGATATTTTACAGAGAGGGAGGGATAGAATAGAGAGCTAGAAACGTCGATGAGAGAGAAACATTGACCAGCTGCCTCTTGCACACCTCCTACTGGGGATGTGCCCGCAACCAATGTACCTTGACCGGAATCGAACCCTGGACCTTTCAGTCCGCAGACTGACGCTCTATCCACTGAGCCAAACCGTTTTTGGTGTAACACAGCATTTCTAACAATACATTGTAATAATTGTTTGCTTGTTTGTTTCCCCTTTATACATGATATGGCAGGCACTAGGAATTTTATCTTCTATGTATCTCGTCTCACTATGTACCATAGAATACTCAGTAAATGTTTACTGAATGAATGTTTGGCTTAGTTTAGGTGCCACAAAAGGCAGATCCTGGGACAATGCTTTGGATACTGATAGTTTGAGAAAAGTTTCCAAGGAACAGAATTGGTGGGTCAGGAAGAGTGAGAAAAGAAAGAAGAAAAAGTCAATATAAGCGTCTATTAATGAAAGTCATGTTTATTTCTTTAAGACCTCTGAGAAATATGCAGAATGGCCCCCTGGTATCCATCTTGGGGTTGGAGCATTTATTTTCCATTTGCATCCTGTTCATGTTCAACCTGGTTGAGGTTTTCTCCGGGGCAATCAGAGCTCCCTATCATCCTGAACTGTACTTATGCACAGAGTACAGAGGACTTCCTTACTTGACGTAGAAAAGCCGAATCTGTGGGTAGGTGTGTTCCACAAAGGAGAAGCAAAGATAATTTATGCAGTTGAAATCTGATCTTTTCACCCTTTTCCATCCAAGAATGGAATCTGGAAGTCACAAAACTTATAAAGGAGAGATATTGTGTGTCTGTGTCTGTGTGTATGTTTACTTTTTAAAAGATATTTTTTATCAAATTATTATCTGTGTACATATATTACCATTGCCCCCCACCTCCCATACATGCCCTCCCTCCCCAGAGTTTTGTGTCCATTGGTTGTACTTATATGCATGTATACACGTCCTTCAGTTGATCTCTTATCTCCCCCAGATCTCCCAACCCTGTATGTATGTTTTCTAATGAAATCAGAAAGTCCAGTGAAATGTCTGACAAGTTTAAGATTCAGAGGCTAGCCAAAACCGGTTTGACTCAGTGGAAAGAGCGTTGGCCCGAGGACTGGAAGGTCCCAAGTTCGATTCCCGTCGAGGGCATGTACCTTGGTTGTGGGCACACCCCAGGGGGGTGGGCAGGAGGCAGCTGATCGATGATTCTCTCTCATTGATGTTTCTGGCTCTCTGTCCCTCTCTCTTCCTCTCTGTAAAAACATCAATAAAATATATTTTTTTTAAAAAAGATTCAGAGGCTAGAGACACTACACAGAACTCTTTTTATCCTTCTAGGATGATGTTTCCTTCTGTTCACTTCTGTCAGGGCAGATGGGCTCTCTCCAGAGTTTTCCCAAGTGTGCTGCCATCTGGTGGTGGTAGGTGTCATAATCACCAAGTTCAATTACAAGATCCTGATAGCAAGAATGGATGCTTTTCCTGATGATGTTTGTAACATTTTATACACTCACTTGAAAACTCCTTGCCCAGAAATATCCATAGCTTATTCATGAAGGTTTCTTCTCAATATGTCACCATATCATAATGGTCTTCCAGAGCCATCTATATTTATTCATTAAGTACCTTACTACCCTCATCGTGACATTTTCTACCCACTTAATCTGCGCTATTTTCAAACATCTATCTTTTAAACACAGTTCTTACTCTCTGTGTCATTTATTTTTCTCCAACTCTTGTTTGGCTAGATTTTACTATCAAGTCTCCTCCTCCTCCTCCTCCACCCCCCCCCCCCCGAAAATGGCCCATGGGAATTGTATCCCTGGATTATTCTTTAAAAAAAATATATTTTATTGATATTTTACAGAGAGGAAGGGAGAAAGATAGAGAACTAGAAACATCCATGAGAGAGAAACATCGACCAGCTGTCTCTTGCACACCCCCTACCGGGAAATGTGCCCGCAACCAAGGTACATGCCCTTGACCGGAATCAAACCCGGGACCCTTCAGTCCGCAGACGACCTCCACCGCTGAGCCAAACCGGCTTCGGCTATCTAGTTTTTTAAAATGAGCAGAGATGGATTAACTATTCACTAAAATATACAATGGAGTAAGGATAGTCTATTCAATAAATGGTGTTGGGGATATTGAGCAGATACATGGAACAAAAAAAGAAAGAAAGAAAAAAGATAAACTAAACCACTTTCTTACACCATACTCAAGACTAAACCAAAAATGGATTAAAGACTTAAATGTTAGACTCGAAACCATAAAAATCATAGAAGAAAACAGTAAATCTTGGATATTTTTCATAGCAATAGATTTTCTGATATATCTCCTTGAGCAAGGGAAACAAACAAAATAAAAAAATGGTGCTACATCAAACTAAAAGGTTTTTTACACAGCAAAGAAAACCATCAATAAAATGAAGACAACTTACTGAATGGGAGAACATAGTCACCAATGATATATATGTTAAGGGGTTAATATCCAAACTTTAAAAATAATATATACAAGAAGCTCAGTGGTTGAGTGCCAACCTGTGAACAAGGGGGTCACAGTGCCCGGACTTTGGCCTCGATCCCCAGTGTGGGGCATGCAGAATGTTTCTCTCTCTCCCTCTCTGAAAACAATAAAAGTATAGTTTAAACAAAGGAATTTATACAATTTAACACAAAAAAACCACACAAACCAATTAAAAAACAGGTAAAGAACCTAAATAGACTCTTCTCCAAAGAAAACATACAGACCGCCAACAGGCATGTAAAAAGATGCTCACCATCGCTAATCATCAGAGAAAAGCAAATTAAAGCCACAATGAAGTATGGGCTCACATTTGTCAGAATGGCTACCACCAGTAAATCAGTTGTTAGATACATACTGAAAAAGGGACTTTTAGTGGGAACTGTCAGTGGGAATGCAGATTGGCGCAGCCACTGTGGGAAGGAGTATGGGGTTACCGTCCAAAATTGAAAATGGAACTGCCTTATGACAGAGCGATTCCACTTGTAGGAACTTCTCAGAAGAAATCTGAAACACTACATTGAAACCAGATAGATGCACCCCTATGTTCATTGCAACGTTATTTAAGACAGCCAAGATCTGGAAGCAGCCCACATGCCTATCAGTAGATGAGTGTATAAAAAGGCAGTGGCACATTTACACAGTGGAATACTATTTGGGTGTAAAAAAGAAGGAAGTCGCCGAAATCAGTTTTGCTCAGTGGATAGAAAGGCGGCCTGCTGATTGAAAGGTCCCGGGTTCGATTCCGGTCAAGGGCATGTACCTTGGTTGCGGGCACATCCCCAGTGGGGGGTGTGCAGGAGGCAGCTTATGTTTCTAACTCTCTAACCCTCCCTCTTCCTCTCTGTGAAAAATAAATTTTATATATATATATATATATATATATATATACACATATATATATACATATATAATTATATATAATTTATATATAAAGTAAATTATATATATATATATATAATTATATATATAGAAGTCTTACCCTTTGCGATAACATGGACGAATTTGGAGAGCATCACGCTAAGTGAAACCAGTCAGAGAAAGACAAGTACCATAATGAATTCACTCATTTGGGGAATTTAACGAACAAAATGAACTAACAAGCAAAATAATGACAGACTCATAGCTGGCTGACAGCGGTCGGGACGGGGTGGAGGAACTGATCAAAAAAGAAAAAAAGAGAGGAAACAAAAAGCTCACGTCAAGGGACGACAGTGTGGACAACAGTGTGGTGTTTGCGGGACAGGATGGAGGTGGTGGGGTGGAGGAGGGTGTAGCGATTTTTTTAATCAGATTAAATATCAAATGGAAAAAAGTTAATCAGATCGCTCCGACTTAAAGACCTCAATCCTCTCCAAAAATCTCCTGGGAATTCTCGGGTCCATTCCGCCTACGCTCTCGCGAGACTTGAAACCGGAAGTGAAATAAATTTCAGGCGCCCGGACAAGGTGGCGGCTCCGTTCACGTTGGCGGGCGGGAGCCGAGCGGCCCGTCCGGCTTCGGCTCTCCGAACCGAACCGGGCTCGCTCTGCCCTAGGGGGTTGCGGGCAGCGCCCCCCCCCACCCCCGCCCGCCGCGGGGCCGGCAGGATGCGGGTGGCCGTGGCCGGCTGCTGCCACGGGGAGCTGGACAAGATCTACGAGACGCTGGCGCTGGCGGAGCGGCGCGGCGCGGGGCCCATCGACCTGCTGCTGTGCTGCGGCGACTTCCAGGCGGTGCGCAACGAGGCGGACCTGCGCTGCATGGCCGTGCCCCCCAAGTACCGCCACATGCAGACCTTCTACCGGTGAGGCCCCGGGGCCCGCGCGGGGGGTGGCTCGCCGGCGGCGGCGGGAGGAGGCTGGGCCGGGCCGGGCCGGGCCGGGCCGGGCTGGTGTCCCTCCGTCCTAGCGTCCGTCTCCGCTCGCGCCGCGTGTCCCCCGGAACTGGCGGGCGTCGGTACAGGTCACTACTTCTCTCTCGTCCCCGGGGTGGTCGGTTTCGGGAGGGGTAAAAACCTGCAGGAAGAGGCTGAGAGGTTACTAGTCTGCTTGCACTTGATGGGATTCCGGCGCGCGTGGACCCCGGGATCCTGGAGTTTTCTCGGGGCGCCCTGCTCCGCGCTGATCCCGGTTCCAGAAGCCGAGAACTGACCGCGCTCTCGGCCTCTCCGGCCCGGAACGCTAGGGGCAGCCCTTCGTTCTTAAGGACACAAGGATAGTGGGCACTTTTAAGTAATGCTTTATTTTATTTTCCAAGCACGGTTTACGTTTAAGTATTATTTTGTGCCAGTTTCAGGTGCCCGGCAGAGCGGTTAAGACAGTGATCTACTTTACAAGAGCGTGGGCAGTTTGTTTAGAAAGTGCTTTTTAAACTTTAAGGGATGAGCTCAGATTTTTTTTTCCCCTTAGGACCTTGTTTTGCTCTTCCGCCGTGTCTAACTGTGTAGGCGCCCTTCATTGCTTTTCTCCATGCCTCGTTTCTGCTGTGCCAACGGACAGCTTTGCGCTTCTTATGTTCCAGGTATTACTCTGGAGAGAAAAAGGCCCCGGTTCTCACAGTCTTCATCGGGGGAAACCACGAAGCCTCAAATCATTTGCAAGAGTTACCCTACGGTGGCTGGGTAGCGCCAAACATTTATTATTTAGGTATGTGCTTGTGGGTAAGTTCTCGGTGTGATGGGATGGAAAAGCCTTTTAAAAGTTGTATACCAGTTGGCCGGCATCTTCAGATACATGGTGTTTTGGGAATGCCTCTTAATTTGAATAGGTAATCATGAAAAGGTGTCCATGCTTCATCTAGTGTTTTAAGCAATAGATAGTAAAACTGCAAAGAACTTACATACTACTTGTAATTCCTTTATTCCCTCCCCTCAACTCTTTTTATTAAATGAAAAAAATGTGAAATTGTTAAACATACACAAAACTAGAGAATAGTATGGGTTTTTCTCCATATTGGAATGTAGAGCATTCCCATGAACACTTTGATAAGGGGAAATTGTGTAAAGCAAATAAACAATTACCAGTAATTTAAAAATCACCAATGCTTTGGTAACATTAGAAAAAAAAAATTTTTTTTTTTTACTTATTGATTTTAGAGAGAGAGGGAGAGAGAGACAGAGATTTCTCATTTTACTTAATTATGCATCCATTAGTTAATTCTTGTATGTGCCCCTACTGGGGGTTGAACCTGCAACCGTGGCTTATCCGGCTAATGCTCTAACCAACTGAGCTAACTGGCCAGGGTCCTACCAATTACCATTAACTTACATGTATAAGTTTTGAGTATTCCCAGGCCCAGGAAATAACCTACTAAATCATGCCAATAGGTTTGATTACATCCAGCTTTTTGTTAAGTATAACTCCTTTACAAGCTCTCTTAGGCTTTTGTGCTGCCTTCGGACACATCTAGCTAATAGATGCTCAAATAAATCGAGATAAAGCCCAGATGCTCAGACACAGTTGAAGGCTATGGTGGTGGTTCCTGGGTAAAGGCGTAGTGGGGCCCCTGTCCCCGCTTTGGATGCAGGCTACAAACAAGCACTGAGGCTATTTCCGCTTTTTACCCATTTTCATTAAAACAGAAATCCTCCTTGGATTTCTTTCAGTTAGTGAAAGCGGGCACACTGGAGAGAAAAAGGCTCCAGTTCTGTAGGTCTGTCATAAAAGTGAAATTGTGTAACACAAACTTTGGAAAAGCTGGGTATTTCTGTCTAATGAATCTCCATACCTATTAACTAGTTTCAACCACAATTATTTTGCCATCCTTATTTCAATCCATCCTCCCCTAAACTTTTTTGGTGGGAGAAGGTGACTGGAGTTATTTTAAAGCATATTCAAACCATGATATTATTTCACCTGTAAACACTCAGTGCATATTTTTTTAAGTGATAAGGTTTTTAAAAAATACCCACAACTGCAGTACCATTGTTAAACCTAACGAAAGTAGCAGTACTTCTTTATTCTCTGTTGCCTAGCTCATGTTTAGATTTCCCCGATCCTCACAAAGCTGTCTGTTCTACAGCTGACTTGTTCAATAGGATCCACACAAGGTCCATGCATCTCATTGTCATGATGCTAAAGTCTCTGAGGCTCTAGCTAGCTGTTCCTTTCATGTCTCTCCTTCCCACCCCCATGCCGTTTATTTGTTGAAGAAAATGGGGAATTTTCTTGTAGGATTTCCTGCATTCTGGATTTAGCTATTGAGTTGCTTAACATGTTCCTTTTGTCCTCTGCATTGCCTGTAACCTGCATTTAGACGTACAGACCTGGTTAGATTCGGGTTCAGTGTTAGCCCCTTTAAACTCTATAGTCCTTTTTTCTCTTTACTAAAATGTTTATAGGTGTTTCTGAAAACTACAGATATTTAATTTCTCTAGCTCATTACTGATTGATCAGCTTTTGACAAGTGCAACATTATGAGAAAGTGAAATTTTTTTGAAGATGGTCAGTTTAGAAATGAAATATAGAAACTGTAGGTTCTTTATACCTTATATGTGCTGACTTTCATATATCATATATATGACTTTATATATCACATAAATCCATCATAGGACACTTTTTGCCTATTCCCACACCACACCCTCGTATTCCATTAGGTACCAAATTACGTCTGTTTCCCTCTAAGCTCATCTATCTCATTTGCTGTTTTTTTTCTTTCTGCTTAATTTCTTGACTAATCTGCTTTTAGGCCTTGCCTCCCTAGTTTATTTTGTATATTTTTGGCATATTACTATGTAAAAGCATAACCTTATCATGATACTTTATTTCAAATAATTTTAGGACTGAATGGAATTTTAGGCCCGGAAACTGTTCAGTCAGTTAGTAAAGAGATTGCTTTTGCCTATAGTAATCTTATTTAACTGTAATTTCTCAGGTTTGGCAGGTGTAGTAAAATACCGAGGTGTAAGGATTGGTGGAATCTCTGGTATCTTCAAATCTCATGACTATCGAAAAGGTATTGTTGTCCAGATTGCTTTTAAACTTTAAAACTTGCATGTCCCAGAGTAACTTAAACATAATATATAGTTTGCCGTTTTCATTGAATTTCTTCTATGAACTAATTTATTCTTAAGTTTATATTATAAAATATTTTATGCCTATGGAAATATAGAGGACATAGAATGTATTATCTATGTATTCACCATCAAGACTTACTTAGTATTCTTGCCACTTTTCATTTTGATGCTTTTAAAAAAATGTATATTTTATTGATTTTCACAGAGAGGAAGGGAGAGGGATAGAGAGAAACATCAACGAGAGAGAAACATGGATCAGCTGTCTCCTGCACACTCCCCACTGGGGATGTGCCCTCAACCAAGGCACATGCCCCTGACCCGAGTCCACAGGCTGAGGCTCTATCCACTGAGCCAAACTGGACAGGGCTCATTTTGATTTTTTAAGAAATAAAACAGAATAGATACAATTGAAACTCATTATAGTCAGTCCTCAGTCCCAGTCCTTTCTTTTTATCCTCCCTTTTCTCCTCAGGTAGTCACTGTTCTGAATTTGGTGTTTATCATTCACTTGATTACTTTATATCATTATCGTATGTGTAACAGCTTTAAGCAGTGTATTATATAACATGTTTTAAACTTCATATAAATGTGTCATTTTGCATGTATCTTTCTGCAACTTGCTTCTTTAATATGTTTTTGAAATTCATGTTGATACATATAACTCTAATACATTCATTTTTAGTTTATGAATAGTATTCCATTACATAAGTACAGTTGATCCTTGAACAACGCAGATGTTAGAGACTCTTAACTCCTGCATGGTAAAAAAAAAAAAATCTACATATAAGTTTGACTTCCTCAAAACTTAAGCTGTCCCTCCGTATTTGTGAGGTATTGGTTCCAGGACAATCCCGGCTCCCTGCCACATACACACTGTTGTGGCTACCAAATCCACGGATGTCCTACTCCCCTATGTAAAATGGTGAATATCAACGCATACAGTTGATCATCCACATCTGCATACTCCCAGCTGCATATCATGAACAGTACAGGTATTGATTGAAAACAAAATCTTCTACATACAAGCAGTTCAAACTTGTGTTGTTCAAGGATCAGCTATATACCACACTGCACTTATTCACCCTACAGTATCTGAGTGAATTATACCTTGATTTTAAAATTAAAGGAATAGCTTGTATTCACATTTTATTTTAAAATTTATTTTATTAAGTTGGGCAGCTAAAGCTATCCTCAATATAACTGTTAAGTCACAAGTTTGTGCCCTGTGCCCTGCTCTCTATGATTGTAAATTGTTGGCATGGACATATAAAAGTAAGCCGTCTCCTACATGGCAGATGTGCATGCAAAGTGGGACCACTCTTCAGAGGGACAGTTGGTAATCTCTGAAAATTCTAAAAGTACTCTAACCCAGGAGTTCTACTCCCAGCAGTGTGTCTCTAGGTATATTTTGCATTTGCAAAATGATATATGCAAATTTATTTATTTCAGTTTTGTTTGTAGTAGCAAAAGTTAGGAACTATTTAAATATATCATGATATAACTATGCAGGTTAACACTATGACGCCCTTAAAAAATTAAAGAAAAGGAAAAAGAAATAGTTCTATATGTAACTAATCTGAAAAGAACTTCAAAATAAAGTGAAATGAAGAAACAAGGCACAGAACATGTATAAAGTATACAGCCATTTGTGTAAACAAAAAGGGAGGATGAAATAGATGACATGTTGTATGCATAGATGATACCCCTAGGATGAAATTCTAAAACCCGAGTAACGCTAGCTGCCTCTAGGTAGTGTTCCTGATGGTGGGGAAGGAGCAGGAGGGACCCCCTCCATTGTTTTGGCAGTTTTATTGCGATAGAATCTATAGACCATTGCAGGTAAACCGTTCGATAGTTTTAGTAATTTATAGAGTTATGCATCCAGATTTTACCACCATCCAGGGTCAGACCATTTCTATCACCCCTAAGAGTTTTTTTTTTTTTTTTTTTAATATAAATTATTGATTTTTTACAGAGAGGAAGAGGGATAGAGAGTTAGAAACATCAATGAGAGAATCATCGGATCAGCTGCCTCCTGCACACCCCCTAGTGGAGATGTGCCCGCAACCTAGGTACATGCCCTTGACCAGAATCGAACCTGGGGACCCTTCAGCCCGCAGGCCTATGCTCTATCCACTGAGCCAAACCGGTTTTGGCACCCTTAAGAGTTTTGTGCCTATTTTTAGTTAATCCGTGCTCCCACCAGCCCGAGGCATCCACTGGTCTACTCTCTAGGAGGAACACTGCCTTCTATATCTTTCCGAGGGTATTCTTTTAAAACTGTGTGAATAAACATATAATAATTTAAAACTGTGTGAATAAACATAAAAATAATGCGCTTCCAAATTAAATATAATTTCATTTTAAAAACTACAGGTCCCCGATTTTAGATTCATAGTTTGTGATCACTTAGTAATTGAACATATGAACATATAAAGAGCAGTGTTTTTGATAAAATTTTAAGAGCCAAAAGCATTGATAGCAGACACTAGTTTTAGGGCAGTATGTGTATCTATTTATATAATTTGCAGTATTTAAAGGTGTTGAATACAGCTTATTTCTCTCCTTCAATTTAAGGTCATTTTGAGTGCCCTCCTTATAATTCAGCTACAATAAGGAGTATATATCATGTGAGAAATGTTGAAGTGTATAAGTTAAAACAGGTATGTAAAAAGTACAATACGCCAGGCATGAAAAAATGTTAAAGTAATTCTGTACCAAAATGTGTTTGATCATTTTGGTATATTACTTTTTAAGAAGAGCATAATTCAGTATTTCTAAAAATTGGATTTGAGTTGTTTTTAGGAGGTTCACAGATGAACATTAAAAAAGTTCTTATGGTAATAAAGTTTTTTAGTGAGTAAAAATAAAACATTCAACTCATGATTTCAGATATTATGCTAAGGCCAAAATATATTAGAATAAGGTGATACTTTAAAGAAAATATAATATTTTAAAGAATGGTATTAAGTAGAAAATAAATAATAGTAAAGATGACAGAAGATGTGGGAAAATCATGAAAGTGGTGTCTAAAAACACTGACTCCGCTGGAGAATAGGGGAAGCTAGGTTTTTGCTTGAGAACCATTTCAGTCCTGACACTGGGCTAAGCAGTTTTCACACGAGATATTTCATGTCATCGCCACAAAAATTGTCAGATTGAGAATGAGAGGCCAAGGCTCAGATGATAACCTGCCCAAGATCTCCCAAGCAGTTAAGGCAGAGCCTGTCTGAGGGAACTCAGGCCCTTCCCACTGTACCACACAGCCTCTCTGGGAGCATAGGGTGCTCCCACGCATTCAGTGCCCTACTCATAGCAGCTCCTTACTGTGAGTGTTTTTTCCTTTTCACCAGTCTAAGGCCTATTGAACACCTAGGTTCAATACTACTTCCCAACCAGTGTTCTAGTTTAAAGTCATCATGTTTCACTGAAAAAACATTTTTAATCCTCACCTGAGGATATAGTTTACTGATTTTTAAATATATATATATATATATATATATATATATATATATATTTTATTGATTTTTTTACAGAGAGGAAGGGAGAGGAAAACTAGAAACATCGATGAGAGAGAAACACCTACCAGCTGCCTCCTGCACACCCCCTACTGGGGATGTGCCCGCAACCAATGTACATGCCCTTGACCGGAATCAAACCTGGGACCTTCCAGTCTGCAAACCGATGCTCTACCTACTGAGCCAAACCAGTTTTGGCTACTGATTTTTTTTTAGAGGGAGAAACATCCATCGGTTGCCTCAAGTATTTGCCCTGACCCGGGATCGAACCTGTCACCTAGATTTGTTCCCTGGTGGGGAATTGAACCAGTAACATTTCCGTGCACAGGACAATGCTCCAACCAACTGAGCTACACCACCCAGGGCTTAAGTGAATTTTCATTGCATGTATTTCCCATACCAGTTATTCAGTCATATCTTTCTTAAAGTTTGTATTGTCTTGAATACTTAAGTTATTTAAATTTAGTTTTCCAAGTATAGGATAAGTAAAGTATGGAGTGTATTTTGTGTTCCCCATGAAGACAACAGCCACCCTAAATACTTCTAATATGACTTAGGTAGTAAACAGTATTTTTGGTATATTCTATATGAGTTCATTAGGAAAAAAGTAGACTTTATATTTAGGTTTACTATATCATTTACATTAGATGTCTTATGAAATCCGGTGTCTCTGAATTGTAAAACAGTGGTTTGTTTACCAAAATGGGAAAAGCACAATGATTATTACATGTTTTAGAAACCCAATGCAAAAGACCATGGCTGATGGGCAGTCTAATCAAAGTGTGTCTCTGTTGACATGCCTTGCTGGGAAATAAGAATGGCTTGTGAGGTGGGAAGAAAGCGGTTTCTTTTTGCCTACGTGAGTAAATAGGCTAGTGTTTCTGTGACTTCCTTACATAAAGATCCTTAGAACGATGTACACAGAAATCCAGAGACCTAAGAGGGTAAATGGTATGTGTCAGGGGAGAGAAGGAAGGGAGTTTGCTTGTGGTTAATCTGTTTTTAAGAGTTTTTTTCCTCTATTAAAGCTGAAGCAGCCTATGGACATATTCTTATCTCATGATTGGCCAAGAAGTATATACCATTATGGAAATAAGAAGCAACTTCTTAGGACTAAATCTTTTTTCCGACAAGAAGTGGAAAATAACACCTTAGGAAGTCCTGCTGCCTCAGAGCTTCTAGAGCACTTAAAACCAACCTACTGGTTTTCCGCACACCTTCATGTGAAGTTTGCAGCCTTGATGCAGCATCAGGTAGAAAACACAGTATTTATTCTTCCATTTAACCAACACTTACTGAACACCAGTGGGCTACCCACTGTAGAAACAGTTGTAAAGTTAGAGAAAGAAATGAAAGGTAACTTGCAGAATCCAGTCTGGGGAAGAGATAAGTAAGCAAGCCATGATAAAATAGTGTAATAAGGTTGTGACAAAAAGTCCCAGGGCACTGTGGGAACACCGAAGCCAGACTATGTGGACAGAGAGATGAAGCAAGAGAGGCTTTTCCGGAGGAATTGATGGTGCAGGCAGAAGTAGACTATGAGGTCATCTATGAGGACGGACCAGTGTGTGCCAAGGCCAGAGGCAGTGGGGAAAGTTGGAGGGTGATGAAATACAGATTTTCATTTTTGAAAGATTAGTTTGGCTAGTTTTGCAGATGGATTGGAATGATACAAAATAGGAGGCACAGGAGATTCCTTAAGCAAAAGATGAGTTGGTAACCTAAGGCAAAAAAGGAACACAGAATAAAGCAGAGTCTAGAGCAGTGCTTCTCAAGCTTTCTAATGCTGCGACCCTTTAATACAGTTCCTCATGTTGTGGTGACCCCCAATCATAAAGTTATTTTCGTTGCTACTTCATAACTGTAATTTTGCTACTGTTATGAGTCCTGTGTTTTCCGATGGTCTTAGGCTCTGCTAGCAGGGTCACCTAAGACCATTGGAAAACACAGATATTTACCTTAGGATCTCCTGTATGTTCCCCACTGGAGATCAAGCCTGCAACCTGGGCATGTGCCCTGCCTGGGAATCAAAGCTCAGGGTCAAAGCTCAGCCACTGAGCCTTGCCAGTCGGGTTCAGTCACCTTTTTCACATCTGTGTTACTCTCTCTGTCTCTTAGGGCTCCTCACACGCTTGGGTTTTTATTGAAGTATCTGATTTGCTACCTTTCCCCACTGCATCTTCTGTTGTCCCCAGGGACTCTCACCTCAGGATTAACAACATATTTGATCCCTTTTTCTTGGCTCCTCAAGCTCCTCTGACTTTGCCAGTGTTCTCTCTCAGCCCCTTCACCAGCCCCAAAGGTCACCTTTCTTCAGAACTGCCCTGCAGCCAGGATCGGTCTGTAACCTCTGTGCCTTCCACCTCTCTGAGTCCCTCTCAGCACGGAAGGTCGGTACCTGGTCTGCAGCAAACATCCCATAGCTTGTGCCCCTGTATTTTTTCCTCCAGGTGCCTTACTGTTTTCAGTGAGTCACTTTTTTTTACTGTTTTTAATATGACCTTCTTATTTGTGACCCCTTCCATATTTCTATCTGACAATTCACTTTTCAAAAAAAAAGCTTTATTGGTGCCCTGGACAATGGTGCCCAGTGGTTAGAGTGTCAGTCTTCAACCCAGCGAAGGGTTGCAGGTTCAATCCTCGGCCCTGGTCGGGGCAAGTGCAGGAAGCAACCAATCAATGTATCTCTCTTACATCCATATTTCTCTTCTCTCCTTCCCACCCTCCCTCCCACTCTCTAAAATCAATGGAAAAAATATCCTTGGTGGGTAAGGATTAACAACAAAAAGCTTTATTGGTGTATAATTTACATAAAATTCATTCAAGTGTATAATTCAGTGATTTTGTGTGTGTGTATGCACACATCACATAATCCAGTTTTTGAATATTTCCATCATCTGGAAAGATCCTTTGTGTGTGTTTGATGTCAGTCCCTGCTCTCATCCTCAGCCCACGCAACCACTAACCTGCTTGTGTCTCTATGGCTTTGCCCTTTCTGAGCCTTTCATATAAATATAATCATAAATATATAGTCTTTGGCATCTGGCTTCTATTATTTGCTTGTTTTTGAGGTTCATTTATGTTATAGCATGTATCTGCGTTTTATTCATTTTTATTGTTGAGTAGTATTTCGTTCTATGGGTATATCGCATCTACCTTTGATGTTGTATCTAAGAAATCTTTCCCTAACTCAAGGTAGTGATGGTTTTCCTCTATGATTTCTTCTAAAAATTGTGTACTTTTAACTCTGTCAATTTGTTTTTTAAGCTCTTCTGTTATCTTTAATCCTTTCGTTATATGCCTTAATATATGTGTTCAGTGCTTTGATTTAACATTATCATCATCAACATTAGTTTCTACTTTGACTTGTGTACAAATGTAAGAAATGAAAGCCAGAGGGTTTAAGTGCCCATTGTTGCACAGGTGAGCGTAGATCTTTGGAAAAGTAACTGTTGTTCCTTTGACCCACAACTTTGTGTAACAAAGATTGTTTCCATCCTGTCCAATGTATGAATTATCTGTGATGTTCAAACATTCTTTCTTAAATCATGGTTTAGGCCAAGGATGAAGGAGAGACTGCCAAAGCAACCAAATTTTTAGCCTTGGACAAATGCCTACCACATAGAGACTTTCTTCAGGTAAGAAGACAATGAAATAACTCTCCAATATAGTTTTACTCTTCCAGTGATTAAGAAAACATTTTATTTTTTCTTTTCTAAATTATTAATTTGTATATTTTGTAATTTATATAGCCTGAGAATTCTTTGGGAATATTTACATTAATATTTTTAGGCTATTAAATTAAATTCCTTTTCACTTTTATTGTTACATTGAAATCCTTAGACCTTAAAAATAGATATGTATTTGTTAAAATTACCAATTTGTGTCTATAGGTAATAGAAATAGATCATGACCCTGGTGCTCCTGATTACTTAGAGTATGATATTGAATGGCTCACTGTTCTCAGGGCTACAAACAATCTTATTAATGTAACTGCACGCCTGTGGAATATGCCTGAAAATAATGGCCTGCACACAAGGTAAGCCTGACCTTATTTGGGACTTGCTCTCACCATGCTTGCAAGGTTTTTTTTTGTTTTTAATTAAGAAAAACACACACCTGTTAATGAGTGTAGGAATAATTCAGGGTTAACAAGAAAATAGATTGTTGAGTGCCAACCCAAATAAGTGTATCAGTGATTACGTGTGCACAAAACTATTATGGTGGAGATTTGGTTCACATTAAAACAACTTATACTTGCTTTAGGTTGTACAGACAGCTTTTTCTATTGTTTTTATTTTGAGATGGTCCTTTGTTAAATTAACTGTAATTTTACTAAATGGAACTTAGATTATCGTTTATTTTTTAGCCTTGTACCTGAAGTTCATAGTTAGATTTCATCATATATTGTCTCGGGCCAATGACGTATAAAAGACCGTTGTTCTGGACTTTTATAGGTGGGATTACAGTCCAACAGAAGAAGCTATGAATGAAGTATTGGAAATACTGAATCGTGACCTCAAAGTTCCATCTAACTTTAGCGTGACGGCTGCTTGTTATGACCCAAGCAAGCCACGGACACAAATGCAGTTGGTTCACAGGATCAACCCTCAGACCACCGAGTTTTGTGCCAAACTCGGCATCACAGACATTAATGTCAGTCTTCAGAAGGCCAAGGAGGAGCCCCACTTGAGTGGTGACTCTGAAGAGCAGGGTGAAGGGGGCAGCGATGACTCCGGAGAGGAGCCCAGCGAATATAACACAGACACCTCTGCCCTGTCCTCCGCCAATCCAGATGAAATAGTGTTAGAGGAAGACGAGGAAGAGGAAGAGGAAGATAGCTTTGTAAGTGCACATAGTGACATGAATGCAACGTCCCTAGAACCTTCTTCTGACCAGGCCTCTGACTTTTCTGCAAGCTTCTCTGATGTCAGGGTCCTGCCAGGTTCCATGTTTGTTTCTTCTGACGACACAGCGGGTTCCCCAGTTAGCAGAGAGGGGAGACCCGGCGAGGCTGTGGAGTCTGAAGACGGGACGGACTTAGCCAGAGCGCCAGGGAAGAGGCTGAGTGATGAGTCTGTACCTGAGCAGAGAAAGAAAATTAAGAGGAGGAATCAAGCCATCTATGCTGCGGTGGATGATGACGATGGAGCATGAGAGTGTTTATTGTCTTAATGTATATACAGATATGTGATTTTTAAGACCATATTTTTAGAGTTGGGTTTTTTGACCCAAGACTTTGTTATAATGAAATTATATAGAGAATTGACTTTGCCTTTAGGCCCTTGTATATTTCATATACAAACATATTAAAATTTCATGTCTTTACTAGATTGAGTACCCTTATTTTGAAGACAGATACTACTCACTTTCATTGTTTTCAACCTAAACTTGGAAACACATAGAAGGAGGTTTAAGAGAAGAGGCTTACTGGGGGGCTGCTGTCTTAGCTGGGGCTGCTCTAACAAAATACCGCTTAGTCAGCAGATGCCTATTGTAGCTCTGGAACTGGGAAGTCCAAGATCAAGGTGAAGATGGGGTTCCTGCTCTTCCTGGTTTGTAGATAGCTGCCTTCCTCCTGGGTCCTCACCTGGCCTTTCTGTGGTGAATGCTTGTGGAGAGAGAGAGAGATCTTTGTCTTCCTCTTGTAAGAATGCCCCCTTCATGACCTCATCTAAACCTGATGACCTCAGAAAGGCCACACCCCCAAATACCATTACCTTGGGGTTCAGGGCTTCATCCTCCCGATTTTGGTGGTGATGATGGTGGTGGAGGGGCGCAAACATTCAGTCCACAGCAGTTCCTTTCAGCCACATGGGCTATTGCTCATTCTCACAGCCACTCGGTTCTTACAAAGTTCCCGGACATGTGGACACGTGGCACACGTGGCTCTGAGATGTTGCCAGTTCCTTACAGAACAAAGAGACTAAACACTGACTTACAGAGCTAGAAAGCAAAGCTTGTTCACACAGCCCTCCGCTCCGCCTGGAGCCGCTGTTTGGTGTATGCATCTTGCATGCTCTGTTCTTCGGTCTGAAAGGGTAGTGTCTGTGCTGAGAATAACTGTTTTCCCTAATCTCCCTGCCCTTACCCCCATCCTTTCCTTTATCTGCAAGTAAACTTACAAACGGGGAAAATGACACGTGTGAGCACAGTAATTTCCAGAACAAACCCAGCAATGCCTTCCTGATCGCTATGCAAGGTTCTGTACACAGGAGCATGTTTGGCTGGTAAGGCAGAGTGGAGAACAAAAGCATCATTGTCAGGAATGCGAGGCCAGAACCACTAGACACGCAGAACAGTTTAAGATATTGTCATGGGACCAGGGGATTTTATGCTGGCATGAATTCACAGATTTTCAATAAAAAACTTTGTTTTTTAGGATTTAGTGTTGATAATGTCACTTGTCCGTAACCTTCAGTTATTCTCACAGGGGTTCCCAAGTGTGAGGCTGTGGATTCTCTCCGCAGTGAACCACCTTTGTTCATGCACCTAAATCCAGGTCCCCAGTCTTCGTTCCAGCTTCAGAACAGTGATGGAAGGAATTGGCGATGGTTTTATTTTTTTGTTGGTTTTTGTTTTTAAAAATATACCTTTATTGATTTCAGAGAGGAAGGGAGAGGGAGAGAGAGAGAGAAACATCAATGATGAGAGAGAACCATAGATTGGCTGCCTCCCGTACCCCCCCCCCCCCCCACTGGGGATGGAGCCCACAACCCAGGCATGCACCCCGACCAACCAGGAGTCGAGTGTTTTGTTTACTTTTTAAAATTTTATTGATTAGAGAGAAAGAGAAAAGGGGGCCGGGAGAGAGAGTCATCTATTTGTTGTTTTACTTATGCATTCATTAGTGGATTCTTGTATGTGCCCTGACCGGGGATTAGACCTACAACCTTGGT
Source organism: Vespertilio murinus (assembly GCA_963924515.1). Classification (NCBI taxonomy): domain Eukaryota; kingdom Metazoa; phylum Chordata; class Mammalia; order Chiroptera; family Vespertilionidae; genus Vespertilio; species Vespertilio murinus. The sequence goes on along the minus strand of OZ004715.1, from coordinate 27,940,689 downwards.
ATGTCAGAAGGATGCTCTAACCATCTGAGCTCCCTGGCCAAGGCAGAAATGGATAATGTTGATAAGATATCACTCTGTATTGGTTTTGCACTGTTAATAGCGGAATGCTTTAACAAGTTTATCAGTCCCGCTTGCTCAACAAATATGTTAAAAACCGGAACTGTGGTTCCAAGGGCTCCAAAGTAAATAAGGCAAGCCTTGTTGGCTTGAATATTTCCCTCTTAGGATAAACCAGAGTTCAAAGAAGCTACAGAATTAAGTGGTGCGCTTTTCAAGTGTAATTCAGTTAACAAACATTTCGTGTTAAAATTCCTTTAACTTCCTTCTTGATACAGTGAGTCCTTTATAGCAGAGGGAGTGTGGGCCCAAACACTGAAGTTTCCCCAGCTGAGTTTATCAGAGGTTATCCATGGAGCTGGAGGATTGGGAAATCAGCTCTGATTCCAAGGTTTTCCTCCGTGTACCAACTTTTCCTCAGACTAGCTCCGAACATCCAAAGAAGAGTATTGTACAATAAAGAAAATACTGGGATAATAGTGAATGTAAAAACAACAACTAACAACCCACTGGCTTCAGAGGTTTTGCCCTCATCCTGTCCATTTATTTGGGGCTACATCAGTCCACCGTTCCTAAGGCTTCCTCAGTCAGTAGCAATTACCCAGGCCCATAGTCCACTGTACTGACCAAGCCTGGCTCACATTAGAATGGAGGAAGCAGGAACTCTCACAGGAGGCCAAAACGTTTCGGAAAGTAGACAACATCGGGATGCATATGTGGCTTTCACCAGCGTGTCCAGACCCGCCCATTGCACATCTCTCCTGATACCTCTCCCTGGGGTTGCTTGGCTGGTCGGAGCAAGCCTACCATTGCATGGAGAAGACATTTGGAGGAATTTTGAACAGAGTTCATGTCATGGAGCATCAAAGAACAGGGCCATTCCTTCGGGCAGGAACCATGTAGGAGCTGCGCATCTGGCACTCAGGGCAAAGGGACTGGTGCAGGCATGGCCCCAGGGTCCCCAGAGCCCGTCCTGGGAGCCTCTAGGGACCTGCGGAGTCCAGGTGAGGAGCTGCTGCCGTGGCATCTGCCGGCACAGACAGAAAGTCCGTGTGATACAGGCCAGATAAGGCGGAAAGAGGAGCAGAAGGAAGCAGTTCTGTTCCCAGCAGAGGGAAGGCTGAAGGGATGATCTGGGGGCCCTGGGAGTTGCTAGCAGAGAGGCTTAGGTGACAGGAGGCCTCTTCACAAACACTCAGGAAGGACACCAGCCTGTGACCCCCGAAAGGCCCCGGGTAAAGGCGCCTGACGGGCGGCTGGCTTCTGTGCAGGTCTCACCAACTCCCACAGGGCTCAGGATTCCTTCTTAAAGATCCCCAGGAAAATAGTTTTCACTCCGCTGAAAACAACAACACCTTAATGTTTGTCACCAGGGAGTCAAATACCATCTACAGTAATAGTGTTCCATTTTCCCCTGATTTCCTTGATGAAAAGTGAGAGTTGCTGGCCTGGCTGGTGTGACTCAGTGGTTGAATGTCGACCTATGAATCAGGAGGTCAAGTTTCGATTCCCAGTCAAGGCACACGCTCGAGTTGTGGGCTCGATCCCCAGTGTGGGGCATGCAGGAGGCGAGGCAGCTGATTAATGATTCTCTCTCATCATTGATCTATCATCCCTCTCCCTTTCTCTCTGAAATTAATAAAAATATATATTTTAAAAGTGAGAGTGGCTTCTTCGGTTTACAGAGTCCTTAACCCTCACAATGTGCCTGCCATATCGCTAAAGCTCGCCTTCACCCCTGTGACAAAGACCACCAACTACTTGACTGACCTCTGCCTTCACCACTTCTTCAATGGTCTTGGCCATCGTGCGGATGGCTGGGAGGCACTGGATACCTGACCCACCAGAGATGCAGGTGCTAGGCATGTATCACTCTACAAAGGGACCCCTCTAGTTATGCCAGAGCGGGGAGCAGCAGCTCGGCCCTTCCCTTTCCCACCCTCCAGAAGGAAAAACAACCCATCCATCCAATGCCAGGGACTTTGGAAAGATGCCAAGTTACCCTGAGCCTAGACGTGATGAGGTCCAGAGAAGAAATTCAGCTCCAAAGGGAAAAGACTCAGAGAGCTGCTTCTGAAAAGTGCTAAACAACAAGAAGCTATTGATGAGTGGGGCGCTTTACTCCCTTGTGCAGGACCTGCCATGTCCAGATCCAATGTCTGCTCAGGAGGGGACCCCGGTTCACACCGTAGCATCCTGGGGGAATGGTGGGTAGCTGCTCATGGCTGAGAGAATGCTCTGAATTGAAGGTAGGTGACTCTGAGTGAGGATGGTTTCACTGAGGATAACTATGTACTCATGTCAGGAGCATTGGGGCACAGACCACAGGAGGGTGACACTATCTTCGGAGAGGTGGGTGACACATCAGCAGAGGGCTATGAACCTGACCCTGTGAGACTTGGAGGAAGCTATACCTCACAAGGGGACCTCAGGGCAAAGGATCCTTCCTGAAGCCACTGTCACTGTGGCTAATAAACTCTGGTTCCAAATCATCAGGACCTTGGATTACCGGGGTTGTCCATTGTTTATTGGTGGTGCTGGACTTCCTTTTCTTCTACTCAGACCTGTGTTTGCAAGGTTTGGCCCAGATTACAGGGTTGATTGGTGATGGAACTTTCCCATGTCTCTGCTCATGATTTAGATAGAAACTACACTGCTCACGTGCATTATCTTTTAGCTTCAGGGCTGTATTCAGCTTTCTCCAGATGAAGTCGTCACCTATAAACACCTCCCTTCTCTCCCCCCCCCCCCAATAAGTCCACAAATAGGCAGGATTAGTGTGTGGGTCACCTGAAAAATTGTGTGAACCCTTTTTTTGTCCCCAAGTCTCTGTGTTTGGGGGAGCTTGCTAAAGGGAGGAGCTTTCTGAGAACTTGTGCTTAGTGTTAATCTTTGGCCAATGGTTTACTTCCCTCAGTTGTTGAGTTGGAAGATTAGGTGGTGATTTATCAGAAAGTATAGCAGGAAAAACTTGTGGTCATTGCTGAGACCTGACAGTGGCTAACTAGTTCCAGGCTAGAAGGTAAGCTCCGATCCACTGGCTTTGCATTTTCTGAAAGAGTCCTATGGAATGGGAGAAATAGACCACCGAGAAAGTGAGATCTCTGCTCTCCTGGAGGTGAAGCTAATGTTTATATGGAGAAGGGGACAGGCAAGCCCAAGTTAGAGGCTCTGCTAGCTGTGTGATCTTGGCAAGTTCTTTAACTCTAGACTTCAGTTTGCTTCCCTGGTTAATTTTCTTCTCAGTTCTATTAGTTTCTTAATAAATTATTGTGGAAATTTTTAGGTGGGCAATCATATTGTCTACAACTAGTGAAGTCTTTGCCTCATCCTTTCTAGAATTAATAGCAGGCATTCCTTTCTCTTGTTTTATTGCCTTGGTTAGACGTAGAAGAGGATCATTGATCTGCTGCCTCCCACCTTCTGTTGAACAGAATCGTATCCTGTTCTTGGCATCTATTCACCAAAATGATCATGCAGCTTTTCTTCTTTAACCTATAAGCTGGTGCATGTGATTAATAGTTTTCTGTTAATGAAGGAATTTTTTTCAAATACATTTTATTGATTTTTACAGAGAGGAAGAGAGAGGGATAGAGAGTTAGAAACATCGATGAGAGAGAATCATCTATCAGCTGCCTCCTGCACACCCCCTGCCGGGGATGTGCCCGCAACCAAGGTACATGCCCTTGACCGGAACCGAACCTAAGACCCTTCAGTCCGCAGGCTGACGCTCTATCCACCGAGCCAAACCGGTTTCGGCATTTCCCCCCCTATTTTGAATCACCCTAAATTCTTCAGTTAAACACCAGTTAATGCATTTTTATTTTGAATACTGCATGACTTGATCTGTTTATATTTCGTTTGGGATTTTAAAAAATCTAAGCTTAGAAGTGATACTCTTTTCATTGATTTGCGGGTGCTATCTTTGTCCGGTTTTGTGGGAGTGGTTTTTAATGAATTGTGTTGACCTAAAGGAGCGGCCAGAAGGGAGAAGCGGACATGCTGAGGGAGCTCCAGCTGTCCCTGTTGGTCATCCTGCTGCTCTCCTGTGGCTTCCTCTTCCAGCTCACCCTGAAGTCTGGCTGCCTCTTCTCCTGCCTGCCCCCCGAAAGGTCCCAGCAGGGGCCGGAAGCCCTGCTGGGCAAGGGACGCGGCATCGTGTTCCTAGAGACCTCGGAGAGGACGGAGCCGTCCCCGCTGGCCTCCTGCGCCGTGGAGTCCGCTGCCAGGGTCTATCCTGAGCAGCCGGTGGTGTTCTTCATGAAGGGTCTCAGCAGTTCTGTGCCGCTGCCCCCAAACGCCACGTACCCAGCCTTTTCCCTCCTCTCGGCCATAGACAATGTTTTCCTCATCCCTTTGGACATGAAAAGCCTGTTTGAAGACACACCACTGTCTTCATGGTACGCTCAAGTAAGTGTTCAGAGAATCTTAGAATGCCCATGTTGGGAGGGACCACAGACAATTTACTCATTCTATAGAAGGGTAAGCTGAGGGTAAGGACTCAGTGCGAGAGACAGGACTAGAACCCAGAGCCTGTAACTCTTTTGTTATTTTTAAAAATATGTTTTCATTGATTTTTTAGAGAGAAAAAGAGGGAGGGAGAGAGAGAGAGAGACTTCAATGATGAGAGAGGATAGTTGATCGGATGCCTCTTGCATGCCTCCTACTGGGGATTGAGCCCACAACCCAGGCATGTGCTCTGACCAGAATGGAACCATAACCTGGTTCATGGGTCGACCTGGTTCACCCACTGAGCCACACCAGTCGGGCAGATCCTTTACTCTTGCATAGGTTGAGCTCTCATTCAAGTAATTGGGAGAGACCATAAGTTACTTACCTTTTCCTGCTGTCTTTTGTTTCTAGCTTTCTATCTTAGTATCTAGGTTCCGTTTGAGACTATTCTTGACAGAATGAGTTTCTGTATTTTTTCTAGCTGTGTATACTCCTTATTTTCCCCTGCCAGTTTTAAACCCATTCGTGTTAAACTATTTTTGCACCTTGAGGGTAAAGTAGGCAAGATTTCACTTGAAAACTATGTAAATAGAAAATTCACAAGGGATCAGGTGGAGTACTGCTGTATAAGATTGGGTTATGTTAAGATACTAGAGGCTCGGTGCATGAAATCTGTGCACAGGTAGGGTCCCGAGGCCTGGCTGATGATCAGGTCTGATATGTGGGGTGATCAACGGGGTGAGCAGGGGGCCCCTGCTGGTACCCGCCTTGGCTGGCCTGGGGTCTGCGGGCTAGGGGCAGCTCCTGCACTAAGAATCTGCCCCATGGAGGTCAGTGTGCATCATAGTGACAGGTCATTCTGCCGGTTGTTCCGCCGTTCCGTAGATTTGCATATTAGGCTTTTATTATATAGGATAATCAAGAAATTCCTGGAAATCTCAGATTTTTAAAAATCTTCATCTTAGTAAAATAGCAGAACAAGGAAGTAATACTTCAATTAAGTATTTCTCTCATAAGGACCCACAATCAAGTAATGTTTAAGGAACTTATAGTAGAACCATTCAATGATTTCATTATGGAGCTTTAAACTGTGCCACCTTATGAAGACTACAACATAAAATTAAATACTCTTGCATTATAATGTAAGATTATTTTAGCTATGCAACTCCCCTCCCCCAATCTATTTGGAAGAAAAAGACTTGAAGAAACACACACACATAAACACACACACACACACACACACACACACACACACAGTAATATTAGGTGTTTTAGTATGAATTGGGAGCGAATTCAGTGATGAGAATATGTTAATTTTATAAAATTATTTTTTAAAAGTTACTAGAATATGACATAAAAATACTAACATTTGCTTACTATATAAAGTCTTATCTAAGCTGTAATCATAGGCTAGATCCATGGTCGGCTCTTGAGTCACATGCAGCTCTTTGGCCCCTTGAGTGTGGCTCTTCCACAAAATACCACGGCCTGGGCAAGTCCATTTTCAAGAAATGGCGTTAGAAGAAGTTTAAGTTTAAAAAAATTGGCTCTCAAAAGAAATTTCAATCATTGTACTGTTGATATTTGGCTCTGTTGACCAATGAGTTTGCCGACCACTGGGCTAGACCAAATGTCAGAAAGTCAGAGCTTTAGGTTTTGTAGGCCAAGAGGCAGGATTGAGGCCATTTATGAAGGTACTTGTGTGGATTTCCTAAGGCTGCGTAATAAAATGCCATAAACTTGGTGACTTAAGAGAATGGAAATGTATTGCCTTCAGTTGTGGAGACCAGAGATCCCAAACCACTACCATCAGGTGGGTATCAAGGTGCAGGCAGGGCCCATTACCCCAGGGGTATGGGGGGCTCTAGAAAACACTCCTTCCCGTGGAGCTGGTCACTCCAACCTCTACCTCCATCTTCACATCCCCTTTTGTGTGTGTGTGTGTGTGAACTCTCCATCAACCTGACTATAAAGGACACTTACCATTGCATTTAGGGTCCATCAGGATATTCCAGGATAATCTCTCCATGTCAACATCCCCAATGTAGCACATCTGCAAAGACCCCTTTCTCCAGGAGGGAACAGCTACAGGTCCCAGGACTTAGTACCTGGTATCTTTGTGTGGCCATTATTCAGCCCACGACAGCACTCATTTACAAAAGAGGAAAACTGTGCCACCTGCCTCATTCCTCTGGGGCTTTCCTGGGTGCATTTCCTGAGTGAGGGACGCACCTGCCCCTAGTCGTTGTTAGCTAGAGGTTTTGTAGACTAAGCGACAGGCGTGTGTGTGTGTGTGTGTGTGTGTGTGTGTGTGTGTGTGTAGGGAGGGCGGGAAGGGTAAAGGGGATTGGTCAGTTTCACTCTTGCCCCATGTGACTTTACTGGTAGATCCCAGCGCTCCCATCTCTCATCTCTCCCCCTGAAGAGCCAGGAAATCTCAAATTGGAACCGTGCGCAGGAGGTGGAGCGACCCACCAGACTGAGCTGTCACCTGCAGTCGCCAGCCCAGGGTTTCTAACAAATAGGTGACCACTAGTGCCGCCCTGGCCAGCGGCCTGGCAGGGGCTGGGAGTGGAGAGGGACCGGGTGAAGGGCACCTGCAGGCTGGGTCCCTGCGGCTCTCAGTGCTCTCCCGCTAGGGGGCGCTCCAGGACTGTACAAGACCAGGCAGCCTGCTGGCTCTGGTCCCAGCCTCACTACCCTACACCTGGGCTCAACTAACATTACCTAAGCTCCGTTTTTGCTCCTTGGGAAGAGAAATCTCTGTTTAAATTGTTTTGGGAGGTGCTACATTCACTTTGCACAAACTAGTCACACACCAGGGCTAGTGTCTAGTGACCCTTGGTGGGTGGGGGGGTGGGGCGGGGGAGGCTGCAGGGGGCGCTGGTGTGGTTTGTCCTGGCCCAGTTACACCACCTCAGCATAGCTGGGGCCAGCTACCGGGGGTTTCCCCCCAAAATAAGACATCCTCCGAAAATAAGACCTACTCCATGGAAACATAATGCATCCCCTGAAAATAAGACCTGGGGCATCTTGGGGAGCAAAAATTGAATATAAGACACTGTCTTATTTCGGGGGAAACAGGGTGTTAGGGATGACCCAACCTGCCGGGGCAGCTGGGGAGGGGCAGCAGGCCAGCTTCCCAATAATCCACTTGCCAAAAGCCCTATTTTGCCTGGCCTCCTGCTGTAAATTCCCCCCACCCTCCCCCCTACCCCCCTCTCCAAACCCCGGCCTCTGGGGCTGACTGGCACCTGCTCCCGCAGGTCAACGCCAGCGCAGAGGGGAACTGGCTGCACGTCAGCTCGGACGCGTCCCGCCTGGCCGTCATCTGGAAGTTCGGGGGCGTGTACCTGGACACGGACGTCATCTCCCTCCGGCCCGTCCCCGCCGACAACTTCCTGGCGGCGCAGGCCTCCCGCTCCTCCAGCAACGGCGTGTTCGGCTTCCGCGCGCGCCACGCCTTCCTGTGGCAGTGCATGGAGAACTTCGTGGAGCACTACGACTCCCGCGTCTGGGGCCGCCAGGGCCCCGGCCTGATGACCAGGATGCTCAGAGTGTGGTGCCGGCTCGAGGACTTCCGGCCGGGGCCGCCCAGCGACCTCCGGTGCGCGGACGTGGCCTTCCTGCACCCGCAAAGGTTTTACCCCATCTCCTACCCGGAGTGGAGGCGCTACTACGACGTGTGGGCCCCGGAGCCAAGCTTCGACGGCTCCTACGCCCTGCACCTGTGGAACTACATGAACCGGGAGGGGAAGGGCGTGGTGAGAGGCAGCCACACGCTGGTGGAGAACCTCTACCGGAAGCACTGTCCCACGACCTACAGGCACCTGGTCCGGGGCCCAGAGCCGGTGGTGACCGGGGAGTCGGGCCCAGGGGACAAGTAGGGCCGACGCCGGCCTGTGGCTGCTACATCGTGGAACTAGAGACACACTCCCCCCCCCCCCCCCTGACCCCACTCTTCCCAGGGGCGTGGGGGCTTGTCCTCATGGCAGGTACCGTTAGCTTCCTCTGTCTGTCGTAGAGAAGTCCCAAAGCCCCTTGTCCTGTTCCTGAGTCAGGGACTGACACTGGTGCCACCGAATCTTGGGTGCGGAGGTGGCACCGCAGAGGTGACAGCTTCCCCAGTGCTAAGGGATCTAGTCCTCCACCCACTCCCAGGCTCCTCCGGACCTGGGGCAGAGCCTGGCACTCGGTGGGCACTCCGGAACTCTTGGCTGTATTGGATGTTGAACGCTGCCCAGCTCAGGGAGGGATGTGAGGGTCACGTGCGTGGCAGGTCATGGTCCACTGAGGATGGAGTCTTCGGCGTTTGGCCTCACCGGCTAAGTAGACCAGGGTGCATGCCAAGTCCACTTTCTCACAACAGCCCTGCAAAAGAGGGCGACCCATGTACACGGGGGGGGGGGGGGGGGACCGAGGCTGGTGGATGTGGCAATCACAGAAAGCCACCCTCGGAGCTATTTCTGCACACGCCAGGGATACGCGGGGAAGAGAGCTGCGAAGCAAATGCTCTAAGCCCCAGGTTTCACACCGGGCTGCGCTCAGAGGACACACACTGACTGCCAGGCCCCAGGCTGAGCCTAGAGATGCTCTCGCTAAGTTGTGTCTCATATGACCCTGCTCCGTAGAGTTTCCTTCCCCATGCCTCCTCCTCCCCACCCCCTAGCTTACAGGTTAAGGACTTCCCCCGGGGCACTCAGCTTGGGAATGTGGAAGGTAAATGAATCTTTGACTCCAAATCGTAGGCTCTCCCCTGCCCTGCAGTGGGTAGTAGGAACTCCTGGAGAGATGAGCATGCCCAGGTCCCGGTCCCTGCCCCACTGACATTTTCCGCATTTAAAAAAATGTGATAAAATACACATACCATAACATTCGCCATTTCGACAATTTTTGAAGTGTGCAATCCAGGGGCACTAAGGACATTCACATTGCTGTGCAACCATCACCACCATCCGTCTCCAGAACCTTTTCATCTTCCCAGAGTGAAATCCCGAACCCAGGAAGCACTCACTCCCCATCCCCTCTCTACCCCACCCCCTCTCGGCCCTGGTAACCGCTATTGTGCTTTCTGGAATATCTCTATGAATGTGACTATTCTCCTTACGATGTACAGGCGAAAGCATGTAAATGTGTCCTTTTGTGCCTGGCTTATTTCTCTTGGCATGATATTTTCAAGGTTCACGTTGTAACGTCTGTCGGAATTCCATTCTGTTTTAAAGGAAATTCTATTCCATTGTGTGTATGCATGGACCACATTTTTAATTCATTCACATGTGGATGGGCGCTTGGGCTGCTTTCACCTTTGGGCTACTGTGAATAATGCTGTTGGGAACTTGTCTGTGCAAAATTTGAGTTTCTGATTTCAGTTCTTTTGAGTATAAACCCAGAAATGGAACTGCTGGACCATATGCTAATTCTTATGTGTAATTTTTTTGAGGAATCACCATCCCCCCCCCCTCTTTTTTTTTTTTTTTTAGCAGCTGTACCCTTTTTTTTACTCCCACCAGCAATGCTTGGGCTTCTAATTTCTCCACATCCTCTCCAACACATGTTCCCACAGGCTTTTGCTTTGGCCGCCCCAAGATACAGAGCTTGGCAGACTGACACTGGGGTGGGAGAAAGGCCTTAAAAATTCCCCCGAAATCTGAGTCTCGGTAAAGCAAGGGATCAGGCCTGATGTCAGGAGAGAAAGAGTTCTTTGGTCTCGGACTTCTCAGCTAGATGCACGGGACAAGCCAGCAGGCTCAGGGGTGGTGGTGACAGGGTAGTTGACATCTGACCAGGCCTGGGACTCACCCAAGGGACCAGCGAGGGACAGATAGAAACCTGGAAGATCCCTTTAGACTAGGGCCAGTGAGCTGCGTGTGCGTGTGCATGTGCATGTGTGTGTATGTGTGTGTGTATATATGTGTGTGTGTGTGGCACAACCAGCCTCCTTGGGCTCCCGGTGGTGGTCTTGCAGCAAGGCCTGGCAGCCATTCACATAGGTCCTGGGGTTTTCCTAAGGGATTAAACCCAGCAATCCCTCCTTCCCCTCCTATAGATCTAAAAATACCTGGGGATGGGGGGTGGTGGGAGGCGGGAGGGAAAGATGACCGGGAAAGGCTCCACCCCTCTTTATCATGGGGTGGGGTGCCTGCCTGGGGATCCTGATCCGTTAGAGACCCCAGGCCTCCAGCTGCTGGGGCAGAGAGGCTCTCTTGCCCCCGGCCTGGCACCCTGGCAGCCCTGAGGTGGCCAGGTGGCTCTGTCCCGGCCCACAAGAGCGCCAGCGTCCAGAGGCTGGGGAGGCATCGGGCCTGCGGGGTGGTGAGGATCTGGGCAATGGCCTGGGCTGTTGGGGGCAGTTCAGGGAACCGGGAGGCAGGGCAGGCGGAGGAACAGAGCTGGGACTCTCCCCTCAATCCTATCTCCTGGGTCCCTTCCATGAGCCCAGGTGCCTGGGAAAACTATGCCGGGACAGAAACGGGGAGGGAAATTCTGTGCAGTCCCGGTAATCGGTGCCAGGAGTGGCAGGAAGCTAAACAGCTGCTGCAGACTCCCTCGGAGGCCGCCCAGAGCTGGAACCTGCACCGGGGCGTGGCCTCCGGAGGCCGGGCCTGGCTCTCCGCCCTCTGCTCCTCAGGTTTGCTCTGAACCGAGGGACCCCCAGAGGGGAGTGGAAATGACTGCGTCCCAGGAGTGGGCTTCCCAGGGAGAATAGCTTTGGATTTTTCCTTTTTGCAAAAATAAAATGATTTGGGGCGGCTTAATGCTTTAAGCTCTGTAGGTAAAGGGGGATCTTTTAGTAACGAGAAGATTTAAAAACAAACTCATTGTGTCCCAGGGGGCCGTGTGCCCCTGGTGAGCCGTGCGCCCCCGGGGAAGCAGTGGGACCCGGGGGGAGGGGAAGTGTGAACCAGAGAAGAAGCGGATTCTATTTGTGTGGTCCTGAGATAGTCACCATAAAACAAACAGACTGCCAAATGAGGAGCGGATTCTATTCATGGGGTCCTGAGATAGTCACCATAAAACAAGCAGATTGTCAAATGACAGCAGGGAGAGGAAGGAGACCTGGGGGGAGATAAGAGAACAACCGAAGGACTGGTATGCATGCATATAAGTACAACCAATGAACACAGAACTCTGGGGAGGGAGGGCATGAATGGGAGGGGGGGGGCAATGGTAAGCTATATACACATATAATACCTTAATAAATTAAAAAATAAAGTAAAATAAAATGAAAGCAAACTCATTGGGTCTCTGATCCCCCCCCGCCCCCCCCGTGCCCTCCAGGCCTGGAGTTCATCAGGAGGCAGCAAAGGGGTTTTCATTGAGGTGGCTGCAGATGAAAATCCAGGGTGACTTGCTTAGTACAGGCCAAGGGTCCATCCAGAGGCCAGCAGAGGCCGGCCCTGGAGGGCTGGGCAGGGGCTGCATTCACCCAGCCCCCCTCAGGCCCGGGGCCTGCTGCTCCCGCGCTCTCTCCTGGGCTTTGAGGAGAGGCCTGCTGTCCCTGTAACAGGTGGTTAAAGCCCGTCTCCCTGCTGGAGGTAATGGGGCAGGCACAATGTTCTAGAAAATGCAGCCGCCAGGCACTGCCATTTGCTAAGTTCTGTGGGGAGGAGGGTGTGTTGACTGACTCTGTATCACTCGCGTCTGCACAGAGCGGACACTTGCCATCAGCTAAGCCAAACTGGGCCACTTCCGAGTCAGTTACCGTGCCGGGAATGTCTCCATACATTATCCCTTTAGTGACAAGGCAAGAGAGAACCAACCTAAGCAAGGGGCAGACAGAAAAATATTTCCAAGGCATAGAGAGAACTCAAAAAATAAAGGTCAGAGGGTGGTGGTGAGTCCAAGGGCCTGATCCAAGGAAAAGATAATGCTCTGAACGGTCCTGCTGCTGCCATTAGCGGGTCATGGCCAGGCTCTTGTGGACAATGAGGCTTTATTTCAACAGAGCCCACCAGCAGGATGGGTCCAATGGGTGCTCTGAGGGGGTGAGAGCTGCCACTGCCCATGATTCCATGATTCTGACCACAGTGAGATCTCACAGAGGAGATGGGTGAGAGCCAGGGCCTGGTGGCTGATCACTAAGAATCCATTGCACCATAAGATTCAACAGCCTGCCAAAACCGGTTTGGCTCAGTGGATAGAGCGTCGGCCTGCGGAATGAAGGGTCCCAGGTTCGATTCTGGTCAAGGGCATGTACCTTGGTTGCGGGCACATCTCCAGTAGGAGGTGTGCAAGAGGCAGTTGATGGATGATTCTCTCTCATCGGTGTTTCTAACTCTCTATCCCTCTTCCTTCCTCTCTGTAAAAAAAAATCAATAAAATATATATTTTTAAAAAAGATTCAACAGCCTTTTCTTTGTGTTGGTTCAGCACAATATCCATACAAAGTACTTTGAGTTCCTGGACCAGAAATGATAGGTTGGCTTCAATACTACTACTGCTTCAGCTGCAGGTTATGCACCATCAGTCAACTGGTGCCCACCACACGGTGGCGCTGTGGGCCACAAAGTAGATGGCTACCCAAGAACCTTAAAAAAAAAAAAAAAAAAAATATATATATATATATATATATATATATATAATTGATTTTTTTTACAGAGAGAAAGGGAGAGGGATAGAGAGAAATATCAATGAGAGAGAAACATCGATCAGCCGCCTTCTGCGCACCCCCCACTGGGGAGGCGCCCACAACCAAGGCACATGCCCCCCGGCCCAGAATCGAACCCAGGATCCTAAAGTCTGCAGGCCAACACTCCATCCACTGAGCCAAACCGGTTTCAGCATACCCAAGGACCTTTTAATAATATGATCTTCTCTGGAAGAGATAACCAGGGCTCTTCCAGCCTGCACCACCACCCCAGAACAGGTGGGGCAGGGGCTGGCAAATTGTCTTATTCCGCCAGGCAACTCTCTTATGACTAAAAAAAAACACCCTCTAAAGACAGGGTACAGAGCAGGGACTTGGCTTGCGTTCCTGCTGACCTTTGGGTTACCCAGGCACAGCTGAGAGCCTTGCATGGAAAAGGCAATCCACAGGTGTCGATGGGTTTCCACAACCTCTGCTCTCAGGAGGCCTCCTTCCTCCCAAGAAGCCCGAAAAATCCTGCAGCCTCGCTGCTTCCTCAGCTGCTGCACCAGTTCGTTGATAGATACATTTAATGGACTCGTCTATACCTGCTCCATCCTGGCCCCCATCCCTGTCCCTTAGATATGACCCAGTCATAACCGAATCTCAGCTCTGGCTGACGTGCCCTTGAGTTGCCCTTGTACTGTCCACTACTCCTTAACTTTCCAGCACATATACGTAGCACCATCACTCACTGCCACCTCCACAACAGCCACTGCTGGATATTTATCGGTATAATCCTGAGGATTCTTGCCCACTTGTGAAAGCAGCTTTCACTGTAGGATGGGGGGGGGAAGGACCTGAAGAAGGGAATCAGGAGCTCCGATTCAAACCCTGACAGCCTTACACTTGTTTTGTGACCTTGGGAGAGTTATGCAAACTTGCCTCTCGTGGGTGAAGTGAGGGCGCAGGCAGGGACAATCTCCAGGACTTATGGTATTCTAGAATCCCAGGAATGCCTCAGGCTTTAGAAATTCACTTTTACCTTTAAAAAGGCTTGTCAATTTATTAATTAGAACCGGAAAGTCCTTTTGATATTGAAAAAAAAATCCTTTTTTCTTTTTCTTTGTTCTTTGAAAATTTAGAACTGCCTCATTTCAGAATGCTTACAGCCTATATTTGTATCAGCATCTATTTCATGGTTCTAAGCCATTTGTCACATAATTGTCTTTTTTCCCACTCCTTTTTGCTTTAGAATTAGTTCTTTTGTGGTTAATGTATAGCAGAAATAAAATGACTTTTGAAAAAGCTATTTAGCTCTGACCGGTTTGGCTCAGTGGATAGAGCGTGGGCCTGCAGACTGAAGGGTCCCGGGTTTGATTCTGGTCGGGGGCTTGTACCTTGGTTGTGGGTGCATCCCCAGTGGGGGACGTGCAGGGGGCAGCTGATCGATGTTTCTCTCTCATGGATGTTTCTCTCTATCCCTCTCCTTTACTCTTTGTGGAAAACCAATAAATATGCATTTTTTAAAAGAGAAAAATGAAGTGTAGGGTTCACAGTTTTACCACGAGGGGCCCACACAGCTCTGTGAGAGAACTGGACCTCGGAAGGGAAGCCAGCCACATTCTGGGGAAGAAAGTGGCAGCTGAGGTCAGAGACAGATCTGCCGTGATGTAGATTATAGTTTGAGAATGGCCTCTAAGAAGCCAGGAAATGGTGTCTGGACTCCAGAGGGGAGAGGATGTGGCACGTTGGACCCTCTAGGGAGGAACATGACCTCATCCAGAACCCGCCGTTGGGTAGATGTGGGTACATTTGGGTCTCAAATGTAAATTATGAGAAACCTGAGAAGTTTGGGGAAGGTACTGCAGTAAAGAATGCACTTCCTATTAGTCCAGTGTATAGGGGGCTTGGACCATCAATATATTGAGTGTGGCAATGCATAACTGATCACTTAATTTTTTTTTTTAAAATATATTTTATTGATATTTTACAGAGAGGAAGAGAGAGAGAGATAGAGAGCTAGAAACGTCGATGAGAGAGAAACATCAACCAGCTGCCTCTTGCACACCCCCTACCGGGGATGTGCCCGCAACCAATGTACATGCCCTTGACCGGAATCGAACCCGGGACCTTTCAGTCCGCAGACCGACGCTCTACCGCTGAGCCAAACCGGTTTTGGCTGATCACTTAATTTTTACTCATTAGCTGTTGCAGGCCAGGTGGCAACTACACTTAGGCTTAAGACCCTATACACTGGTATATTTTTTCTCATTCTTGAGTGTGGATTCAGGCACTCTCATACAGTCTTTTGTCAGAGGTGGTTGCCAGTTTCTATATCAAAAAGGTTTGGGGATGATAACCCCATTGAGGGGTAAGGCATCAGATTAGGAACACTCTATGCTTTTACTTAGATTGTATGCCATTAGAGTTAAGTGAAATAGAAAATTAAACTGAAAATAAAAAGACTTCCCTCTCATCCTTAAATGATAGAATATTTAGGTATAAAATGCTAGGATGATAATTGTTTTTCATCATTACATAAAGATATGATTCCATTGTGTTCTGGAAAAGTCTGCTATCACCCCAAATGCTCTTGCTTTGTAGTCAATCTATCATTTTTCTTAATTTAAGTTTAATATGTTCTTTTTATTTCTGCAATTCTACAATTTCACCACAGTGATTCTAAGCATGGACTTGCTTGTTTTTGTTTGTCCTTACTGGAATATAATATGATTTTAAATTGGAGGAATCATATTTTTAAAAATTGAAGTATGCTAAATGTAAAGGTAAATGGAGTAATTAACTGCATTTCCTAGATGCAGATATAGGGTTTATTTTTCTGTATTTGGTTGGCCACTTCCATC
This sequence comes from Vespertilio murinus, assembly GCA_963924515.1. NCBI lineage: Eukaryota > Metazoa > Chordata > Mammalia > Chiroptera > Vespertilionidae > Vespertilio > Vespertilio murinus. Next base: position 27,924,747 of record OZ004715.1, on the reverse strand, counting down.
CACGAACAATAGTAGCAACTTACACTGATTTAGACAATTCCCAGGAAAGCAGTAAAAGAACACAGCCCATGAGGCCCAGGGCCCCTTACCTGCCAGGGGCTAAGCCATGGGTGCTCCTTCCTGTCTCCTCAGGAAGAGGGTCACATCTACATTTGAATTTGTGGAGTTGAGCTCCAGGCTTCTGTACATTGGGCATAGAAAGAGAAGTGAGGCTGTTTTGATGGGTTTGGTTGGATGTAGATCCTCCAATTGAAGTTTCTTGTTTGATATAATCACCTCTTTACCAGTTGATGTATTAAAGTAAGCATTGTCCTGAAGACAAACATTCATTTTGTTCTAGATCACAGTCCTAATTTTCGCCTTCACAGGTCTCCATTACTGGATGGAACGTTTCTTTCTTGATTTACCTGCAAACCTCCCATGGAATGTTCTTGGCTTACCTCACGGGGCTCTTCTGCCTCGGATAAGCTCTTTCAGTTCTGGAGCCACTGTCTAGTGAGTGGGAATGTCGGTACCTGTGGTGTTTTTGAAGCTGTTGTGTCTGTGAATGTTTTGGGTTTTTTTTTGACAATCATTACTGTGACATAAAGTGTATTTTTTGTTTGGGTGTGTTTCATGTTATATAGTAGGTGCTGGATTCCTGATTTAACAGAGCAGACAGTGGATGCTCTTAGTGACCTCACCAGACAAGGGTCCCACAGCAAGGGTCCACCACCCTGGGACTCACACCCTGCTAAGCTGGCTCTCCTCTCCTGCATCTCAAGCCCACAAGCCAGCGGTGCTGCCACAGGTTCTCCAAACCCCTGGGAAACTAAGGTACATATTTCTGGGGTTTTAATTTATTTGAATATGAGGGAATGCAATTTAAGCATTTTGATTGGTAAATAAATTTAACTAAAAAAAATGACAACAATTAATATAGTTATATGATGCAATAGAATGCAAGGAGCACAGAAATCTCTCTCTAGAGCTCTCTAATGGAGTCTGGTCCTCCCGGCTTTCCAAGGACAAGTTCTCCAAGGCTGAGTTTCCCTTGTGTGTATGTGTGCCTTTTCTTTTTCTTTGTTAAGGTACTAAAGGCCTGGTGCACGACATTTGTGCACTGGTGGTGGTGGGGAGGGTGTGGTTCCTCAGCCTGGCCTGCACCCTCTCAAAGTCTGGGACCCCTCGGGGGATGTCCACCGAGGGGTCCTTAGAGCTACTACTGAGCCTGGCTTCTGGCTGAGCGGTGTTCCCCCTGATGGTGTGCACTAACCACCAGGGGCAGCTCCTGCATTGAGCGCCTGCCCCCTGGTGGTTAGTGCACATCATAGCGAACCGTCATTCCGCTATTTGGTCCATTTGCATATTAGCCTTTTATTATATAGGATTACATATGTGTCCTTATTCCCCCATTATCCCCCCACCCCATCCCTTGTGTGTGTTTTAAAAAATGTTTTTATTATGAAGATTTAATTTATATAGCATAAAGTTCAATACTTTAAAATGTATGTATAATTTAGTATTTTTTTTAGTATATTCACAATGTTGTGCAGTCATCCTGTTTCCCTGTTTTTGTTTTTTCTTCTAAAATATATATTTTTATTAATTTTAGAGAGGACGGGAGAGGGAGAGAGAAAAATATCATGAGAGAGAATCACTGATTGGTTGCCCCCAGCATGCCCCCTGCTGGGGACCAACCACATAACCCAGGCATGTGCCCTGACTGGGAATTGAACTGTGACCTCCTGGTTCCTAGGTCAATGCTCAGCCACTGAGCCACATCAGCCGGGCACTGTTTCTCTGTTTTCAAGGGGGCTCTTTCATGAAAGAGTTTGGGAAAGACTGAGAATTCACAGTATCCGTAACAGGCGACAGGGAAAAAAAAATCTTTATTTGAAGGGGGAGCTCTGGGTGTGTTGGGGATGCGTTTTCATTTCCTATTCAAGTCCTGCCACTTAGGCAATGGTCCTTCTCTGGGCTGGGGAGGCAGCCTGTTCCCGGAGCATTCCTGCGGCACTGTGAACGGATTATCCCTGGAAGGACTAAGGCTGGCGTCTTTCCTGCCATAAAAATTACGGAACCACAAAGAACTTAAACAGCTTAGGAGCCGCGAAGACTCCTGAGAGAACAGAAGGCGCTGGACTCCCTTTTCATCAGGTCTCAATGCAGGGACAGGTGTCCCGTCAATGTCCCCTCTCAGGGCCGCGTGTGTCCCGGCATTGACAAACAAAGTCCACATTCCCGGGAGGCCAGCCAGAGCCCGACCCTGTGTGAGTTTGTGCCTTTCCGTGAAGATTCGAGGCAGGCTTCCAGGCCGCGTAGATAACGGCCTTCCCCTCTCTCTGTCGACGCCTGGCTATTCCACGGGGCCAGACCCGGTGGCGGCCGTGTGGTTTATCGCTTTTCATGCAAATTCACGAGCCGGGGCCGAACAATGGCACGGCCTGTTGTCATTCCTGGCCGGTAGCTCTGCTGAGTGAAGACCTGGGGGGAGGAGGAACGCAAGCCTCTGAACTTGCCTCTGATTTGGGAGTTTCCTTGTATTGCCGACTCTTTTGAGAGTCTTCCCATAACTGGTGGTTAGACCTTTTCAGAGCCAAACAGCAACATCTTGTTAACTCCCTTGCTAGGCTTCATGATTCGTAGCCGCGGCAAGGTCTGGGAATCGGTGCGTCGGAAACTGGCTCCTGGCCCTTTGAGAGATGCTAGTTTACAAAGCCTGGAGTAACAATAGGTGCTTTACAACCTGGCCAACCCCGTTGACTGGGCTTCTGAGGCGGCGAGAGGTTAATAACTGGTAAGTGGCCCACTTTTTATTTTCCCTTAGTGGAAGCCTTTATGTTTATTTACTTATTTATTTACTTTTTTAAATTTAATTTTTAAAATACATTGACAGCCAGTATTACTGTATGTTACCGTAGTTTCGAATACTTTATGGCGTAGCGATGAGACAATGAAATGCTTTACAGAGTGATGACTGGCCCGCTTTCATAGGGCTCGCTAGGAGATTGTATGACTCCAGATTTCCCAGGACGCCCATCCACTTCCTCGTGAGCCATATTTGTCATTTGGTCCCATGTCAGGATACACGGAAACACACCTTGGGCTTCTGAGTCAGGCAGACCCAAACCCCAGCTCCACCACCAATCACTCGACGCGTGGCCGGGCAGGCCGCGTCCCCTCCCCCAGCCTCCGTTTCCTCCGCTGTCCTTGTCATAACGACGCCGTGGGAGCTGAGACACTTCAAACGAGCGTGGTATTGGCACATTGCATACCGCAGCAGCATCCCCACAAATGATACGTTCCCTCTCTTCTTTATTCATCTCTGTACCTGTCACGGCACCTGGTACAAAGTAGGTACTCAGGAAATATTGGTGGACGTCAATGCAAAGGACTCTCCGTGGCCCTGCCTCGCAGGGACATTGTGAAGTTGGACCCTCTCCAAAAGCTCTCTGAAAGAACAAAAGAAGTGTTGAAGCATGTCAAAGCTACTCACGGTTAAAAAAATCTTTAGGACGGAGAAGGAAAACAAGAATAACACTAAAAACAACAAAAGTACTAAATTCTGAAGTGAAATCCACTAGGTGAAGTGCTGTCGTTCCTCAAGAAATAGCGCCGGCTGAGGATTGTCGTGTGCTTTAGAGCACAAAGGACAATGCACGTGACGAGATGGCTCTTGGGTTTGGTGGATTGTTTGACAGAGACGAGAATGGTTGGAGACGGTGCACTTTTGTAAGTGTATCCTTGCTTCGGAATAAATAAAATATAAAAAAATTTTTTTAAGTGCTAACCGTTTTTTGGCTTGGCGGAGAGAGCGTTGGCCTGCCGATTGAAGGGTCCCGGGTTCGATTCCGGTCAAGGGCATGTACCTTGGTTGCGGGCACATCCCCAGGAGGGAGTGTGCAGGGGGCAGCTGATTGATGCTTTTCTCTCACCGATGTTGCTAACTCTCTATCCCTCTCTCTTCCTCCCTGTAAACATCAATAAAAGATATATAACAAGAAGATTTTTAAATGTATAACACGGGGTGTTGAAGGGAGGGCGCCCTCATTCTGATGCGGGGAGGGATTGGCGGAGGTCCATCTCAGGAGGGGTTCAGAGGGTGAGTGTGTGACGTGGGGCCGCCCTTCCCCAGCCCAGTCCACAGACAGTGCTTCCTGATCGTGGCATTCCCGCATGCCCGAGTCCTTCTGACTACCGTCAGTTGGAATCACTCTGGGCTGGCATTTAAGATCCAACGGTGGAGGTGGGAGCATCTGTAATAGTGAAAACAATAGAAGTAAAGTAAAAGAAAAAAGCCATTAAGCAAAAAAGATCTAACCCTTGATTCTAAACAGGGACTTTTGTGCCCATTTAGTGCCTAAAACTGAAAAACTCTTGCACCCACCCAGAAACTTTTAAACTAGTCTCCCAGCGCATACAGGCCATAGCACCAAAGCTATAGCATCTCTCAGCATGCCACGGAGCTTTTATTTTTGTTTTTAAAATATTTCTATGGATTTCGGAGAGGAAGAGAGAGGGAGGGAGAAGAAGGGAGAAAGAGAGCGAGAAAGAGATGAATGATGAGTGAGAATCATTGATAAGCTGCCTCCTGCAAGCCCCCTACTGGGAACTGAGCCTGTGCCCTTGACCGGAATCAAACCTGGGACCCTTCAGTCCTCAGGCTGACCCTCTATGGACTGGCCAGGGCTGCCATGGAGCTTTTAGTGAAGTAGTCGTGCTAGGGTAGGTAGCTAGATACTGGTGGAAGAGCGGGGAGCAAAGGGGATTGACACTGTTGAGCTTGATGGACTGGGGAGCTGGACTGGATGATGGGCCTGCTTCACTGGCAAGTTGCAGCATTCATAGGCACCCCAGGGTGTTGGAGCGTTGCCCTGCCACCCCTCCGTCCCCCAGGTAAGGAGGAAGGACCAGCTTTTCAATTGCTCCGGGATGCAACTGGTCCATGTGCCTGGACTGCGAGAGTGGGGAGGAATAAAAAATAAAGGGGAAATTCTTCTGTTGTGCCTATGTGCAGTAGAAGCCAAGATGGCATGGGGGGATAACCATGAAGACCTGTCTGTCTGGCCTGAGCAAAGGATCAGATAGGATAAGGGACTCAGAGCCCCAGAAGATCTAGAAAATGGATTGGTTAGGGGAAGGACCCAAACACAAGCCTGTGAGAAATTGGGAAATAGATTGGTTATTTTAAAAATTATATTGTCTCCTTCCTAAGCCCAAGATGATATAATTCAAGCTTAACAAAAGTGCTCCCTCCTTCTCTATTTTTTTCTGTAAGGGGCTTGACTCCGTAGTGTGTGCATTCTCTCTCCATAGTGATCATGCAGGCCGAGCAGCCATCTGGGGCCTGGCAGCCTCATGGACTCCACGTGGGCTCCAGGCACAGGCCTGGACTCAGCACCAGCCAAAGCTCAGCCGGGAACAGACTAAGTTAGCCGGGTGGGGACAGAGACTGGACTGGACTAAGCCTTGGGATGGCACAGAATTTATGGCCCTGTTTCTGGGCCTGATAAAGATAGGGCTGGATTTTTTCCTCAGTGGGACAGAACTGAACCCAGACAGGCCTTTGTGCTGGCTCCAGCTTCAGTAAACCTTAACATGTGGGTCCCCAGGCTGACACCACAAGAACCCCATTTCTACCACTAACAGTTGTTGATATTTTTCACTTTATTTTTCTTTTTGCTCTAGATCTCAGATACAGGTCTATGTATACTAGATTAGAGGACAATCAAAATGACAACCATCACATTGCATCCAGAATCATCCCTGCTCTTCCTTGAAGTAAACTTGTTCTTTATCACTTTTCTTCCCTTGAGATGGTATATCCTACGATGTTTTTCAGTCTTTGTGCTCCCCAAGTCGATCAAACCCATGTGACACCGTGGGTATTTGTATGGTATGGGAGTTGTAGTAACCATGGCCTCTGATAAAAGCCTGGCCTGTGTCTATGCTTGTTTTTATTAGGATGCATTGGCTTTAAGTAATAGCAAATCCCAACTGAAATTGGGTTAAGCAATAAAGAGGTTAACTGTCATACATTACAAAAAGTTCAGAGATGGGATGTCTGCCGATGAGGAGCATAAATTAGAACTCTGGCTCCACTTCCCCAGGCTTCTCTTGTTCTAGCCTTCTCCATGAGTTGGCTTTATTTTCAGGCTGGTAGCAACCTGGTGTTAGTACTTTCAATCATCACATCTAGTCACAATTGTGTTTAGATGGAGGAAGAATGTGTGTTTGTGTGCATATGTGTGTATATTTTGGGGGACAGGGCTCTGTTTTGCTGCGTTCTCAATAAGAATGAAGAAAGCTTTCTGAGAATCCTCCAAAAGACTTTAATGAGTCACTCGTTAAAACTGGGCCGTATGCTCTTTCCCCTATACCCGTGGTCGGCAAAGTGCGGATCTTTGGCCCCTTGAGTGTGGCTCTTCCACAAAATACCACGGCCTGGGCAAGTCTATTTTGAAGAAGTGGCGTTAGAAGAAGTTTACGTTTAAAAAATTTGGCTCTCAAAAGAAATTTCAATTGTTGTACTGTTGATATTTGGCTCTGTTGACTAATTACATGCTCGTTATAGAAAATTTGGAAAAACAGAATAGAACAAACTTAACTCAGTCTCGGCACTTAAAGCCAAGAACTCTTAAAACAGTTTGATGCATTTCCTTCCGGATTCTTGCTTGTTTCCCCCCCAGGATTCAGATCATATTGTGTTTACAATGATGGTTTTCTTGTAACATGAAAGGATGAGAAATTCTCCATCTGTTATGAAACAATTTTAAACACTTACTGTCTGCAGAATATTTTGTTACGCTGCTGCAACATAGTGTAACTTCTCGCCTGCTGTTAGGAGTAAGATTTGCCCCCCCCCCCCAACCTTTACCAGTTTTAGAGAATTAAAAACAATCCCGGGTTGCACTTCTTTGTGCTCACAAACCCCCCCCTACCCCCCTCGTTTTGTCTTATTTATTTATTTATTTGGCGGAGAAGGGAAGGAGATTTTAAAAAAGGCTTGGTTTCTGCTTCAAAGAGCTTTCCTAACGAGTCGTGATTCACTTACATTGCATATCATTGTGGACGAACACTGTTCTATCGCTCATGATAGTCTGAATTCAAGGTAATGCACGGAATGCATGTTTTTCTGAAATCCAGTGAATTTATTCGGATCCATGTGGGATGTTCCTTGTGCTCTGGTACTCATAAAAAAGGTTTTTGGCATTTTGGCTTCAAGAACAAATAAAGAATCACAAATACAAGTTGTGTTTGATTTGTGTCGGGGCTAATTACTTAGGAACCATTCAGCAGTAATGGTATCAGATATTTAAATACTTCGCAAAATGCAATTAATTAAAGGACTGATGATTCTAAGAGCTATGCAACCAACAAGGGATTGAGTGAAGAATTTTAAGTCGGGATGCCAAGTTCAAGGCAAAATATCAATCTCCTCCCACTTGTAATATCTATAAATAAAGTAGATGAAGATGATAATAACAATTATGTAATGTTAAAGAAAAAGTTAAATTTGTCACTTATTCTAGTTCAATAAAAGGATTATAAGGAAAAGAACAATTTCAGGCAAAGGACTAGTTACATCGTACCATTCAGAACTTCCTAAGAGCAAAAGAGTGAATACCCATCAACTTCTTTGGCTTAAAGTTAATTAATTGGCTTAAAACATGTTACCTTGTAACTTGGACACCTATGTTATGCCTTGAAAATCCCAGGCAGAAAGTAAACTTATACAGAAAACCAGAAACATCATAAAGGCAATATGTTTTTGCTGGTAGTGTTCACTATCTAAAACCTTTCTCACAACCCTGGCTGGTTTGGCTAAGTGGATAGAGCATTGTCCCACAGACTGAAGGGTTGTGGGTTCCATTTCATGTCCTTGGGTGAGGATTAATAAAACAATAAGGTAAAACCCTTTCCCCCACATTCTTGCACATAAGCCCTTGGTAGTAATGAGAACCTGGCCAGGGCACAGAACTTTCACAAATTCTGCAAGTGGAGAACTTAGGCGCTCTGTATGGGTTGAATTTTGCTCTTGTAGAAGTCAAAGCTTTATCTTTGTTCAGCTTCTGTGCACCATTTTCTGTGGGATTCCTTGCACTGGAGAAAATGTGTATCTAGAACGGTAACAGTGCCAAGTTTCTTTTCACGGTTTCCACATACCATTCTTCCACCGATAGCTTCTTAGCCATGGAATCACAACCTCCTCCTCCTCCTCCTCCTCCTCCTTCTCCTCCTCCTCTTCCTTCTCCTCCTCCTCCTCCTTCTCCTTCTTCTTCTTTAAAGAGTCAGAATGATTTCCTTTGGGCAGATTCCCAGGAGTGAGACTGCTGGGTCACAGAGCGTGAACCATGTAGTCTTAGACTCTGTTGCCAAGGACCACGAAGGTCATTCTGACACCAGTTCTCTGGGGGAACCTTCACTGGGTTCTGTCTGCGCCATTGGCTGTGCCCCTTTGCAGATGGATGGGACTGGTCTGTCCCCACAAAAGCTTCTGGTTGGAGGAGGTTCTGCCAGCCTTCAGGAAGAGATAGGGTCATACTCACCCTGGACTTTCAAAACATCTCCACCCACATTCTGATCCCCCCACCCGCCATCCCTCAATGTGCTGGGTTGCAGCGGGACATTTTTGTTTCTCTCTCCCTCTCTTAATTACGACTTAGCTCCCAAGACTTGGGCAAACACTCCAAGTATCATAAGGGGCTGGCCGGCTGGGTGGCCCGTGCTCCATCGTGGCACTCTATCCACCCTTCAGCCCAGCTCCGTCCTCCTTACGGAGCCATCCCCATGGCAACAGTCCTCCTTGGGGCAATAAGTATGGGCAGCAAACCCCCACATGCTTGATATGTTTGATGTTTCCCTTTCCAAAAAATTCTTTGGGGGAAATTCAAGTTGGCTTGTTGAACAAAATAAATACATTTTTCTTTTTTTAAATTGTCAACAAGTGCTAGAGATGGCGGCGGCTTTGATAACGGGGAAAGCCTGGACTGACTGCCCAGCAGCCCGAGACCAGAGGGAGCCGGTCACATCCAGCTCCACTTGAGACCAGAAAGGAATGGGAACGCTCTCAGCAGCGGGGACACGGACTCAGGCCCCGGGCGGTGTTGGGAGCGCCCAGCTAAGATGAGTGCTGACTTGGAATGAGCTCAGGCCAAATGCAATCTCAGTGATATAAAGGGGAGGGGAGTGGGGAGAGGGCGGGGGGTTGGGCTGCTACCACTGCAGGGGCCAGGATTTTACTTGCAGACAGTACACTTTGGGGGTCCTGGGCCGTTCCCTGTCCCTCCAGGTGGCATCGCACCACAGTCCTTGTTAGCCCCGAAGCCTTTAGAAGTGCGCACACACACACACACACACACACACACACACACACACACACACACACGGTGCACAGCGTACAGGGCGCTCCGCAGAGGCTGCATGTGTCAGCGCAGAGGGACCAGCCAGCCCTGATGTCTTCACTCATCCCTGCCATCTGTCTGCCCACCATTTACTCTTGTTTTACTTAAAAAAAAATATATATTTTATTGATATTTTACAGAGAGGAAAGGAGAGGGATAGAGAGCTAGAAACATCTATGAGAGAGAAACATTGACCAGCCGCCTCCTGCACACCCCCCACCGGGGACGTGCCCGCAACCAAGGTACATGCCCTTGGCCGGAATCGAACTGGGGACCTTTCAGTCCGCAGACCGACGCTCTACCACTGAGCCAAACCAGTTTCGGCTGTTTTACCTTTTTTTTAAACTTGAGAATTAATGATTACAAATTTTATCGTGCTATGTTTTTACGTGTTAATCCTCACCTGAAGATATTCTCCTCCCTCCCCCCCCCCGCCCCCCATTGACTTTTAGAGAGAGTGGAAGGGAGAGATAGAGAGAGAGAAACATCAATGTGAAAGAGACACATCAGTTGGTTGCCTCCTGAAGGCACCCGGACCAGGACCAGGGCCGGAGATTGACCCTGTAACGGAGGTACCTACCCTTGACTAGAATGGAGCCAGTGACCCATCAGTCCATGGGCTCACTTTTCAATCACTGAGCCAAACTGGCTAGGGTAGTGCCATGTTCTTCTAAGTATTATGCTTCTTGGGTTAATAAGCAAATACTTTTCTTTTTTTTTTTTTTAAAAAAAAGTAGATTCCTTCCTTCCTTCCTTTTTTACTTCTTTCCTTCATATGTATGTGTGTATTTTGCCTGTTTAGTGGGATCCACTCTGACAAGGTGGAAAGAGAGTGAGGTGTGGAACCAGACCCAGCCTGGTTGGAATATCTTTCTATTCGCTATGTGGCCTTGGCACAGGGTGACCAGATCTTCCTTTTGGGGGGGCCACGGGTCCCCTGGAAGGCAGGGTTTTCAGTGCCGGCAGACACACTCCAGGGAGAGGCACTCAGCGTTGAGGTCCCAAGACTCCCACCTCCACTTCCCAGAGCTTAGAAAAAAATAACAGAAGCTGTCCAAATGTGAGATAAGTGTTTTTAATATTTAAGTAACAAAACATGCAGGTTAATATCCAATGCATATACAATGAGAGAGCAACAAAACAAAATTACAAAGCACAGTCTAAAACTACATGGAGACTTTAAACAAGTGCTAGGCAGAGAATATGCTAATTAAAATCCAACTGAGCCACACCCCAGTGTCTCACACTGTCCAGGAACTTTCTGGTGGCAGGAAGGAGACAGCTCATTGTGCTCCAAAGCTTTCAACTCAAATCCTGAGGACTCTTAACAATCTCCATGCTTGAGATTGCTCAGCTTCCTCTTCTTCCACCTCACCCCCACCCCTACTTTTTATTCTTGAATTAATTTGTATGTTCATCATTTACCCCAGCTTAGACAACAAATTCCATGAGTACCCTATTTAATTTGATCTAAAACCATTGGCATTTCAGTGAGAAGGGTCTCTTAGTGAACACAATTCTTTTCAGTTTAATGGGCCATGATCTGGTCTCTTCTCAGATATCATCTGTCCAGCTAAAGATCCCTCTGAATATTCACCCACCTTCTTGGAGGTCACTTTTATATGCACTATTGGAGTTAGGACATTTCTCACCCTCCCCCCCAAATAATTACTCAATGGTCAGACCCCCTCCACCCTTACCCATACCTCCATTTTCCAGGGGGGCCTATTTGGGCTCTGGTGCTGGGATGGGATCTGGTGCGTGGCCTGGGAGGAATGTAGGCTTTCTGCAGCTCTGATGTAAACACAGGGAAGGTGTGTGGCTGCAAAGAGCTCTTGGCTCCTAAACATTCAGCGGTCTGAGCACTGTGGGCGAATTTAGTGACGGGAACTGCTCTCCGGGTAACAAAGCTGACCCCAGTGGTCTACTGTCAGCCAACAGTGGCCTGTAGCCCTGCAAATGTGGGCATGTAGCACTTGGAGACATAACTTTGAATTCAGGCTCATCACTTAAAACAACCACCACCACCACAACAAAACGAGTTCAACTCACTTCCTAGACCTGTTGTGTTCCATTATTTGGTTTTTATACATGGGTTACACTGATTCTATCATTTCCATCCGAGTCCTGGAGACCTCAAAGGGGATTAGGATCAGTGAGCATTTTATGAAATTTGGACGGAAGTGTGATTTTCACAAAATAGACAACATCCAAAAAATTAGCTAATTCACAGAGACAGTGTATCATTTTACTAATGCGTTATTTATTCTAACTCTATGTAGAATATCAAATATATTTAGAGAAGCAAAAAAAAAAATCCTCTTCTCATTTTTCTAGGGATGCTTTCTGGCCTGTGACAGAAGGGGGACCCACAGTCGGGGGCTCCAGAAACCCTTGGGGGGGGTTCTTGCTGGAATGAGCAGATGCCTAAAGAAGTGGAAACACTTGGCTGCTTTCCTCAAACAAAAATCACTGGTCCATTTAAGGTCACATGGTAAGAAAACTCAGATAACGAGTTTACAAAGACATTACAAATACATTTCCCCTATCTCCTCTTCTCCAATCAGCGTTTAGTAGAGGCAAAAGTAGCTGGAAATGATGTCTTTTTGACAGAATCTCTAGTTTTCCTTTCGGAATTGTTCTGGGGGATGAGTTGAGAAACAGATCACCCATGGGCTATTGGCTAGGAGGAGGAGGAGGGAGAGTCTGTCTAAATCATTCAAGTGTCGGGTAGGAATTCAAACCATATTCCATAACCAGATTAGGAAGGTAATATCTAAAAAGAGAAATTTAGGATTGGAAAACGTGAGCTATGGGCCCTCATTCATATCTGATAACTCGCTGTTTGCGATGGGATATTTAGAGGCAGAGACGTGTGGCTAAGACCATCTGGCCTCCCAACAGGTGAAATCAGCGCTTTCCTAACTTCCAGCAGAGAGTGAAAAGCCATCGGGAAGCAAGGGAAACTGCCCTTGTTTTTTGGGGGTGAGCTCTAATTGGGGTTTTCTTCTGCCCGTGCCCAGTGTCTTGGAATGCTACACGTAGTCATACTTGGAAGGATGAGATTGCACCTCGTCTTCGGTGCGCGCGCCCCCATCGTATATCTTCTTGTTCTTGGTGGTGGGCTCGAAGCCGGTGCTGGCCTTGAAACCTCCCGGCTTGTAGGCGACACTGGGGCCCGAGGCGTGGTAAGACACGGCTTTGTAACTGAAAGACGAAGGAACGTTCCGGAATCAGAGGTGTGTTTGATAGGAGGACCAAGCACCCATTTACGCTGGAATGTCTCAGGGTTAGCACCGAAAGTCCAGTGTCCCCGGAAACCCATAGACCTGGGCAGACTGAGGGAATTGGTCACTCTAGGTTTTGGGACACCGGTGTGTGTGTGTGTGTGTGTGTGTGTGTGTGTGTGTGTGTTTACCTCTGCAGTGGAGCAGAATTTCTGGCTTTGTATTAGAGCCAATAGTTACTGGCTGCCAGTTCCCTCTGTTAATCAATTCAAACAGGGGTGGGGAACCTTTTTTTTCCTGCCAAGGGCCATTTGGATAGTTATAACATCATCCGCAGGCCATACCAAAAAAACAAAACAAAACAAAACAAAACAAAAAAAACCAACAACTTAAAAACTGGCCTGCTGTATTTGGTTAAACATATAATTAATTCACCCCTTAATGCCGTGGCAGGGCCAGGCCCGATGATGTTGTGGGCCTTGTACAGCCCACGGGCCGGATATTCCTACCCCCGAACGAAAGGGAAGCTGAACGGGAAGCAGGGTCCAGGCGAACGTGGTTGTGCCAAGGAACCATGGGATCTGTGGACTGGAAGGTGCCTCCATGCAGCCCGTCTCTACTCCGCTCAGGTTAGGGGAGAGGTAACGGAGGTCCAGAGAGGGCAAACGCTGTGCCAGCAGTCGCAGGGCTGGTTCACAGCAGGGCCAGACTGTGATCCAGGTCTCCAACTCTGGGCCCATTTGTGGAGCTACACAGCAAGGTTTCTCAACAGCAGGCCTACCGGCACTTGGGCTGTTGGCTTCTTTGCTGTGGGGCTTGCCTGTGCATTGTGGGGTGCTTAGCAACATCCCTGGCCTTCCCCTCACTCCCCCAGATGCCGGTATCACCCATCCCTCCTCCCCCCCCATACCAAAGTTGTGACAATCAGAGTGTCTTCAGATGTTGCCCAACATCCCCTGGGGGCAAAATTGCCCCAAGCTGAGAGCCAGTGAGTTATAGAATACTGGAGCCAGGGGGAACCCCTGGATGGGTGTCCCCCTTCAAATAGGATCACACCTAAATTTGCTCAGGTAGAAATATCTTTATTCGGTTGTGTTTTTTTTCTCCCCTTTTTTCTTTTTCCTATTCCCCATAAAGAAGAAGGTTCAGTCTCAACAACCTCATTCCATATGCCTAGACAGACCATTCTGGCTGGAAGTTATGTGTTAAAACGGAATCCGATCAGACCTCTGATGACATTGGGTTGGGGAAACTCACGTGGTTTCGTGGGGGGCCAGGCCCCGGCAGGCGATGCACATCATCACTCCCCCAATCAGCGTGAGGCCTCCGGCGACCCAGCCCACGAACAGAGCCGAGCCGAAGGTGTACCTGCGGGGGAGATGGAGGCTATGAACGTGACTGACGCGGCTCTCCAGGGTCCACCCGCCGCGTCTGGCCATGCCTGTCCTCTCTGTCTCCTCAACGTAGGCACTCTTTTATTTATTTTTGTAGCTTTCCCATTCTATTTATTAATTTTTTGTTAATCCTTACCCGAGGATATTTTTCCTTTCTTTTAATTTTAATTTTAATTTTTTTTAGAGAGAGTGGAAGGGAGGGGGAAAGACAAAGAAAGAGAAACATCCAGGTGGGAGAGACACATCAATTGGTTGCCTCTCACTTGCCCCCTGAACACATGTGCCTCTGGGTCACAGCCCCCTGAACAGGTGCCCCGGAGCAGAGCTTTGGAACTAAGCCAGCCAGCAAAACCGCTGCAGGATTCTTGGGCCTCTTAGATCACGGGGGCATCACCAAAGGGAAGTGGCTTGACAGTTTAACCGGAGAAGTTTGGGAGAATCCGTCTCAATTTCTGAAGGAAGTTTGGTCCCTTGAGTTCTTACTGTGGTCCAGGAAGCATTCATCTCGCCCATCTCAAGTAATCCTGGCAGCCGTCCGTGTAGGGGGGAGTACCGTCTTCATAAAGAACTAAACTGATGTGACCATCGTATAGATGAGGAAACGGAGGCTCTGAGAGGCTAATTAACGTTCCCAAACACCCAGGGAGAACATGGCATTTCCAGGATGCAAATGCAGGTCACTCTGCCTCCCTCGCCCTCACTGATAATCATTAAACTACACCATCTATTACACGGAGGGAAAAACCATAAACGTGATGATAAATGGTTTCAGAGCTGGGCATTTGAGAGTAGTGGGGACTGTGGCAACCTGCAGAGTGTGAGCCCCAGTGAAAAGGGCAGCTGCCTCTCAGCTGCGGAGATGTTGCCGTCTGAGAGGGAGGGCCCGGTGCTGCCAGCTCTGGTTTTTTTTTATTTTTTTATATAAGAAAGTGGAAAAAAAAAATAGACCTGTGTGTGTATGTGATGTAAGTGTGCTTGCATTAGAAAAATCCCTGTGTGTCGGGTACAATGGTGCTCGGCCCAGTTCCCCTTTGTCCCTTTATCCATCTCCGTGCCTCTCCCCCAGCTCGTGTGTTATTTGGCCTTTAACCTGATGGTCCCTGCGACTCTCCCTTGAGCTCTGGCTTTGGTTCAGCCACTGGAGTCACTTTCCCCGCACGCACAGAGGCTGGCTGGTGCTGATATACGAAAGAGCCCATCGCTCCCTAGGATCAGGCTGAGTCCAAGACTTCACCTGATTCTGCTTGCCCCAGGCCCTCATCTGTCTCTCCGTCCTTAATACATCACTCACACACCGATCCTCAGGATCTGTTTCTGAGCAACCCAACCTGAGACACTTCTAATGTTTAAAAGTTGGTTATAAAATGAGGTGTTTAGGCTAATACAAAACACCTTGCAAGCTGTCTACAGGGCAAAGGCAGACAGTTTGTAGTTCTGACCCGGGGTTTAGGTTCTGCAAATGTCAGGTGGAGGAGGGGTAGGTGGGGGGTGCAAAGCCCCATTGATTGACTTCCAAGATTTTTCTTGGCAGCTGTGCTGTCTGTGTAGAGAAGATGAAAAGACAGAAAGAGGAAAAATGCTGTGCATCCATGGAGGGAAGAGTTCAGGAGGCCAACTGGAAGCCGCTGATCTCAATTTTGGGGCTGAAGTTGCCTGTCAGGTTCCAGGAGATGGTGAGAGGTTGATGGCACACATTAGCGCTGGGCGTCAGGTGGGTGGTAGGGGGCTCCTCTGGGCAGGGACAGTGACTCTAGGCCAGCCGTGGGCAAACTACGGCCCGCGAGCCGTATCCGGCCCGTTCGGCTGTTCCATCCGGCCCACGGAGCCAAAAGAGCGGAGGGTTCTCTTGCTCTCCCCTCCGCTCCTTCACCAGCAGCCCAAGATGAGAGTGCCAGCATGGTCAGGTTGCTTTTGTTCCGGCCCTCTGGTCCAGTTTAAGAACCCATGGTGGCCCTCGAGTCAAAAAGTTTGCCCACCCCTGCTAAGCACATAGAAACTGTGGACAAGGTGGGCTCTTCTGATTGGCCTGTGACAGAGGAGCTTTTGAGGACATGGGACTTTCTATGCTAAAAACGGGGAAAGTCCCAGGCAAACCAGAATGAATCGGTCCACTTACTTCTGAGTTGCTCCTGTAACCAAGAGAACCTGGGGGACCATAGAGGCAGATAAGGGCAGCTACACTTCCTGTCCATTCTTTTTTTTTTTTTTTTTTTTTAATATATTTCATTGATATTTTACAGAGAGGAAGGGAGAGAAACATCGACCAGCTGCCTCTTGCACACCCCCTACCGGGGATGTGCCCGCAACCAATGTACATGCCCTTGACCGGAATCGAACCTGGGACCTTTCGTCCGCTGGCCGACGCTCTACCACTGAGCCAAACCGGTTTCGGCTTCCTGCCCATTCTTGAAGCAAAGCAGGGACAGAGATGGGGATAGGAATTCTAGGGAAGCCAGAGAGTAAATGGTTTTGTCATGTCCTCACACCCTGTCTGTATCCCATAATGGTGTGGCTGAAGACATACCAAGCGTATTTACTCCAGATATGACCGGTCACTCTTAGCTATACTATTTGCAGTGCTCTCTTAGAACAAGGTCTTTTTCCTTCAGGGATTTGCTGCTGCTTCTTACTATGAGAAATGTCCCTTCGAAGTTGCTAAATGAATATGCATGTTGGAATAATCGCTTTTTCACCTTTTAAAAATTCTGCCCCCCTTCAAATACTAAATTACAGTGGTTTCATGTCCTTTTGCTACACCATAGCCTCCATGAGAAGTGTGAACTTGTCCGTGTCCCCGCACTCAGAACGGTTGCTGGCCCACAGTAGGTGCTCAATACATTTGTAAAAATGAATGAATTCATGAACAAGAGAAAGAGTTGAGCTGAAAGAGGACGAAACATTTACTTTTCTCACCGAATCTTGCTCAGTTCTATCCAGACTTTCACCTGTTCCTAGCCAGGTTCCCATCTTGGACTAGAGAGATGGGTGGATGCTCATGTACGTGCCTGGTTAATGGTGCAGCTTTCACGGCCACCACAATGGGGTCTGTGTAAGAGTGCTAGGTAAATACAGTGAACTGTCGCTGTATTTCAATGTAAATGTCAGATCAGTTTCAATTCGTATCACTAAGGATATTTCACTGAAATGAAGGTTACGAATCTACAGATTATTGTTGATTTACGACATGGCTTGGTTGCCTCTGATGAGTTTTTGCTATTTCCGGCACTGACAGTCACACGAGGCAATGTGTTTAATTGGATTTCTACACCCATATTCACCACGGAATCCTGAGACCTAGATTAGGAGGTTACCTGGTCTGAACAGTCTGCACCATCCCACCCATGCCGGAGTACATGTTAGCTGTAGACATCCAGAAGTTAGTCACCAGCATGTTGGCAAACACAGACACTCCAGCAATTGCACAAAGACCTGTAGATAAAGGACAAGAAAGTTCTGGAGTTAGCTTTAAAGTGACCACAATGTTTCTGAGGCAATGTGTACTTAAATGAGTGTAGAGGAATAGGTTTCAGAGCATTCCATTCCTGTAACAGATAGTTATTGATTATTGAATTCTCACTATGTCCTATACATTGTGCTAGGTGCTTCCAAGCACTAATTATTGAATTCTCACTATGTTCTAGACATTGTGCTAGGTGCTTGGACTCTCTTATTTCTCTAATTATGAAAGAATTTCAATATGTGCAGAAAGAGATTTTGTATGTATTTTAGAACCAATGGTTAATAGTACAAACATTTGGGGCCTGGTTCTTTGACAATGTCAAGAACTCTTCTCTTAAAATCATTTTCTAGAATCTTATCAAAATAATTCCTTCAGGGATTGAGTCAAATGACTACCTTAGGGTTGGGAATCTTATATAATAAAAGGCTAATATGCAAATTGACTGAATGGAGAAATGACCAGTTGCTATAATGGCACTGACCACCAGGGGGGGAGATGCTCAATGCACGAGCTGCCCCCTGGTGGTCAGTGTGTTCCCACAGAGGGAGTGCTGCTTAGCCGGAAGCTGGGCTCAAAGCTGGCGATTCAGCAGTGGTGCTGGGAGCCTCTCCCACCTCCATGGCAGCGGAAAGGATGTCTAACTTCAGCCAAACATCCCCTGAGGGCTCCCAGACTGTGAGAGGGCATAGGCTGAGCTGAGGGGACACCCCCACCCCCCGCCCAGAGCATGATTTTCATGCACCAGACCTCTAGTCTCTTACAATGGGGCTGGGGTGGCAGCTAAAAGGGACATTAGTATTCATGATAACTTTGCAGAACAGAGGTGGGGAACTTTCAGTCCAAGGGCTATATAATTTGGTCTGGCCCTGCCAAGACAACAGCAGACAGGACTCGAAATTCAATAAATCTAGGAGCTTTTTTCATAATAACATAATTTTTAAGTTGATAATTTTGTATGGCCCATGAATGACTATCAATATCCAAATGGCCCTTGGCAGAAAAAAGGTTCCTCACCCTTGCTGTAATCATAGTGTGCAAAGCTCTGAATTGTGCTCAAGCTATGCTCAGCAGGAAGAAGCAGTGTTTCCTTTGCCAGAATGGTTTTGGCATTCCCAGAAGCATGTCTGACGGCAGGAACCCCAGGCTCCTAGTTTACCTGAGATAATGAACATGACTCCAGAGGTCAGTGTCATGTTGGCTTTGGCGGAGTCCTCCATGGTGCCAATGCGGATGCACTTCAGGGCAAAGATGGACACCAGGAGGCCGATGGCCCCCAGGACGATGCCCACGATCATCAGGGCTCGCACTGCCTGCAGCATGGCTGTGGGTCAAGGGGCAAGACACAAGCAGACAGACAAGATCATCGCAACATGATTGATCAGGCTCTGGTTGAATAAAACCCAGCAACCACAACCAACCAGCGCTGAGTTTCTGGGCAACAGCAAGTCCATAAACCACGACGTGAACCTTGTTATTGTCAAGGGATGTGGAAGTGTGGGAAATGCAAAACCATCACGTACCATCCTCTGATTGATGAAGGACATGCATGCAAATGCCCGTGGAATGAGAAAATTATGGACAGTCGGAGCTGGGAGGGCCCATGGAATTTATCTATTTCATGTCCTTATTTTAAAGCTTGATATTCTGGAGACCAGGAAAGTGAAATGGTGCGACTAAGGTGGCATTAAAAATCATTGATAGAGCTTATAGTAAAACTGGGTTGCTTTGACTCCTAACCCAAACATCTGTCTTCTCTAGTCTTTCCATGTGGGCTCAATGTTTCATATAGCTGTGCCCACTTTAGGAAAACCCAGTATTAATTTGTAGTACATAATGAAGTAATGTCACTAAGTGATATAACAAGAGCCCTGTATTTTTGCCTCCTTCCAAGGGGGCAACTAGGGTCATGGTGAACTGTAAGTTTTGGGTACTTATAAAAAGATGCTATATCAATCTCAGGCCTTTCAGTATGACCACACTTTACCAGCAGTTTCCTTGTCAGACTCAGTGGAATCTGTAAGTCCTGCTGGGACTCTCCTGCAATGACCTTCCCTTTAAGGACACCCTGGAAACCTTCAATACTTTCTAGGGTGTCCTTAAAGTGCAGTGATTAATCTCAACAGCTTCTTACTGAGCCCCTTGAGTAGGCACAAGATGGCAGCAATTAACAGGGCAGACATGGTTTTTGCTCTCTTGGAGGTTCTACCAAAGTGGGGAAAGACAGTCAGTAAACGTGTCCATTGCAAGCATAATGAATCTTTTTTTTAAAAAAATATATATTTTATCGATTTTTTTGCAGAGAGGAAGAGAGAAGGATAGAGAGCTAGAAACATCCATGAGAGAGAGTCATCGATCAGCTGCCTCTTGCACACCCCCTACTGGGGATGCGCCCACAACCAAGGTACATGCCCTTGACCAGAATCGAACGTGGGAACCTTTCAGTCTGCAGGCCAATGCTCTATCCACTGAGCCAAACCGGTTTCGGCAAGCATAATGAATCTTACAAAAGGAAGGCTTGAAGTCTTCCAGAGGGAAAGGCCCCTAGCTTGGAGAGTTCTTAGAGCAGGACTGGAGAACCGTGTAGAGCAAAGCAGAAAGCTCCATCCTATGCTAGCTGTTATAGCAATCAATGAAACATATTGAACAAGGACAGGCAGATCATGTGGAATTCATTAAAGAGCCGCCCGCAGTGTCGGAGGAATGGAGCCCCTTTTTCGTCAGTTATCTCCATGTGTAGAAACAATGGTATCCAGCTACTCTAGTTCTGGGCCACTGACCTCCGTTTATTACTATCATTATTATTGTTATGTTTTAAAAATATTTTTTATTTATTTCAGAGAGGAAGGGAGATGGAGAGATAGAAATATCAATTATGAGAGAGAATCATCCATCTGCTGCCTCCTGCATGCCCCCTACTGTGGATCAAACCCACAACCTGGGCATATGACCTGACTGGGAATGGACCTGGTGATCTCTTGGTTCCTAGGTGGATGCTCAACCCTGAGCCACACCAGGCTGGGCTGACCTCCATTTATTAGGTTCTGACTCTCTTCTCTATAAAAAAACTTCTGATGTTAACTTTGCTTCTCTTCTGGGAAGAGGATTCTACAAGCAGCCATTATCAGTCTTGGTCCTATTAGCAACTATAGTTTCAAAGTAGATGTGTTGGTTGATGGTGTGGATCAATCCTCGGTGATCTGACCATTCATTCCCAGGAGAATTGATCACAGTGTCATCTTGGACCTGCAGCTGAATTCTGATGCTAGAGCCATGGTAACACCACTAAGGCAAAGAAATTGCACGAGAGTGGCCCTTGAATCCATTCTTAAAACAGGAGGGCTCTAGGGTGTGCCTGTGACATCCCAAGCCTTGCCTGATGGCTTTGCTGGCCCCAAAGGATTTTGGTAACAAACATCCTGTTCATTTCCTCATTGGCAAATGCAAGCATGTGTCACCTATTAGTATATTCATTTACATATGTCCAGCACATGTTGGTGTACTCCCATAGTCAAACAACACATTCATATGCTCAACCAATCAACCATCCAACTAGCTAACCCACCAAAAAATAATTAAGTAGGATAAAGGATGTCTTTTTCTCATTCTATGAAAACTTATCCCACACTTAAAAAAATATTTTATTGAGCTTTTAAAGAGAGGAAGAGAGAGGGATAGAGAGTTAGAAACATTGATGAGAGAGAAACATCGATCAGCTGCCTCCTGCACACTCCTCCACTGGAGATGTGCCCGCAACCAAAGTACATGCCCTTAACCGGAATCGAACCCAGGACCTTTCAGTCCGCAGGCCAACACTCTATCCACTGAGCCAAACCAGTTTCCGCTATCCCACACTCTTGGCAAGGATAGTGTCATCAAATCTCTTTTTGATTGAGTAAGTCTAATATTTGTTCCTGAAAACGTATAGTGTGTGTGCTGTGGTTATGGCTGAGGTATATGATCTTCCCTGACACTGTTGGATGAGAAGGGAGGGAAATGCTGGCAGGTGGGAGGTAGAAACACTGTGGATTTAGGTGGTGTGAAGAGTTGCTGCTGGTGTGCCATAGGAGACTCTAGATACTGGAGCCCTGGCCAGCTTGTCCCAGTCAACCTTTGCCTTAAGCTTTCTTGCCTCTTGCCTCTACTGGGGTCAGTTTGCATGACAACTCCTCATTTCTTTCCTGCTCTTTCTTGACCTTTGGATTTCTGGAACCAAAGGATGCATACTGGAACCTGCTTTGAACAGGGGTCCACCCAGACCATGAGCTCCTTTTCATACCTGGAATCTCCTTCTAGCTTACTCCTACCCCTTTCTTTTAGCCTGCAGTTGGAAAAGATGCAACTTTGTTTTATATCCTGTCAGAATTCAGCCTGGATGGATGGACCAAAGTCTTCCATGTTTTGGAGACTCCTTGGAAGGGGGGGGTCCTTCTGAGAGTGGAAGCTCCATCACTCTCTGCTAGAATCCCCCTGTGTCTACCATGTTTCCCTGAAAATAAGACATCCTCTGAAAATAAGACCTACTTACAGGTTTCCTTCTTAGTGAAATATAAGGCATCCCCCCCCGAAAATAAGGCCCCCAGGCTCTGTCTCAGAATGAAAATTAATTTACCATAAACTGGTCACTAGGGCCGCCCTGACTGGCGTCTAGCAACCAGTGACGTTACGTGGAGTCCTGACGTCACTGCTGTGTGAATGGAGAGAAATCAGCGTGGAAACTTTGTGAAACCTAAACTGCAACAAGTTGTGACTTGGGTGAAGAATTCATGGGAGAAAATCACTGACAGTTGCATTGCAAATGCACTGCGAGCAGGCTACCTTGACAGGAAGTACTCATTTAAAGACAGTGCTATTGCTAAACATGAGAGATTTGGTCCACTGATTCTGAAAGAAATTCACAAGAAATTCACCAGGAAATTCAGGAATTGGATTGTTATGATGATGTTCCAAAAGATGATGACATGATTGTTATTGAATAAATGAGTAAATTCTTGATACTGTAGGATTCACAGTTGGTCTGGTTTGTGTTGACAACTACCGCACTACCGTACCGTATACAGGTAATAAATTTCCTTTATTTTCATTTAACAATAAATGTGTACCGTGTTCTTCTTCATGGAAAAATAAGACATCCCCTGAAAATAAGACCTAGCGCATCTTTGGGAGCAAAAATTAATATAAGACACTGTCTTATTTTCGGGGAAAGAGGGTAATAATGACCATGGAGATACATGGTTGTGACCCAAACTTCCTTTCTAGTTAGAAGATTCTACCAACTGGGATTCTAATCGTTTCCACAGGCAGATAAGGGAAACTGCTCTTGAAGGAGGTAGGTTTCTCTTTTAGCCACTCTGCCTCTTATTTGATATTCTGAGCAAGCGGCATAGGCTTATCAGCTGATAACAGGTGAGTCAACGGTTTCTATAGACTGATTCCCTGCACCAAAGGTGTGATTACAGAATTCTTTCCAATGAACAATGAGGCATTATCAGACATGAAGGGTGGGCAGAATTCAGGGCTGATAGAAGCAAACAAAAATATAGAAACTCAGTGCTATCTCCCTGTGGCAAAATTTCTTATTCCCCTAAAATGAACTGATAGGTCAGGTGCCTTCAAATGTGGTTCCTGACCTGGGCTGCACCTTAGCATCCCCTGGGGAAACTCTTAAAGAAATATTAACATTTTGGCTCTACCCCTAGAGATTTTTCATTTAGTTGTTTATTAACAAAATTTCAATTGCTTAACTTGGGAAAACTGATCTCAAGAGAGCTCTGGAGGAGGTGCTCAGAGTGGGGAGTTGAGAGGAACTGAGTGGCTGACATTACTGAGCTGGCTAGGGGTGAGGGTGGGGCTGATGTCACAGCAAGTCACCAGGAGCCAAAGGCCTGGGCCTGGGGCCCTTGATAGGGCTGGTGGAGGAGGGGAGCCTGGAGGAGGGAAGCCTGAGGTCAGACCTCAGAGGCAAGGCCCTTCGGAACAAGGTGAAAGGCCTAGATTTTCCATAGATCCCAGGGGACCAAATAGGATGGTCTTTTGTATCTTGAGAAATACTACAGAGTGTGGGATGCCAGGTAAGCTGTTAGGCAAGTAATTTAACCTCACTGAAACCTAATTTCCTCAACTGGGAGTGGGACAGAGATGTCTTTTGCACAGAGATATTGCGAGGATCAGATGCTACTTGGCCCCAGCATAGAACCAAGCCAGGCTCAGTAAATATCAGTTCCCTTCCCTTCTTTAAAAAGAGGTTACCTCTCTCCAACTCCTCATGGCTTTGGCTTGTACCAACTATGTACAAACCGGAATCCTCTTTTCTGGTGACAAAATATGGTTGAGGATTTGAAAAAGCCATGGGTGAGGGAGTATAAAGGGCAATAGGGAAAGAAGATTTGAGAAAAAGAAAGAAAGAAAGAAAGAAAGAAAGAAAGAAAGAAAGAAAGAAAGAGAAAGGCCTGGACCAAGGAATGAGGGGAGATCAGGGAAAATGGGCTCAGGATCAGCTGGCAATGAGCAAGGGGAGGTGGGTGATGGATGAGTCCGTGTAGGTGGCTAATATCCTCATTGACCTTTCTTTTCGCCTCTAAGATGGGGTCCAAGTACATAACTCTCACAAATGGGTGGCCCCACCACAAAATGATGCCCCTCCAGTGACTAGCCCATGCCGGGGCTTGAAGCTTTGTGGGTGGCTGCCCCACAATCCAAGCAGCTGCTTCCACAACCACAAGCTGAGGAGGCATTCAGATTCTCACATAACTTTGATTATGAGAAATCAGGGCAAGCAGCCTCATTTTTATACCCGAAATACAAATTCTTTTGGACTTTGTAGATGTGTTCTCAGTTCTCCGTGGGATTTCCTTCCATGTACAATAGCGTGTGTACACATTTAGATGTTTGCCCACATATTTAAGGAGGGAAGGAAGGAAGGAAGGGGGGTGTCATTTGGGTAGTGGGAACAATGGGTATCGAGGACCAAGCCCAAAGCATCGTTAATGGACAGGGAGAGACAGAACTTGACAATGGCCAGAATTAAGAGAAGATTTCCAGGAAAAAAGGATATGAGCCCAAGTCAGGAGGAGAGATGAAAGAGGCAAGAAGGAGAGGGACTGATCAGCTGGGTGACCAGGCAGGAACGTGTGGGGCCTACAGAGCTCTGGTGGAGAGGCCGGCCTTGCAGGGGAGAGAGAGGGGGTCTTGTTCCGCAGGGGGTAGAAATGCCAAGAGGAAGAGGAGAGTTTCTCTCAGTAAAACCGGAAAGACAAATGGGTTTGGCCAATTGGAAGAGTGAAAATGTTTGGGATTTCCACACATGGAAAGATGCCATGCCTTAAGTTTGAATATGAGGTCAGTCATTTTTCTTCATTTAACAGTTCAACCATCCACGGCCTTGCAAGTGCCTTCTGACCCCTCCCCTCACAGGACAGCACATCCCTCCTTCAGAGGGTTCCTTCCTTCCCTCTGGCCAGGTTCGACCTCCCCTGCTTCCCTGAGCAGGTCTTCCATGTAGCGGGTGGTCCTGTTGATCCTGCAATACAAGTAGCTTCCAGAAATGCAATAAATAACCCAATTCTTCTACTCTGCCACCCATCTTCTATTTCTTTCCAAAAATAAAGACGAATCAGTTAAATTGCTTTTCTCAATTCAATTTCAAGGGCTTCACAGGTATTTAACAGTTTCATGCACATTTATTTCCATCTATCTATTCACAAAGTGTTTGATTCAGAGAGGCAGAACCCAATATCATTTTCCTTTCCTCGCCAAACTCATATCATGGACACTCCTCAGAGCTACTGTTTAACCTGACCTTTAATTTTATCTTTTCTTTCTTTCTTTCTTTCTTTCTTTCTTTCTTTCTTTCTTTCTTTCTCTTTCTTTCTTTCTTTCTTTCTTTATTTCTTTCTCTTTCTTTCTTTCTTTCTTTCTTTCTTTCTTTCTTTCTTTCTTCTTTCTTTCTTATTCTTCTTTATTTTTTAACACAACTAGAGCTCCCATAATACCCTATGATGTGTATTTAGTTCATTTTCAGGGGTGAAAGAATTATTTACAAATATATTTAAATTCTGACATTATTTTAATATAATTATAGTTCCATAATTATATATTTTTTATGGATGGATGGGTGGGTGGACTAAAATAGATGAATGCATGAGTTAATCATTTAGAACAAATGATTCATTTCAATCATTGAAGAATGAGTGAATAATTTTTGCCAGTTTCTTCATTCTGTATACCTCTAAAGTTCTGAATGTATTTTCTGAATTTAGACCTGAACCTTGATGGAGAGAATTTGCAATATTATCTACCTTACAAGAAATCTATACTCCAAATGGGGAGGCAAGTTAAACCATAGAAACCAAGCCATAGAAATGAGAAGCAAGTGAAAAATCATGGGGCATAGACTTTGAATGCTGCAGGCATTCAAGGAATGATGAAGTCTGTCCTCCAGTTCACTTACTCCTGATCCAGAAGGATAAGGAGAAGGTAGAGCAAATAAGAACCAAACTAAGTGGCCAGCCATCAAAACAGAAGGAGGGTTGAGATCAGAATGGGGTTAGGAGGGAAACTCAGGACATTGAGCCTTTCTGGATTTTATTCAGTTAAGTATGCGTCATCCATTGTTCACTGGCCTAAAACATATGCATGCCTGATGCCTGTGATAGTTATTTTTAATGTCTCAACTTGGCAAAGCTATAGTACACAGTTATATAGTTATATTCTGACAGACATTGTTTTTTTAGGAGTGCAAACCAAAACTTCTCACCATAAATGCAGAAATAGACTATAATTTAATGGATATATATTTAGCACCTACAGAGACCCAACTTTTCAAAGAAAAATTTAACCGAATCAAAAATGAAATAAAATTAACTCAACTTTTTGGCTGTAAGAAAATAGTCACCATCCTACTTCCTTATTCCTATGTATGTGCAGGCAGGAGCAAGTCACACGCACATACATGCACACAGTTAATTTCCTCCTTGAGGAACCCTAGTCTGTTCTGGTACCATGAGCCTGCCCTTACATCAGACCCATCCTTTTCATCACCTGCTTCCTCACTACCAGCTCCTTTGGCGAGTGTGAATTCTCTGATTTTCTCCCCTATGCTATTGCCCTCTTTGACTTGGGGCCAACGGCCTCCTAATCACACATTCTATTCTTAGCCAAACCTGTTCCCAGGTTTCTCCAGGCTGCAGCGGGAGCTCACAGGCCCTTCCTGCCCTCGCCTGGTGGCACCCCCGGGTCCTGCCCCGTGCCTACCTGGAAGGCCCAAGATGGTGAAGAAGGGCCGGCATTCGGTGAACCCCGAGCTCTGCCTCACACAGCTCCGCCAGAGCCCCTCGTACTGGAACACGGATGTGACCGGGTTGTCGTACAGGTCCTGGGTGCTCCACATGTCCATCCCCGTGGCCGCGATGCAGCCCGCCAGTCCCAGGATGGACAGGAGGAAGCCCACCACTTGGCATGTGGTGGTGGACATGGCTTTGGGCCTCTGGCGCTCTGGCCTTCGCCTTGGGACCAGCTGCCACCTTCCTCCGGGGGAAGGTGTGGGCCTGACCGCGCTCCGGAGGGGAGCCGCTCTAATCAGATGGTTTCCCTCCGCTCTTGGTGTTTGCTCACTGTGTTTTCCTTAGATAGTTAGGTTTCGCTCTTGATTCAAGGGCATTATTTTTTCATTTGTTAGGGAAGCAGCCCCAAGAGGCACTTGTCCTGCTGATCTGCGCAGGCCCAGCTGGTTTGAGAGCAGGGCGGGCTGAGTGGGCACCTTCCCCCAGGGCCGTGCCCCATTCCTGATTTTGGCTCTGCCCCCCAGCATGCCACCCTCTGGGGGGAAAGCTGATGTGTCCACCGCTGGGAACCCCCACAAGCCCCTCCTTTAGGCTCTGCTCATCTCAGGAAACCACCTGGCTGACCTCACTTTGGAAAAATGGCCCAGGAATCTCCATCTTAAACCAGACTTTCCTATTTTCTCCTCACAACTCATAAGCCACTTTTCCTTTATAGCTTTTCATTTTAATCTTACAGAAATGGGCAGGGCAGTGTTACTCTTCCCCCCATGTATTTTTTGGGGGGTGAGTCAAGTAAGTACAAATAGTTCAAGGCACTTGTCTTAGAGAACCACAGATGCTTTAAGTCAGCAAAGGTGGAGCTCCCTGCTCAACTTCAATAGGTCTGGCGTTCTATTTCCATATAGAGAGCGAGGGTCAGACTAAATTGTCCCTACTTTTGAGAACAGGAAGCCAAATCCTTGAGGTATTGGAATTGGGATGAAAAGACATGAGACATCCTATTGACCTCCACCTCACCCTTTCACTCATGCCACAAGAAGCACATGGAGACCATATGGCAGTCACGGAAGGTTCCATAAAGGCCAGAGGAGGGACTCGGGCTGGCTGGACCCTGGTGGGTTACTGAGAGGCCGAGGATCTGCTCCTGACACTGCCACTAACACATGCTGTGCTGGGTGATTTGGGGCAAACTGCTGAGCTTCGGCAGGTCACAGTGTCTTCATTTGTAACATGGGTACTAAACTAGGACACTCGAAAGCCCTTTCACATTTTACATACAGTCTTCTACATTTTGCAGAAAAATTTTCACTGCAACTGATAAAAGTATCAGGAATTATCTTATTAACAAAAGAGTAATATGCAAATTGACCATACCTCCACTACACCCACAAGCCACGCCTGCCAGCGAATCAGGAGCTAGTTTGAAAATTAACCCAACCAAGATGGCTATGGCCATGGAGTGAGCAGGAGGCTTGGGTTTTCCCAGAAATGGCCGGCCCTGGACTCCACTCAAGGCTACAAAGTTTCAATTATAGAAGATAAATAAATCCCAACAAAAATGGCAGCAGCCATGGAGCTGGGGAGAGCAGGAGGCTTGGGTTTCCACAGCGATGGAAGAAGCCAAGCTTTCCGCCTGCCCTGGTGTGCCTGGCTTTTTCTCAAGGCTATAAAGTTTCAATTATAGAAGATAAATAAAGTCCAGATACTAGGGCCTCCATTTGGGTTGCCAGGGAGTGTGGCCGCCTGCAAACCACCACATGCCCCAAGGAAACCTCCAACCTGATCCGGGATATCCTTCAGGGCAAACCAGTCGGCCCCCTCCCATGCACCAGGTCTCTAGCCTATCTAATAAAAGAGTAATATGCAATTGATCATAACTCCAACACACAAGATGGCTATCCCCATTTGGACACAAGATGGTCACCACAAGATAGCCAGCATGGAGGAGAGCTGGGAGGGACCAGGCCTGCAAGGGAGGGCAGTTGGAGGCAATTAAGCTTGCAGGGGAGCAGTTAGGCATCAATCAGGCTGGCAGGGGAGTAGTTAGGGGGTAATCAGGCTGGCAGGCAGAAGCGGTTAGGGGCAGTCAGGAAGACAGGCAGGCGAGCAGTTGGGAGCCAGCAGTCCTGGATTGTGAGAGGGATGTCCTGGTAGAATCAGGCCTAAATGGGCAGTCAGGCATCCCATAAGGGGTCCCAGATTGGAGAAGATGCAGGCTGGGCTGAGGGACACCTCCCTCCCTCCCCGCACGAATTTCATGCACCAGGCCTCTAGTACAGTATAATCGTGCAAAAGAGAGACTTGGTCAGAGATCAGCCATTGCATTTTGCCTACCCATTTTTTAAAATAAGAATTAATTGAGCTGTGCATTTTGCCTCTGAATTTAGACACATTTTAATTAGAATTTCTCTAAATCTATATTTCAAGGTCCTGAAACACACACACACACACACACACACACACACACACACACATCTCTAACCTGGACAGGTTCTCCAGGAAATAAGCCTGAGCAACTGGACATCTCAATGTTATCTTGGGTGCACCCAACCACCACTCTCAGGACTTTATTCCCAACACACACAGAAAGCAAATACGAAAGTCTCCTTCTTAATTTGAATGGAGGCAACACTTCCCTCAGCCACACACCTCGTTTTAGGTTCTGCGATCAGGGTTAGTAGACAATGAAGGATGAGCCAGAAATCCCCCCAAAAGAGGGTAAGCAAGAGTCATATATGATAAATAGTGATAAATAGTATGGTTGTCTCTGTATCCCCTGAATTGAGCTACAAGGCCAAGTCTAAAAGGTAGGGAGGGGACAACTTGCAAAAGTGACTATGGTCTCTGCTGGTGGGCAGAGATTGACCAACTAGTTTGGAAAATGTTGGAATAATTCAGGAATGATTCTGTCATCGTTTCTGTGGGCAAAGTCCATTTTACTTATTTCAGCCAAGACACAGGCTTTTTTATTCCTAAAAGAGAACTCTAAGAGTTTGGTTTTAAGTTGTTTATTTTATGACTTTTGTCAAACCCCCCAACACACTGACTATACTATCACTAAAATAATAACCTGATAATGGGAAAAATTAAAAAAAATATGTTATCATAAGTTACCTATTCTCACTCCCATTTCCCCATGCAAATGTTTTTATGCAAAATTTCAAGACAGGGAACTATTATGCAGGTGTAACGAATCAAGCTTTCTTTCTGGTTTGAGATGGTGACAGAAACTTTGTGTTTTGGACGAAGGAACGGTTAATTTTAAAGAATAAACTAAAGCCACCCCTACCTAGGCAGACTACTGAATGAGTAGAGAGAAATCGGAAGTCTACATGCTTTTTTTAAATGTGAAATAAACATTGACTATGTGTTAAAACATCTGGAAGGTGGGATTTTCCATTTCCTGGAGTTTCTGTGCTTGGAAGTGAGATGACCGCTGTCCGAGCTGCCATTTCCAAAGAGTGAATAAGGTCCACAGGGGAAAAGCCTATTCCCTTCATGGCAATAGGTGTTTTTTTTTTTTAATTTTAATTAAATGTAGATCTAACAATACTGATAATTCATGGTTTGATGATAATAATATGTAATGATAATGATAATTCATGGTCTGATTCAGTCTAACAACAATGTAATAATGTTGGTACTGCTTCGTTAAATCATTTTTAAAATGGAGCAAATGTTTTGCTGACATCTTAGGGAAAACCATCCGTCTGTTCAGGGTTAAATATGGTTCTGGCAGTGCCATTTCAAGTTATAAATTTCCGGGAGCTTATATTATTTTACTGATAATGGAGAATAAAGTCCCCTAACCTTTGCTTTACCATTTTTTTTAAGGAATATAAATATAAATCATGCGTGGTAGGTAAGCGAAAACGGTGGTCTAATGGTAATATAAAATAAAATATGGGAGAAGAAAATTAGTAAGGTAGTAATAAAAATAATTGATAAATCTATTAATTAAAAATATATGATCACATTGTACAGGGTGGGGCAAGGTTAGATTTAGAGTTCTTCATTAAATAATGCAATAATTTGTTAACCCATAGTAATTCTACTTGAATAAACTCCGTTGCACAAACTCACCACTGTATACCTACTTTTGTAGCACCCTGAACATCTCTAATGTCTGATTCCACCTTTCGGTGCTCATAATAGAAAATTTGTAAGTAGGGATAATTTCAACAAATCACTCATAATTTTAAATCCTAGACAAAATTTGTAATACTTCCTTATTATCCATTTTCTGTATATAATTTTTTGCCTGATTAAAAATTATACCATTTCATGTTTTTCTCTTTTCACTTAATTGCATCTATGCACAATCAAAGCTTTAGAAACACCATTTAATATACTTAATGCTCAATGTTTAGTTTGATACCGGTAAAATAGTATTTTAATAGGAGCCCATTAGTATCCCATTACACAGAAGTGCTATTATTTAATCTAAACATCGTCCATTCCTTTTAAAATTTATTTTGTTTTTAAATTTTTTTTCCAGTTATAGTTGACCTTCAATATCATTTTAGTTCTAGGAATATAGCATAGCGGTTAGACATTTACATGACCTACAACGTGATCTCCCTAGAAGCTGGGACCAGGCACAAGGGGGCCTGGAGAGAGATTGACAGTCCCCAGTTCGGGAAGGAGAATCTTGGGGCTCAAGTCTGGGTCTCCTGAGTCCTGTTACTGTGGGTGACTGAGACTCAGTGCCGTCGCTCACATAGAAGTGATTTTTAAAATGTGCCCCTTGGGGGAGAACTGGGCATCACCCAGTGAGGGGAACAGGAGCCCTGACATCTCCAGAACCCCCCCTCCCCAAGCTGTCTGCGGTCCTGTTCTTACCCTGGAGGTGGGGGCTGTTGCTCCTCCCTCCCCAGCAGACCCTCCGTGGTGCCTCAGGCGGAGGCCCAGCGGCCTCTCCCGGCCTCCAGCCGCCCGCTCTCACCTGGCAGGCCCAGCATGGTGAAGTAGGCCCGGCACTCGGTGAAGCCAGAGCTCTCCCGCACACAGGAGCGCCACAGCCCTTGGTAGTTGAACACAGCTGTCACCGGGTTGTTGTACAAATCCTGGGTGCTCCACTGGTCCATGCAGGTGGAAGCGATGATGCCCCCAACCCCAAGCAGTGACACCACAAACCCCAAGCCCTGGCAGGCGGTCACGGCCATGGTGGGGGGCAGCGTGGACACGGGGCGCCACACGCCAGAGGGACGACAGCACGGTTCTGAGAGCGTTGGGTGTAGGGACAGAGTTTTCTGGGGCAGGCGGGCGCCTACGTCACAAATGGGCCATGGAGTGGAGGAGGGGAACTCAACCGGGCCGCCTGGGCTCACGCTGCTCCTTTATCTACCTCGCTGAGATAATTTCCACAGCATGGTACCAAGCCCCATTTGTTTTCCACCATAGGTACACCCTCCTCACTGTTTACCTTTTGAGGGAGTTTCTTTTCCTGATTAGCCAGCTTTCCTTCTGTAGAGGGTAAAGCTGGCGCAGAGGGCACGCTTAAGCAGGCCCGGCAGGGCCTCGAGGAGCTAAAGCCACGAAATGCTTGGAGCTAAACGGGCTTCACCCGATGGCCCTCCCAAGGTGCCATTGCCACTTCAATTTAAAAACTTAGGTAACGCTGGTCATGAGGCAGGATGAGGTACTCGTTAGGTCTAGAGTCACCAGGAACACTAAATTAGCAAATACTGACCATTGCCCCTAGGGGAATACAGGGTAAGGTTCCTGTGAGCCTCTGAGGGTCACAGTGTCATCAACAGATCAATAAATAATCGTGCCGAAACTGGTTTGGCTCAGTGGTAGAGCGTCGGTCTGTGGACTGAAAGGTCCCGGGTTTGATTCCGGTTAAGGGCATGTACATTGGTTGCGGGCACATCCCTGGTGGGGGGTGTGCAAGAGGCAGCTGGTGGATGTTTCTCTCTCATCAACATTTCTAGCTCTCTATCTCTCTCCCTTCCTCTCTGTAAAGTATCAATAAAATATATTACAAAAATAAATAAATAATCGTGTTTTAGTGTGTGTGTTTCTGTTTAAAGATACCCAATTTAATATTTAGTGTTGATTCATTAACGTTGACCAACACACTAACTCATGTCTGAATGAAGCTTATGGAACACATGCTTTTCCCTGAAAGATGCAAAATAGCCTTTTTGCCCTGGGAAACACTAGACAGCAACTTCGGCGCTAGGACTGGGGGCCATTTTAAATACAGAAACCTATCTCACCGAAATGTGGAGACATGGCACTAAATGTCAGAAGGACACCTGATTACAGTAGGGGAGCTGAAAGGAGGGGGCAGTGCTTTGCCTTGTTCCAGGTGCGCTGAGCGCATGCACTTCCAGCAGCTCAATGCACGTGTCCAATAATGACCGAGGAAGTGTTCGGAGCACTGATTTTGGGGTATACATTGTAGTGAGTAAGTAAATTTGCAAATGTGAATCTTTAAATAATCAACTATAGTTATTCGATGGGATTGCGTAGTTCACGTAGTCAAGCTGTCTGCAGCTTCTGTGGCTTTGACTTGGCCTCCAGCAGGGAGGCCATGGAGGAGGAAGGCAGCAAAGGCAGGCAGCAGGAAGGGCCTGGGCTCGGGGGCTAGGCAGCCCCGGTTCAATCCTCACTCCACTGCTGACTGACTTGCGTAGGACAACTGCTAAGTCACTTAACCTCTCTGGGCCTCATGGTCTTCATCTGTAAAGAGAAGATAACCACTTTTAATCTTCCTGGATTGTTTTGTAGATCAAATGTGATTATGCGTGGGAAATGCTAAGCATTGCATGTGGAGCAATATGCTCAGACAATTAGAGCAAACACAAAGCAAGAGCAGAGGCCACATCTTGGTGATGTGCTCAGTCGTGGGGCGGTCTAAAGTCAGAACACATGTTCAAACTCCCAGTAATGGGGTAATTGTGGAGCCTGAGATGAGAAAAGAGAATTCTGACGTAAAATGCCCTTCAGTGACTGTGAGACTTGCTCCTGGTACCTCGGCCCCTCTGGCTGCCGGAAGTCCACCTTAGCCCTGTGGCCAGGGGAATACTTCTCATGTCTAACCTCCGGGCCAGATGGTCAGTATTCAAGGATTATTGGGAAACTTGTAGAAATTTCTATTTTACTTATTTATTTATTTATTTTTTACCAATCTGGGAATCAGAGAAATAGCATTTTATATATGTATGTGTTCATGTACTAACTCTGGGATTGTTGTAAGATTTTACTTATGCCATTCAATCAAAATTGGCCCTCTGCCTCCCAGAGAAATAAAGACCATTTCTCATTTACAGTATAGAAAATACATTGAGAAATAACAAACTGAATACCATGTTCAGAGGTCTCCAAGCACTGAATGTGGGCTCTGAAAAAAAGTCAGATTTCCGGAAGTGAGAGAGCCAGCCTGTTCCTTCCAGGTGAAATGTCCGTCCCAGATTCTGTAGGAGAAAATCAGCATGTTCTTGACATGAGCTCATGTTGCCAAGTCAGAGATGACTCAGAAAAATGACCACTGAAACCTGATGTTCAGCCTACTATGGGTGTTCCAGGAACAGGATCCAGCCATGTAGTGAGTCATGTCCATTTGGTTTGGCTTGTGGGAGGAACAAGATAATGCTCCCTTGACTGTGGACCAGGGGTATAAACGATTCAAGTACCCACCCCATTTCAGTCTCAGGAGTTCATTCGAAAGCCAGTATGCATGGCCGACCAAAATACCACCCCGCATCCATTGGCTTTTTAGATCTGGATGTGTTTTTGAGCCTCAGTTTGAATGTATACACTTTTCATAAAAATTATGCCTAGTATATTTGGAAAATAATTGAACATTACACATCCTCTCAGGCAGGGCGAAAATTAGGTTCCTATTTGTTTGCCAAACAGAATTTTAGTTGGAAAACCCGAATCTTGTTCCGTTTGGTGACAGAGTAAGATGCAGTAGAAATATGGACACTACCCACTTTGTCCATGTTTCTCCAACACACGCCAATATCAAGGTATACCCTGAAATATAGACGGCCCTTTGAGGACAAAACTTCTGAGACAGAGTCAGCCCTGGGCATGGGGGTGATGACATCTCGAATGGTCCTCCTACTCCTCTGACCTCACCTGTGTATGTTTCTCTGAGATTGCCTTCCTCATTGGTGTTCAGAGCCCCAGACCCCTCACAGTCCCTCTCAGTTCTAATCTCTGCTATTGTTATTAGGAAAGAGATGTCCTAAGGCATGATGATGAAACGGCAGGCTTTAGTGTGTAACCTCTTGTGGACTATTTGTAATTTTCTCCTTCGATTGTCTCCTGGCTCCACCTTAAAAACAAATCAAACAGAACCATTTCTGTCTGCTGATGGTTTGGTGATCCCAGACTTTTGGACTGTATGAACGAGTAAATTTTTATACAAAAGATTTCAGGACCTAAAGAGGACTGCCAACTTTTCATTTTGTCCAGTAAGAACAATAACTGATTAGCATCATCATCATCATTCATAAGAGAAAGAATATTTTAATATAGAAAAGCACAATCTCAATAAAAAACAGTCATGGACAGCTAGGACATACATACCGGTATTTGTATTTATGTTTTTCACTGTCCTCCATTTTTTCCTCATTTCTTTTCAAATAAAACTGTTATGATGGACCAGCATGAGTGCAGAAGCCTGGAGCTGGAGGACTAGGAGCTGTCTATCCAGTGAGATATTCATCGTTAAGGTGCATTGAGTGGGAGCAAGACTAGGATATAGGTATTGGAAACATGACTCTTTTTAAAATATATATATATTTTATTGATATTTTACAGAGAGGAAGGGAGAGAGATAGAGAGCTAGAAACGCCGATGAGAGAGAAACATCGACCAGCTGCCTCTTGCACACCCACTTCCGGGGATGTGCCCGCAGCCAAGGTACATGCCCTTGACCGGAATCGAACCCGGGACCTTTCAGTCCGCAGACCGACCCTCTACCACTGAGCCAAACCAGTTTTGGCAGGAAACATGACTCTTGAGCTTAAGGTAAGAGTGAACATTTTGGTGATTCTGAGGGGGAGGTGATGACTTTGAGAGAGGATGCAGATGAACAAAGTTAGGAGATCTTGAGGACTCAGGATGATCTGCTTGAGAGGGCAGGGAATGAGGTGGGTGGAAGTGGATGGACATGGTGTGCCTGGTGAAAAATCTTTCACACCAGGCATGGAAAAGAAAGGAAGCAATGAAACATCCCAAAGGTCAGAGACTATGACTTTACAAGGGACTCCAGAATGTTTTGTGGACAGGGACTAAGAATCATCATGGATTGATTGGTTGACTGATTTCATGTAATTGGTTTGACTCATTTCATAGATGCATTTATTTAAAAAGCAACTGTTGAGCCAGGCAGTATACTAAGCACTGTACCTGGGCTGTGTGCATTTCCTGTTTGGAAATTATTAGCCAGAACAGCGGTGAGCACTTTGAGGGAGATTGGCAACTAGGGATAATGATGGCTTTGGAGAGCGAGTATTCCTAGAATACTGAGGAATAGACTTGGGCTCAAAGAGACGTGGCCCAAGTTTTGTGTGCCAAAAAGACACCATCAAATAGGTAAAAAGACAAGCAGAAGAATGGGGTGCTGTGAGAAATCATCTTACTTAACAATTTGAAATCAGTATTTCACTTGGAAGAATGGAGGTATGCTAAAGGAAAATATACTGCTGTCCTTGGAGAAAGATTTCTGAGTGTTAGGCGGGTAAAAGGGAGTGTTGATGATGCTTCAGAAGACTCCCGAAAGGTCCCGTGCTCTGACTGTGTTTCATAAACCAAGGAGTTCATGTACATGAGCTGGGAGGATGTTTTCCTTTTGCCCTCTAATTAGTTGACATAAAAAAAATTAAACTGTAAGATCAAATCGCCTGTCGTTAATCAATGCATGCAACAAGATGAGAAGAAGCCTATTGGATGGGCAGTGGTGGGGGTGACGGTCGCTGAGGTTTTCACTGACCCACCAGCGCACACCTTATCTGAGCTGACACTCAGGATCAGGAAGTGGTTCTCTGTGTTTCCCGCTCTCGGGAAGAGAAGGAGACGAGAGAGCAAACAAGTGGGAGGGCTGGTTTCTGTTTGACTAGCTGTGGGTGCAGGAGGCCCCTGCCTCCCCCCGATTCTCCACACACAGACTGCACGTTCACCTTTGGGTGCTTTTGTTCAGGGGAGCTGAACATATACTCGAAGAGTTTCTCAGTCGGGGGGGGGGGAGGGGAAACGAAAGCTGCACCCTGCATTTACCTTCACAAAAGGGGTTCTTTAAATGGTATTTTTAAAAATATATTTTATTGATATTTTACAGAGAGGAAGGGAGAGAGATAGAGAGCTAGAAACATCGACCAGCTGCCTCTTGTACACCTGCTACTGGGGATGTGCCCACAACCAATGTACATGCCCTTGACCGGAATGGAACCTGGGACCTTTCAGTCCGCAGACCGACGCTTTACCCACTGAGCCAAACCGGTTTCGGCGGTAGTATTTTTTTCTTATTGTAAAAGTGCTGTAAAATGGTAGAAAATGTTAATGGATAAACAAATTAAAAAATCCAAAACAGAGATGACTAGATGGAGCATAGGATTTCTAGGGCAGTGAAAGTACTGTATGATACTTTGATGGTGGATACATGTTAGGATATATTTCTCGAGACCTGTAGAATGTACAATGCTAAGAGTGACCCATAATGTAAACCAAAGATTTTGGGCGATAATGATGTGTTAATATAGTTCATAAATTGTAACAAAGGGACCACTGGGCTGCAGGATGTTGATAATAACAGAGGCTCTGTGTGTGCATGTCCATGGGGTGTGGGGAGCAGTGGATATATGGGAAATCACTGTCAGTTCTATTCAGTTTCAATATGAATCTAAAATTGCTCTAAAAATAAAGTCGAATAAAAAATTTAAAATAAAGGAGAAAATTACAAAAAAGAAAAAAAGAAAAGAAAAGCATCCTATATAATAAAAGGCCAATCTGCAAATTGTCCCCTCAACTAGGAGTTTGACCAGGGAGTGGGGTTGGCCGGCCAACCGCATGGCCCCTCCCCATGGCTGGCTTGGCCTGATCTGCCCCAACTGGGGTCGGCTGGCTAGACTTTAACCATGTACAAATTTTTGTACTGGGCCTCTAGTAGAGAATGAAACAATAAACTCTGATTCTACCTTTAAGAAGAGCCATTAGTAATATTTTGGCTTTATTTTTTTTTCTAGTTTTCTTTCATTGAATGCTATATTTTTAACATAGTACCTGAAATAAAAATTTAACTGGGCATTCAGTATTTTTATTTGCTAAATCTGGTAATCATACATATGAGTTGAGGGCCACATATGTAATTTTAAATTTTCTAGTATCTACATTTTTAAAAGTAAAAAGATAAGGAGGCAAATTAATTTAAGCAATATACGTTCTTTAGCCCCATATGGCCCACTTCAACACATAATTAATAAAAGAAATTATTAATGAGGTATTTCACAGTGTAGTTTTTTGTACTAAGTCTTTGAAATCCGGTGTGCATTTTACACTTACATCTCAGTTTGAGCTAGCCACATCGCAAGTGCCCAATAGCCTCAGGTAACTAGTGGCTATTGCATTGGACAGTGAAGGTCTCAATCTCCCCAAATATTCTTATTTCCCTGGCCCGGGAAATGAGTAGGTTTTAGTAGCTCCCAGGTGATTCCAGTGTGCAGCCAGGTTGCCACCAAGGCTGGCTCCACCAGGCTGCCCGGGCCCAGATCACTCAGGGATGAGCCGCAGCTGCCACAAGAGGGAGCCAGCTGCTCAGGATAGAGGCTCCTCAAAGCACCCGGTCCTCACTGGGCTCAGGACTCAGGAAATGATGGGGAGGGCCCACAAACGCAGGCCCTGAGCCCGCTCTTTAGATTTTCTTGCGCTGGGTTTCCCAGCCGAGGCCTCCCCCGGTCTGGCCACCACCACAGATCCCTCTGTAAGTTGCTCCATAATTATCCCCTTTCGTCTGCAGTACCCTGATCTCTCCTCCCTCCTCCCAGCATACGGTCTTTCTCCTGCCCGGTGCGGGAAGGGACAAAGACCAGGCAGCAGGGCCCCTACAGACTGGGGTCTGAACCACCGCTCTGCTACTTACTGGCGAAGGGCCCCCCTTTACTGCACCACATAACCGCTCTCAGCTTCCTCCCTGGGGTGGCGAGAATACCAGTCTCCTCCGCATTTTGAGGAAGGACGATGTGTAGGGACATGCTCAGAGCAGTCCCCGGGAGATGCTCTAATGAAGTAAAGCAAAGTAGGTGCCCAGGAAGTAACAGCTCCTCTGCCTCCTGCCCTACAGGTATGTTGGAGGTAATGGCACACACCTAACGTATTAGCTCCAAACTCGAGGCACCACTGGAGCACCTAAAAAGCGTGTGAACAAGTCTTATTTTGTCCTCGCCCAGCCATCCTGATTCGGAGGGTCTGGGACAACGCCAGGGATTGTGGATGGATGATGAATTTAAGAGAAGTTCTTCAGGCCCTGACAGGTTTGGCTCAATGGATGGAGCGTTGGCCTGCGGACTCAGGGGTCCCAGGTTCGATTCCCCTCAAGGGCATGTACTTTGGTTGCGGACACATCCCCAGTTGGGGACGGGGTGTGCAGGAGGCAGCTAGTCGATGTTTCTCTCTCATCGATGTTTCTAACTCTCTCTTCCTCCCTGTAAAAAAATCAATAAAAATATTTTTTTTTTAAAAAAAGAGTTCTTCAGGTGATGCGAGCAGACAGTCAGATGCTGGTGTTGTGGGTTGTGTGGGAATCACCACGTGTGGGAGGTACAGGGGAGTGGAACAGGGGTCCTGGGTTAGTGTTTTGCTTTGCTGCGTGTTCAGCTTCTCTGAGCCTCGGCTACGCCTTCAGTTAAAGGAGACCCAGGAGACACACTGCTCAGGAGGTAGTACTTCGTACAAGACAGGTAAGGGCTGGGCATCCACGACTCCTTCCTTCCCCTTTGCTCCCTCTTTTCCAGTCCCATGGAATCCCTATTGGTGCCTGCACAGGCCGTTCTCTCCCTCCTCCCAACCACTGCCCGTCCCTTTTCTGCCCCCTGGGATGGCCTCCCCTCCTTTGTGCCTTCTCTGTCAGAGATAAGCCCGCTCCGCCAACAGCCCCAGCCACTTCCCTTGGACCTCAGATTAGATTCTGTCTTTGGTGTCTTGTTGTTCCGCACTGGTTTCTGGTTCAATTTGTTTGACCAAGTAGTGAGTTTACTGTTGGGCCAGTTCAAGTAAGACCTTTCCTATCCCCTGACGGACCCTCCCATCCCACATCCACCCACCCCACCCCAGCCCACCCCAAGGAAACTTAGTGACAGGTCTTCCTGGGAGAGGAAGGGTGCGAAGGAGAGAGGAAGAGACACATGGAGAAGACACCTCCACTCTCCTTTTTAATTATAGGCTTCTGGCCCGAAACAGGTTTGCTCTACAGCAAAACATAGCACAAACAAAGTTAAAAGACAAGTGACAAAGGGGTTAACATCTTAACAGATCTCCTATCTAAATATATTTTATTGATTTTTTACAGAGAGGAAGAGAGAGGGATAGAGAGTCAGAAACATCAATGAGAGAGAATCATCCATCAGCTGCCTCTTACACACCTCTTACTGGAGATGTGCCCGCAACCAAGGTACATGCCCTTGACGGAATCGAACCTGGGGCCTTTCAGTCCGCAGGCCGATGCTCTAGATCTCCTATCTAAATGATATTAAATAAAATTTGGAGTTTTGATTAGTATCACGGACCAACCATTCTGATTTTTGAAGTGGCTGGGCTGTTGGTTTAGCTGAGACAGGAATTGCAACTTAAAGTGACTGTGGCATTGTCTAACCAAGAGTGAGCAGAAAAATCATGGGCCTGCTGGAACTTTATCTCACTGCAGAGTAAATATACGCCCACTGGCCAGATTTTATAGAGTCATTAAAACCCCACAGTAAAGTTGCATTGTTATTATATCAGCAGTGGTATATATTCAGTGTACTGATCACACTCAGTACTCTGTAGCCTCTTTATTTTTAATTTAATATATCTTGGATTCATTTTTATGCCATTACATCAAAATTTACCTCAATCTTTTACAAAGCTGCATAGCATTCCATCATGTGAGCATATTGTAATTCGTTTAGTCAATTCCCTATGACTGTATATTTAGATGTTTCTAATTTTTTATTATAAAGAACAATGAATGATATTGGTATCTTAGAAACTTAATCTTTCTCCACTTGTTTTATTTCTTTAGGACAAGCCAACTAAAGTGAAATATCTAGTATGAACCTAAAAAGATTCACATTTAAAATTTTGATCATATTGTTCTCTCAAAAAGTAGATCAGCCCAGTGGTTGAGCATCAACCTATAAGCCAGGAGGTCATGGTTCGATTCCCAGTCGAGGCATATGCCTGGGTTGTGGCTTTGACCCTCAGTTTGAGGCGTGC
This sequence comes from Vespertilio murinus, assembly GCA_963924515.1. Classification (NCBI taxonomy): domain Eukaryota; kingdom Metazoa; phylum Chordata; class Mammalia; order Chiroptera; family Vespertilionidae; genus Vespertilio; species Vespertilio murinus. Next base: position 27,883,575 of record OZ004715.1, on the reverse strand, counting down.
GTGAGGCAGCAAATCAATGATTCTTTCTCATCGCTGATGTTTCTATCTTTCTCTCCCTCTCCCTTTCTCTCTGACATCAATAAAAAAATACACATTAAAAAAAATAAGTCAGCTTATACTCCTTCTAAAAAAATTACGTTTAAATGACAATTTTCTACATCTTTAAAAACTGGGGATTATCAATATTTTTACTACTTCCAAGAAGGAATACATGGAAGTGATGTCTAGGTTAACCTGCAATTCTTTGATTATCATCCATCAGTAAGTACATTCTCCGGTATTCGTGGGCATTCTAATTTCTTCTCTTTTGATTTGCTTGTTCATGTTGGTGAATAAAGTTTTAATCAGATTACTAATTCCATTACAAGGCTGTGCTTTAATATCTTCTTTTAGTGAAATTAATGTCAAATTGATGGGCAGAGGTCTCTACTCTCCAATTATATATAAATTAATGCCTCCAATTACTGTTATAGATTAGAGTACTTTGCAGATTCTTATCTTCTGTATAACTTGAGGTTTTATGGTGTTTCTATTTTCCCCCCCGAAGAATGTGAGTGTAGCATGAAACTCACTCAGACAGGAATAAGGTTGTTAACATGGCTGTTAGGCTCGGGCGGGGGGGGGGGGGGGGCTGCTTTCCTAGTTTACCTCTTTGTGGGATCCACTCATTGGCTCTAAAGTTTCAACTGTCCAGATCTATTTGAAACAATCTTTGGGGGATGTTTATAGAATCTAAAACTGGGTTTGTTAACGAGATAGAACTCATTTTTTTTTTTTAAAAAGAGGCATTTCAATACACAGCATATACAGATGGATTCTGTGATCAATTTCAATGCATTCTTCACTAAGGAGCTGGTTGAAAGTCTGCACGTGGGGTGATAAATAAAACGGCCATTTATGCAGAACCGGTTTGGCTCAGTGGTAGAGCATCGGACTGAGGACTGAAAGGTCCCGGGTTCGATCCCGGTCAAGGGCATGTACCTTGGTTGCAGGCACATCCCCAGTAGGGGGTGTGCAAGAGGCAGCTGGTCGATGATTCTCTCTCATCGATGTTTCTAGCTCTCTATCTCTCTCCCTTCCTCTCTTTAAAATATCAATAAAATATATTTAAAAAACAAAACAAAACAAAAAACAAAAACGGCCATTTGTGAGGGACCAGTTTCTGGGGACACGCTCTGCGTGTCTCAGCAGCGCTGGCCGTGCTCAGGCACAGCCTTACCCGGAGGGCAATGGCGGCATTGGTGTTCTCAGACATGTTCTGCTCTTCCCATCGCGTGTCAGTTCCGTGCAGGGGTCCAGTGTGATCATGAGAGGGAAGCTTCCCTCCAAAAGGTTCCAAAAAACAAAAAACAAAAACAGCGAAGAAACAGAATCCATATGTTGCAAGCACAACACCACTTGCTTTCCCAGTGCCCTCTCAAACCCTCGCTTGGAATAAGTTCTTCCCCTGATCAAGGATGACTTCCCAAGCAGGTCCCCTGGCTTTCCTGATTCCTCACAGATGGTGAAAGACCCACAACCCAGAGTGACCAACACATAGTCACGTTTCAGTAATCAGTATGGCCACTTATAATTGTGTGTCCAGTACGTTTGATATTCAAAGAAGATCATTCGTTAACATTTTCTCCATCGATGTGACCAAATTTCTTTCAGCAATGATCGTGAAAGGAAACAATAACAATGTCCAAAGAAGAACATGGATTGTGACATTTTATTTTATTTTTTTTTATTTTTTAAAAAAATATATTTTATTGATTTTTTACAGAGAGGAAGGGAGAGAGATAGAGAGCCAGAAACGTCGATGAGAGAGAAACATCGACCAGCTGCCTCTTGCACACCCCCCACTGGGATGTGCCCGCAACCAATGTACATGCCCCTAACCGGAATCGAACCCGGGACCTTTCAGTCCGCAGACCGATGCTCTACCACTGAGCCAAACCGGTTTCAGCGGATTGTGACATTTTAAAAATAAAATTTCCATATATGAGCAAAATAACTAAATGAAAATGAAAAGATTATAATACAGAAAAGGAGGAAAGTCATGAATTAATACTTTCTACTGACATTAGGACTTTTTTTTTTTTTTTTTAAATCTTCACCCGAGGATGTTTTTCATTGATTGAGAGAGCAAGAGAGAGAGAGAGAGAAAGAAACATCAATGTGAAGGAGAAACTTTGATCAGCTGACTCCCATACCTGCCCTTTCCCCTCCCTCTCCTCCCTGACCCCCCCCCATCCCCCATCAGACTCCCCAAGAATGAACTAGAAACCTAGGTATGCAGGTATGTGCCCTGGCTAGGAATTGAACTTGCAGCCTTTTGATACATGGGATGGTGCTCCAACTAAACTGAGCCACCTGGCCAGGGTTAGGTTTTGTTTTGTTTTTGTGTTTTTTTTAAGAAAAAAAAATTACACTGTAATTTGTATTCCTTTACATTCTAAACACAAGAAAAACGCCAAGTGCACTCATAGAATGACAGAATTGAAATAACACATATCCTTTGTCTTTGAAATAAATAAGCTATTCTGGTTTATTTTAAATCTACTCATTAAATGCAGGAATATGTTTGTAGCATAGGAGTCGGAGACATCAAACTGTGCCAGAAACAAACACAATGATTCTGAACCCTTAAGAGCTTACTCTTGAAACAGATGTGTGTAGCTAAGTTCAAGTGTGTCAGGCTAAGAAGATTGCAGGGAACTTTCTGAATTAACTTCTATGCAGGAAATGTTTATTAAAAAAGAAGTAATAAAATGTGCTAATTTAGGACGAAACCGGTTTGGCTCAGTGGTAGAGCATCCGTCTTCGGACTGAAAGGTCCCGGGTTCGATTCCGGTCAAGGGCATGTACATTAGTTGCGGGCACATCCCCGGTAGGGGGTGTGCAAGAGGCAGCTGGTTGATGTTTCTCTCTTATCGACGTTTCTAGCTCTCTATCTCTCTCCCTTCCTCTCTGTAAAATATCAATAAAATATATTTTTAAAAAAATAAAATGTGCTAATTTGAAGACTACATATGTATTAGTGTTAATAATCAAGAGTAACCACAGTAACTGTTTAGATTTTTAGACCAACAAAAGATATTTTGGAGGAAAAGAATTTTATTATTAACATTAGAGGCCCCGGGCATGAATTCATGCATAGGTGGGGTCCTTTGGCCTGGCCAGTGATGGGGACTAATGGGAGCCTCGGGAGGTTGACTGGGGGAGGGGCCATGGGAGGTTGGCTGTGGGAGTGCCCTGACCGCCAGGGGGCAGCTCCTGTGTTAAGCATCCTCTAGTGGCCAGTGTGAGTCCTAGTGACCCAGTTGTTCAGTTTGGTTGCTTAGGCTTTTATATAAATAGATTATATGGAATTGTCACATAATGATACTAAAAAACAGATCGACTTTGAACACATTTATTATTGTTTTAAAATTCTTTATAGCCCAGCCTGTGTGGCTCAGTGGTTGGGCGTTGACCTGTGAAACAGGAGGTCAGGGTTCAATTCCTGGTCAGGGAACATGCCTGGGTTGCAGGCTTGATCCCTAGTAGGGGGTGTGCAGGATGCAGCTGATCAATGATTCCCTCTCATCATTGATGTTGCTCTCTCTCTTCCTCTCCCTTCCTCTCTGAAATAAATAAAAATATATTTTAAAAAATATAAAATTCTCTACAGATGATGCCTCCCTGACGCCTTACTACCTAGATTTGGATTCAACCTTCAGGAAAACATAGGAAGAGGATCTGAGTTTCTGACATTGGGTGAAATTGGGCTGACAGTAAAAATTATGCTGGTATTAAAGAATGGACAAAGTTATTTTCTTAAATATTTGAGTTTGTGGGCTGGAAATTTGCACTAGAAATTTGTTATTCCAGAAACTGCTTCCTGGTGTTGTGGCATTACCCTCTCTCTCTCTCTCATCTGAACTCTGAGTCTCCTTCCGTGTGGCACAGTTTCTACTGCATGAGTAGAAAAGATTTAAACTTTTATTTGGGAGAGAAGAATTACTTCTCAAATGAGATCCAAATGGAACACGGATGGCCCCCTGACCAGAAGCATGAACATATAACCTCAGCACACAATCTGCACAGAATTCAAGGATTGTCCACATGCTCAACGTCCAGTCAGCCACAGAGCACTCTTCCAGCTTCCCTTCCCTCCCCTCCTTAAGGGCATTTCACGCCCTCATCATCTTCTTGGCCTGCGGCCTTTCTAGGGAGCTAACCAGGCAGATAGGCCATTGATTCCTACTGTCTTCCTTCTGAAAAGCATTGGTCCACATTTCCCTGGCGGAGAGGGATAGCTAGGCCTGCAGTCACGGAGGAGGGGCTCTTTCAAGGAGCAATGGCAATCTGTCTGAATAATGAAATCCAATGTGGCTCTGCAAATGACCACTGGTGAGTGAGTCTTCAATCAGGATGTCTCTTCGGTGGTGTTTCAGCTTGCGATTATCTCCAGAGTCCTCTGGGGGAGGCACGCTCGGTATGGCTCCCCATCGGGCCTGATAACTCTCCGAGGCGTCCCTGGGGGTGTGGTTGCCCATGCCAGGAAGGCTCTGCAGCAATTAAAGAAGGCTTTCTCCCTGAGCTCTGGGGTATATTTATCTTCAAGCTAATGTTACAGTTGGTGCTTTCTTTTGCCAAGCGTCATAACAACCAGGTCTCCTATTCCTTCATAACCTCATAACAGAGTGAGGGGACTGTTCAGAAACAAAGAGAAACCTTCCTTCTGGTGACGGGGGGGAGAGCGCTGGTAGAATATCATTAGATTCAATAGGTCAGCCTCATTTCAAAGGCATCTGGTCGACCTACCTCAGGTCCTACTGAAGCTGTTACCCAGAAGAGGCCCTGAGCCTTTTGTCCCCCAGGGGCTGGCGGGAGGGAGGATGCCCTGCCGGACAATGGGGAGCATTGACGAAGTGCTCCCATTTATTGGCTGAGCGACTGCATCAGTCATTCATTCACCGGCACAAGGTCTAAATTGCAGAACCAATTAACAGCACTAATAGCCCTTGCCTGAATTAATCTTTGAGACAAAAGGGAGGAGAAGTGGAAGTGCTATTAGCAAATCAAGCTGTACCATCCCTGCTTTATTGCGGGAAATCTCAGTGTCTGTATGTGGCTATTGTGCACTGACTGCAATTACAGCCCTCATTTAAAAATGATTAAGTGGTTATAATTATTTTTCAATTAAAACTTATATCTTCCATTGGTGCAACATTTCAGACTTCAATTAAACTTCCTTTTGAAAGGGCCACGGAACCAAAAGGTTCCTGTTTCCTCCTTTCACCAGGAAACCCTAAACTCAACCCAGATAGGATTTTGATTTTCCAACCTTCGGAATTAGTTTAAGTGTAGACACCGTCATGAGCGTTACTAAGCGGTACACAAATTTTGCAGTGTCTGCTAGAGGTGACCACCGCCACAGGGGGAAGAGAGACAGTTCCAGGCTCCTTCTGGAAAACTGTGACTACCAAAGAGAGACGGGTGTTCTTGTCATTGGAACATAGTGTCTCTATGAGAGCTGATACCCCAGATTAAGTATTTAGAGCAGTACTCTCAGTTGTAAGAAAGATGTGAAGTTTTGAGCAGTTTTGGGGTTTGCCCCTTAAAATCCCTCTTATTTGCCTTTAATGTGCTTATTAAGGAGGGAAAGAAATTACTAGGATTTATTGTACACACAAACTGTATCCTATTTTATCTTGCTGCCGTCTATAGTCACAGCACGTACATGGAGTATGACCCTCATGGGCTACCATGGGTCATGTGTGCCAGGATAGAAAAAGGGGTCGAGAACCTCTGGGGTCTAGAGGTTCCAACCAGGACCGTTTCACAGACCCTCGCTCACCGACTTTAGTAAAGACCAGAGCTGTCCGAAGCCATGTGTGGCCTCCGAGAAGCAGTGTAAGGTGTTTGTTGTTATCCTATTAGCGGCTAACCTTGGCCTCCTCCTTTAACTGGATATGCCAAGTTAATAACCTCAGTGTATTCTGTGCTGTGGAAGGCCCACATACCACATATAATAAGTCTTAAACTCACACAATTAAAAGAAATTACTTATAATTCTTATTCCTTAGCAAGTCCTGGTTTCTCTGACCTAGTTCAGGCTCTGGTGAGGGAAAAGATGTCGACAGCAATAGAAAGCATTGTCAGTAATGAAACCTGGAGCCTGTACCACGAACCGGACCCTGCTCAAGAAACTCGCACAAAACTGAAGGCCTGCAAGGAAGAGATGTACTAATGCAATACATTTTCCCCCCTTAAACATTAAATAAAGTATATTATCTGATATTGTTTATACCTCCAATGTTATTTAGTTATGCTTATTACATAATGTTAATTATAGAAGAAGAAATAATCTGGGAAACAAATCTAGGCCAAAAATAAAATAACAAAATTGCCTACAACTACTGTTAAAGGTTTCAGGTAATACCTTCTAGTATTAAAAAAGTTAGTGCTGCCAAAACCGGTTTGGCTCAATGGATAGAGTGTCGGCCTGCGGACTGAAAGGTCCTGGGTTCGATTCCAGTCAAGGGCATGTACCCTGGTTGCTGGCACATCCCCAGTAGGGGATGTGCAAGAGACAGCTGACGGATGTTTCTAACTCTCTATCCCTCTCTCTCTTCCTCTTTGTAAAAAAACCCCAATAAAATATATTTTTTTAAAAAAGTTAGTGCTAATTAAAGTTAGATAGCAATATCCCTGTTACCCTGAGCACCTTGTTGGCTCGTAGTCACAGGGAAGGTAGGCTGTGTGCTCTCCCTCCTGTGAGGGCTGTGTCCGGGTTACAGAAAGGACCAAGGAACTCACTGAGGGCTATCTGTTTGCGTCCAGGGCAAAGAAGCCTATGAGGACTTGTAGGTTCCGAAGAGAGTGAGGAATTATACTCGGTAAGTGAGCTTCGGAAATAAAAAGACAGTCAAGACCCAGTAACAAGTAAGGAGCGTGGCCAAGAGCCTTTGTATTTAAAAATATATATATATATATATATTTTATTGATATTTTACAGAGAGGAAGGGAGAGAGATAGAGAGCTAGAAACGTCGATGAGAGAGAAACATCGACCAGCTGCCCCCTGCACACCCCCTACTGGGGATGTGCCCGCAACCAATGTACATGCCCTTGACTGGAATCGAACTCGGGACCTTTCAGTCCGCAGGCCGACGCTCTACCACTGAGCCAAACTGGTTTCGGCTGGATTTAAAAAAAAAAGAAAACAAAACACAGGACACACAGTCCTGGCAGTAACGTGAGGAGGACCCCTGAAGGCCAGGAGGAACCAAAACCTTTGGAAGTGAAATTTCCGAATTAATATTTTAATAAAGCTTGTTACAGCTGAATTACTCTTTTTGGTTTTTAGATATGTATCTAAATACCCTACGCTATGTCCCTACTATTTACATCAGTTATTTTATATATTTTGCATAACACACGTATGATCTAAGATGCTATAAAGCTAAGTTTCCAGATAGCATTAAAGAAGGTGTTGAGAGAGGCTAAGAATTGTGCCCCCGGGTCACATAGCTAAGAAGTGGCAGAGTTGGATTTACTTGTCCATCTTGGCACCAGTACCGCTCTTTCTTCATTACAATGGCTGTAGGGACGGTCCAGCCGGTGGTAGGGCACAGAACTCCTCCCCTGCCTTCCTGCCATCCCATGGTCCCACCTTTCCCCCACCCACCCTTGCACCCAACCACCCACCTTGTTCCTCTTCTTTAAAAGAGTCATTGATTTTTTTTGGCCCTTTACTCCTCCGTGTGAATTTAAGGATGAGCTTGACACATTCCATAAATAAAACCCCTGTTGGGCTATTGATTGGAATTACATTAAATTTAGAGGTTACTTTAGGGAAGACTTGACATCTTTGTAAGATGAAGTCTTCCTATCTATGAATGTGGAGTATCTATTTATTCAGGTCTCCTTTCATGTACTTTAATAATGTTTTATAATTTTTCTCCATAAAGCATGCGTATTACAAGACTATTTGTAGATTTTAATGTTTTGGTACTGTGAATGGATCTTTTTCTATTATTTGTCCTATTTGATTATTACTATTATACAGAATTTCAATTGATTTTTGTATATAAATCTTGTCTCTAGCAAGCTTGCCAATTCTTTTATTTTCAAATAAAGACAGTGCTGTTTCCTCTTCTCAATTCTCATGTTTGTTTCAGAATTGAATTGCTTGTATGCAGTACAATGGTGGTTAGAAGCAATGATGGAGACATTTTTGCCTTGATCTTAATTTTAAAGGGACACCTCTAATATGTTTCACCATTAAGTGTATTATTTGTTTTAGGTTTTAACAAATGTACTGTCCAGATTTAAAAAAACTATTTTCTGTTTCTATTTACTAGAAGTTATTTAAAACCTGAGTGTGTTGGATTTCATTAACTATTTCTCTGTATTTGTTGAAATGATCACATAGTTTTTATCACTTAATCTGGTATTGTCACTTATTATATTAAGATATTTCCTTGCATTCTTGGGATATGTCCTATCTCCTAATGTATTGTTGTATTCAAGTAAGTGATATTTTACCTAATATTTTTCTGTTTAGTTTTATAAATAAGATTAATCTGTAATTTCCTTCCTTTCTTCCCTTTTCCTTCCTGGTCTTGTTTTAGTACTGAGAGTATACATACCCTCCTCCATGAATTAATTTCCATCATTCTGTATTTTTCCATTCTTTGAAAAAGTTTATGTGTTATTCAGATTGTATAATTAGCATATATTTATTGCATATTCACTTGTGCCAGTTCCTCTTCTAGTCCCTGGGGATACGGTAATGGGCAAGTAGAAGTCTCACCTTACATATTTCTTAACATTTTCACCAAACTCCCCTGGCTCTCAGTCTTTGAGAGTGAGGAAGTCTTTCAATTTCCAAGTCAATTTCTTTGGCAGTTTTTGGTTTATTCAGGTTTCCTATTCTTCTTCAATTTGCTTTTTATATTTTCCTTAAAAACTTTTCTAATATACCCAGTTACCAATATATTTGAATAAAATTATTTATAGTATTAATTAAATCATATTCTTAGTATCATTTTAGATATAAATTTGTCTCTCCCCCACCCCCTCCAGAAATATTATTTCTGCCTTTTTATTCTTGCTTAGTTTGGTTAAATGTCTGGTTAAAAGTTTGTCTATTTTATTATTATGAAACGAATTATATTAGTTTTTGCAAGGAACCAACTTTTAGTTTCTAATTTCTGCCCTTAGCTTCAATATTTCATTCTACTTCTTTTTAAATAAATGTTTGCATCTAGCTTCTTGAAATGACCACAGTACTAATTTATTTCTAGTCTGTCATTTAAAAATGCATTTCTCTAAATATCATCACCACTGGAAGAAGTCATGGTTTCTTGCAGAATGGCTGAGTCCGGATCGGGAGTAGAAAATGTGTAAAATGATCCCAGAACATCTGTCACAATAGATAATAAAGAAGCGATCAAAGACTATCATGGTCATAACACTAGGACCCTGATGCTTAATTAAAGGGGTTCATTTTCATTGGCCAAAAATGGGACAACATGACCATCAAAATATTATCTTCTATGAATTGAGATATATCATATATATATTAAAGTCCATGAACTCATAATGATACTAAAAATATCCTTTATGGTGATTTCTGATGTTAGAATATCAACTCATTATTCTGAAAATCCTTTAGAAAGGGAAGTGTCAGCCAAAACCGGTGTGGCTCAGTGGATAGAGCGTCGGCCTGCGGACTGGAAGGTCCCGGGTTCGATTCCGGACAAGGGCATGTGCCTTGGTGGCGGGCACATCCCCAGTAGGGGGTGTGCAAGAGGCAACTGATGGATGATTCTCTCTCATCGATGTTTCTGACTCTCCCTCTCTCTTCCTCTCTGTAAAAAAATCAATAAAATATATAAAAGAAAGGGAAGTGTCAGCTCTTATTCTGCTTTTCTTATACAAACTATACCTCAAAATAACTAAATAGTTGATGAAGGAAAGTTCTTTTAGAAAAATTTTAGTTAAGAAATAAAGAAAAATACCCTCAGGAGATCACCACTTTGCAGCCCTTAAATGACCAAATGGAGGTGGGCAATGATCCTCAATGGCTTCTAAAGGCTCCTGAGTTGATGTGCTGGTACCTATTATGTATTCTTGTTTTTTATAATATATTTTTTATTGATTTTTTACAGAGAGTAAGGGAGAGAATAGTCAGAAACATTGATGAGAGAGAAACATCGATCAGCTGCCTCCTGTACACCTCCTACTGGGGATGTGCCCACAACCAAGGTACATGCCCTTGACTAGAATCAAACCTGGGACCTTTCAGTCCATAGGCCAATGCTTTATCCACTGTGCCAAACCAGTCAAGGTCCTATTTTGTATTCTTGCTAAAAATCCAAATCTTGATTGAATTAGCTGTCCACATCTAACTACTGGAAACCAAAGAACATGTTAAATGACCTCATGGGAATGAAATCAATAAAATCCAGACTGGGAAATTCTTCAAGAAAAACAATAGGCTTCTTCAACAAACAATTAGTAATAGGAGAGAGGGGGGAACTTATAGATATATACAAATCAAATAATCACCATATATTGTTTAGAATCTTGATTCTGACTAACTAACTAGCTAGCTAAAATATTATTAAGGAATTATTATTAGTTGTTTTGAGTATGATGATAAGATGCTTACCTTTTAGAGATACATATTAAAGGATTTATTGATGGAATGATATGACATAATTTGTTCCCAAATAATCCCAAATGGCTAAATGTTTAATAAAGGTTGAAGCTGGATTAGATGGGTACAGAGAGGGTCGTTACACTCCTCTTCACTTTGGTTTGATTTTTTTCAGGATTAAAAATAATGCATCTAAAGGTTGAAATTTGCTTCTAAGTAGTATTTCAGCTTCATCCTACAAGTCTCCTAAGTAGTGCTTTTAATAACTTTCAGTTCTAAACATTTTTCAGTTTCCATTGTGATTTTCTCTTTAAATAATGAATTATGTATGGGTGCACTTATATACATCTATACATACATATGCATATTTACATATACACACATTTATGCTTTCTTTACATATTTTAATATTATGTTTTATATACTATCAACTTGTGATTGTTCATTTCTAATTTAATTCTGTTATATCAACAGATGTTGTATGTATTGTATTAATTTTATTCTTTGAAATTATTTGAGACTTCTCTGTGACATAATACAAGGTCAAGGTAAATTTTAAAAAATTAACTTTAAAATAAGTGTTGCCTTTGAATTTGTAAAGAACCTGCATTACTTATTTTGTGGGTTCAGAATTCTCCTTATATGTATTATATCTACTTGCTAATTGTGTTATTCTTTGTTCTTACAATTTTTATTTGCCTCATCTATTTTTTTTAGAGACATGGTAGCATTTCCCACTGTGATTATAAATTATCTAATTTTCTTTGAAATTTTATAACTTTTTGCTTTATATATTAAGCCTTTGTAGTTCATTGCTACTTGATTTATTTTTTGAGCCTATTCTGGTTATCGATCACTGTAAAACAGAGCAAGTTTACTGTCATAACACAGCATCAATTTATTATGCTCATGGATTCTGAGCAAGCGAACTTGCAGGAACATCTAGGAAGGCTTGTTTCTGTTCCACAATGTGTGGGACCTCAGAAGTGAAGACACAGATAGGTGGAAATGACTCTAATGGCTGGGTGCTGGACTCACCTGGAGACTTCTTCACTCAAATGTTAAGGACATGAGCTGGGTGGGGCTAATGTCCGGGACACCTACCCATGGCCCCCCTTCATGGGCTTGGCCTTCTCAGGACATGGCATTCAGCGGGGAGTGTCTGGAGAGCAATCATCCCTAGAGACCAAGGTGGAAGCTGCAAGACTTCTGCTGACCTTTCCCCTCAAAAGTCTTGTAACTTCACTTCTGTTGTATTTCATTGGTTTCAACCCAGTAGCTAAGGCCAACTCAGATTCAAGGGCAGGAAAATCGGACTCAGTCTCTGGATGAGGAGTGGCCTGTGGGATGGGCAATAATTTTACAATCAGCTTTGGAAAATACAATCAGAGTCCATGTTGTTAAGTGCCTATTTGCAGCCTTTATTTTGACTTATTTTTTGTTTGAATGTTAATATTTTTGATGCAATTAATATTGCTTGCCTACTTTTCTGTTTGGTAATATTTATATGCCATATCTTTTTTGACTCCTTTATTTTTCATCTTTAGTATGCTGGATGCTGCCCAGAAACCTCTGGGTTATGGTAATGACAGACCTTTGCCATGTATCAGACATTTAGCTTAATTTCCCCATTTTTTTCAGGAGAAATAAAGACAGAACACTATACCAATTACAAACCAGTTCCAAGTTCTTTTAAATAAATAACTGACAGGGTAATACTTGAATGACCGAGTCCTTTATAATGTATGTTTAAATCACTTTTAAAACCATATTATAATTTATAATTTTCATCAATAATATTGTTAATGCAAACTAACTCTTTACTGTTAAAAGCTAAGTAGAATTTATAAGCAGGAATTTATTAACAGCTTCTATCACAGTGTAATGTGTTAGAATCAAGTAGCTTTCATACTCAAGATCATCAATGGAAAAATATCTAAATCGTAATCAGCATCTGAAAAACTAGTGCTAAGAGACTTAGAAGATGCCATGAATAATTTAGTTATGTTCAAAGTTTTATATCCTCTACTCCTCACTTACATTAAAACCAAATCAGGTTAATGTTAGCTTCTGAAAAGTAACACATCGTTTAAAGTACAGTAAGTCCCTCAGGTATCATTGAACCATGAACCTGAGGGACTTACTCTGGATTAGTTCCGTCTATTCTGTTGGTTATTGGTACTGCCCATAAATGAGTATCTTTGTCAGCTTTGGATCTTATGCAACGAAATGAAAGCAGCCCCGTTAGCACCTGGCCAGGACATGGGCCAGTTCTCAGTCTGCAACAGAATGATGCTCTGAAATAACCTTTCTGCTCAAACTCTCAGCGAAAGTACTCTCCAGAGAAAACCGCCGGGCCACTGTCCTGCCTGCCTCACAGACACACTGGAGTCCAAGCATTGGCCTAAAGGGTTGGCTTGGACCACGGGTGGGCAAAGTTTTTGACTCGAGGGCCACAATGGGTTCTTAAACCGGACCGGAGGGCCGGAACAAAAGCAACCTGACCATGCTGGCACTCTCATCTTGGGCTGCTGGTGAAGGAGCGGAGGGGAGAGCAAGAGAACCCTCCGCTCTTTCGGCTCCGCGGACCAGGTAGAACCGCCGAACGAACGGGCTGGACCCGGCCCGCGGGCCGTAGTTTGCCCACGGCTGGCTTGGACTATATCAGGATCGTCCTACTGCCATCCGCATATGCAGGGAAAGCCTGAAGGATAAAGAGATCTCCTCCCAAACATGCCCAATGGCTTCTCGATGACCTGGAGTGCTTCTGACAAAAGATGCCCTCAGGTGTCTCCCTGGAGAAGCCCATCTTCCAGAAATGCATCAAGACCCCATACACGACCCTCCTGGTAATGCTCCTTCTTATTAGTTTTGCCTGGTCGCAAACACATATCCAAATCCTTGAGAAATTATGCTATTTGCCCACAAAGCCAAAACAAATCAAATACTCATCACATCCTCCCTTAATGCATTTGACATAAATTGCATTTAAGCGGAACAGGGGTGGGATCGCATAGCGGTTTGATAGCCGTCATTTGTGCACACTGCTCACTTGCGCTCCGGGTTTATTACTGATACTATTCTGTACTAAAAAAAAAAAATGAATCTTTCCATGTTGAGAAATTAACTTGGTCTTAATGGAGAAAGTCCAGAGGTCACAAAAATGGCACAATTAATTCAGCGCTTCTGTCTCCAAGTGACTGTGTTGCCACAAATCATGAAGTGTAATTATAGTTACAGAACATCAGAGCATTTGGCAAATTCAGTTAATTCTGTGGAGACAAGTAATTCAGAATTGGCTTTGGCTTTAGATGGAATTATTTGTGTTTTCATTTGGTGCTCTGCCATCGCCTGTACACGTGTGAGGAGGCTTCAGGGGCAGGATTTTGGTGGAGTGCCAAATCCAAGAAGGGAAGGAGAACGGCCATGATACAGGCCGTTTCTTGAATACTCTGCTTCGGAGATGACGCTGCTCACCCCCCCGTCTATTGCATCTCCGCTTCCGTTTATAACTCAGATGATCATATGTGGATGCTCTGAGGATTAGGAATGAACATAATGAAACGTCGATGCACAAGGGATCCAGTTTACAGCACCTCACTCCTCTGGATCAACCATCGTCTCAGTGATTCTTTTTGACCCATACGTAGATCTGTCAGGGTGAATGGCCCCTGGATTTGCTCTTGTGATCAGAAAGCGGATCTCCCCCCACACTCTTCCCTGGGCCTCTTCAGAGACTCTGCATTCAGGCCCTGTTTATGACAGCTATGCCTAGCTTGTGGCCACAAAAGGGTGACCTCAGTCTTCTCCCTTCTGTGGAAGGGGACTCTACGGTCCTAATGGGGAAAAAAAAGAGAGAGACACTGAATAGATTTTCTTGACTTTAAGAGATAGCATAAACAGATTTCGAACTGGGATAACGAAGAATTTTTGGTCATCAGTTGTTCACTCATAAAAATGCTTGCTAAGCACGGGCTTTTGTCAGGTGCTATGGGTGTTGTTAGGCCCATAGCGGTGAATCGAGGCCAGCAGCTCCCAAAGGAGTAGGGAAGGCTTTCAGTCAGCCTGGGGGGCTCTGTGATAGGACTAGGCAGAGGCCTGAGGGAGAGGCGGCCCCTCGCTCAGTCAGCCTTGGGGTGGGAGGACACAGTGTTGGTTAAAACTGAGGTGTGAAGCTAGATGAATACATGAGCTAAAGAAGTGAAGAGAGGAAACAGGGGATATCAGACAGAGGGGAGAGCTGTGAGCGAAACAATGGAGGCGAATTTGGGACCAAAATGGCTCATTGGGGGAAGTCATGAGCTGCTTGCCCTGGACAGCTTTAAGAACAGCCATATCATGCTGAGACTGGTTTGGCTCAGTGGATAGAGTGTCGGCCTGTGGACTCAAAGGTCCCGGGTTCGATTCTGGTCAGGGGCATGTACCTTGGTTGTGAGCACATCCCCTGTAGGAGGTGTGCAAGAGGCAGCTGATCGATGTCTCTCTCTCATCGATGTTTCTTGCTCTCTCTCTCTCTCTCTCTCTCTCTCTCTCTCTCTCTCTCTCCCTCTCTGTAAAAAATCAATTAAAAAAAAAAAAAAAGAAGAGCCACATCTAAAATACCTGAGATGTGTGTGTAGAATGGGTGATGCCTGAAGCCTGGGTCAGCCTCAGATAATTGCACAAGGCTACTCTAGACCTAAGTAGTACGTGGAGCATTCTCCCCCACCCCGTCCCTGACACATAAATTTTCAAAGCACCTTGGGCTTCTCAGAGAGTTAAGTGATATATACAGCCACATCAGCCACTTGGTAGTGCCTCCAGCATCTTGGGTGCACACGGAATTTCCCTCAAGGAAAGCAAAACTCCATCTGCTTTCTGTTACTTCCCTTCTAAAAGGTTGGGGGGCGGGAGGGGAGGGGCGGGCTGTACATAAATGCCTTGATTGCATCCTTCATTTGTACCGACGCATCATACACATTGTATCCCCTGCCTGCCATTTCTCAGTAAAAACACCCTTTTTCCTCTATCCCCACTCTGTCCTGGAGCCCATTAATTAGAACACGCTTTATCTAGCAAGCTTAGAATTCCTTCTTTTTCTGGCCTCTTCTCCAGCGACACTTCTCTTTGGCTTCTGAAAGCAAGGACAGGTCACTCGCTTTTGTCATGAGCATTTGGATGAAACGTTCTGACGAACACCCACATATGTGTGTACACAAAGACATGAAAGCCCGTTTTTAATCGGAAGTGTTTTGTTTTCCACGGGTTTTTAACTTTAAATGGAGCTCACACTCCCTCTCTCAGCCTCGCCTTTCAGGCTGTTTTATTTCTGTGTCCATGCTTTCATCGCGCAGCATAATAGCTTTTGTTTCAGAAGTACAGGCCAAGAGCAGCCCCGGATGCCAGAGGTCCACATCATACCCATAATGGTAGATTTGGACAGCAAAGCAGAGATTGGGGGAAGGTGAGAGTGAGCGTTTTTTTTTTTTCCATTGGCGAGCCTGAGTCCTTCTAGCAACACGGGCACAATGGACACCGTTCTGAGTGCTGAGCAGGCTCTGGCAGTGGAGGGGCTGACACACACATATTCACACAATCCCGCACAATGGGCCCCGCGCCGTAACCTTGCCCAACACGATGGCACGCTCTTCCCCAGATGATTGCTACCGCACAGAAAGAACTTTGTCTCCTGTGCATGCACTGAGTGTGTTAACATTTCTTTCTGGGGGGAAAAAAAATTAAGTTTTGTTTCCCTTTTTTTTTTCTTTATTCCTCTCTCTCTCCAAAGTGAACGGGCTGAAGTGAATGTCCAGCTTTGGTGCCAGGATCAGGACAGCCAATGGAGAACTTGAAGGGGTTGGTAGGAAAAGAAGAGAGTGGATGGACGTAGCAAAATAAAGATCTCAGTTACTGTATCTCTTTAATCATTTTGTTACTAAGGAAGGGGGAAATGTAGGCAAAGTGCTGTCTCAAGCTTGGATCCCACGAAGAGTGATGGCCAATAGGAGCTTGTGCTTCTTAGATCAACACTAATGGATTGTCAATGGCTCAAGGCAGCACCTAGCCAGAAGAATTGCTTCTCTACTAATGCAGCATCTAAACCCCTAAATTCTCATAATTCATTGCTGTGGAAACAAAGGCAAATCTGTGTAAGTATCAGTATTTGTGGAAATGTCAGTGCCTTCATACCTGATTAAATTTATTATTTCAAACCTTAATTATTTTAAATTATGGTCTCACCTCTGATGTATTTAGTCAGGTAGCTGTACAAAACCTACTGCTATGCTTTGAAACTAGTTTTTTTTTCCTTTCTGAAAGTTGAATCATTTGGGGTAGTTTTTGGGTTATTGGACACAACTGATTTATGGCCATGTAACCAATATCAAGAAAACAATGTCTAGAGCTAAGCATTGCAACAAGACCTTAGGAACTAGTCTAGTGAACATTATGGTTCTTCAATTACTGGATCAATTGGTGGGTCTCCTCAACTTTCAAGCTTCTATCCTACCTTAAAAATATTTTTTTATTGATTTCAGAAAAGGAGAAATATCAATGATGAGAAAGAATCATTGATTGGCTGCCTTCTGCATGCCCCCCACTGGGGATCGAGCCTGAAACCCGGGCATGTGCCCTCACTGGGCACTTATCCACCAAGCCACACTGGCCAACCTTTCTTTAAAAGAAACTTCTTAACTTCCTCAGCCTATGTTGTGCTGATATCTTCTTTAAGATTCTACTCATAGGTAATAAAAAATACGGCAAACTTAATCCCCCAAAGTGAAGAAATATGAAGGAGTCATAAAAATAAGAAATTAAAGTAAAAGCTGTTCAGTCAGTACCAGAATTCTTCATTCTCCTCATCACCTCAAAGAGATTTTTGCCAAAGCCTCAGATCTATATTGACAAAACTCTTAGATCCCATCTGATTAATTCTGGTCACAGACAGATCACCTTGTCTGAGTGTAGCTGCTCAGAAAGGAAATAGCTAAACAATTTTTAAAGATTAAGTTGCTCCAATTCCATGCAGGTCTTGTTATTTTGGATGCCATTCTCAAGTTTGAGTGACCAAGTCCAGCACTCAAAAGCCTGTTATTTCCTCTTCGATGTGCTACTGGGAAGTGGGAAGTTATGGGATAGGTATAAAAGGATTGGCTTTAGCTGTAGCCACGAGTAACTAAGAGATTTTCTCTTCAATTATCTTAAAACAGAAAACATAAGTAACTGAAACACTGGGTGAAAACTTGGATTAAGAGACCCCTCCAAAAACAAACAAACGAACAAACAAACAAACAACAAAAACCCCTCATAGACACAGGCAACAGTATGATTACCAGAGGGAAAGTGGGAACAGAAGGCGGAATTGGGTATAGGGAGGAAAATGGTGATGAAAGGAGACTTGACCTGGGTGGTAAACACACAGTACAATATACAGGTGATGCATTAGAAATTGTATGCCTGAAATATATAATTTTATTAACCAATATCACCATAAAATTTAATTAAAAAAAGAAATTAGAGGGTGACAAGGAAGGCTATTATTATTTTACTTTATTTATTATTATTATTTTTGAAATCCTCACTTGAGGACATCTTTATTGATTTTAGAGAGAGAAGAAGGGACAGTAAGCAAGACAGAGAGAGAGAAAGAGAGAGAGAGAGAGAGAGAAACATTGATGTGAGAAACATCCATCTATTGCTTTCTGCACGACCCTTATTGAGAATCTAATCCCCAACTCAGGCGTGTGTCCTGACTGGGAATCAAACCTATAATCGTACAGTGTACTGTCCAACCAAATGAGCCATGCAGAAAGGGCAAGGAAGACTATTTTTAAAATAAATTAATCTAATTAAAGACCTGGAAAAAATATAATTTATTAAAATAGCTAATCACAGCAACTATATGTAGCATATTAAAACAAGCTTCCTTTCTGGGTTATTCTGTGACCATTAAAAAAAAGAAATGCAGCGAAGAGGAGATGTCTGGAGTCAGACTATCTGGGTTTTAACCCCAGTTCCCTCTTAGTAGCTGGGCG
This sequence comes from Vespertilio murinus, assembly GCA_963924515.1. Classification (NCBI taxonomy): domain Eukaryota; kingdom Metazoa; phylum Chordata; class Mammalia; order Chiroptera; family Vespertilionidae; genus Vespertilio; species Vespertilio murinus. The sequence goes on along the minus strand of OZ004715.1, from coordinate 27,864,925 downwards.
ACCCGAGGGAAGGCAGTTATCCCAGGCAGTTGTCTTTCCCCTGTTTGTAAAATGGGGATAATGATAATGTCCATTTAAGGAGTAGCTGTGGTATCAAATGTGCAGCACTTAAAGAGTGCCCTGCACCATAAGCCTCAATACACTCTAACTGCTACTATGCAGATTAGCTAGACATCAAAGACCCTAACTGAGTTTTCCAAGTATTCCTTATTGCAGTTGATGGCTTCCTTCACGTTAATCACCAATCACTAGCTAACTACATAAAGAATCAATGTAGTTGCTCTTGTAGCCACCCTTGGGCCAGGAAGGCTGGCTCTACCTTTTTCTGTTCTTGCTTTGTATTCCATGTGGATCAGTCTAGTCCAGCCGTGGGCAAACTACAGCCCAAGGGCTGGATCCGGCCCGTTCGGCTGTTCTATCTGGCCTGCGGAGCCGAAAGAGGGTTCTCTTGCTCTCCCCTCCGCTCCTTCACCAGCAGCCCAAGATGAGAGTGCCAGCATGGTCAGGTTGCTTTTGTTCCGGCCCTCCGGTCCAGTTTAAGAACCCATTGTGGCCCTCGAGTCAAAAAGTTTGCCCACCCCTGGTAGTCCACCAGTACCTGAATTTCTTATTTCCATGACCACATCTTTCCAAACAGAGGAGAATTTCTAGGTCACTTTACTAATGAGTTGCCTTTCTCATTCCTGGTCAGTACATGATTTCAATAACAAACGTTGCATGTTAAACATTTTACTGCAGTCCTTAAACAGATTTGGCTCAGAAGTTTTTTGTTTTTTTAAAGTCAAATAAAATATCTGGCACCATAATTATTTATAAACATTTTATGATGATGATATTTTAGCTATTGTGAATAGTTTCTTTAATCGACTCAATTTGAACATGAGGATTCTTCTGGTCAAAGATAGAATTCTTGCCCATTCTCTCCCCAAAGGGAATGGGTAACATTAACCTAAAAAAAACACCTGGATATAATTGCATATTTATAATAAATATAAAAAGATGAATTATAATTTTAATAAAACATCAAAGCAAAACATGAATTGTAGCAGAGACTTTATATATAACCAAAGACGAGCACATTTAGGCGGTAGGGGTAAGAAAGAGCGATGGGATGAATCTGAGAGAGGCGGTGAGTTTCTGTGGGGGACAGTGAATTTGTGAACCTCTGTCAGAATGGCAAAGAGGCTGCTTGAAGGACAGAATGTTCCAAGAAAACACCTGAACCAAAGGTTTAGCACTGTTCCAGTTCTTCCATGCACCGGATTCAGGCTGTGACTGTAGGTGATGTCACCAAAGTTAATCCTTTGGGAATTCCTGGCTATGAAATCCTTCTTACCTCTACTACAAATGCAGAAGAGGGTATTATAGATCTAAACAAAAGGTTGGAGTCATTTATAGAACCGTTCTTGGGGGATTCTTGGGGATCTGATTGTAAGAGCACAGTGACAAAGAGGCAAATAGACCTATCATGCTTTGTAGCGGTTAAACCTTTTGCAAACTATTTACCTCTTTGCTCCCTTCAGTTCCTTTATCTATAAGCTAAGAATAGCAGTAGTAACTACCTCCCAGATTGTTGATGTATAGCAGTGTTTCCCAAACGTTTGACATCTGTGTACCCCTTTTATAATTTTTGTAATGCTGAGTACCCTTCGTCAAAAAAGGATGTATTTTAATAACAATAAAACTATACTTATATTTATTTTTTGGCACATACACAAAATAATAATAAACAAAAAATAAAATTATTCATAATAAAATATAAATAAAAGTTATATTATAAATAACATTTATTTGGATCAATGAGAAGGATGAAATTGACTTGACTCATGAGAAGGTAGAATTAGGCGCAGCTAAGCACAGTGCAGTGCATATCTCCACCAAATTCTGGTGCAATGCGTACCCAAACCAAACTCTTCCTGTACCCCTGGGGGTACGCGTACCACACTTTGGGAAACGCTGATATATAGGATTGGCCCAATAAGTAGTCACCATTATTATCTTCACAATCTTCATCATCCCAATTATTATTTAATAGAATCACTGAATTGATTGTGGCCATCTCTGTATCAATAACACAAGGCATATCATTTAACACCAGTCTATTCAATGTGGAACTCCTTGCTTCTCATCTGGTACTTCGCCATTCCTATGCCTGCCAAGCAAGAACCAGCTCCTGGAGGTAAATATTTCCACCTCGAACCTTTCAAAAATAATTTTCTTGTTAAAAACAAATGAATTGGGCTCATATTTGAAATGAGTCTATTATCAGATAAATTCTGAAAAAAACTTTAGGCGCAAGAGTTGGTCAGAAATGGACCGGTGTGCCAATTCTAGCCAACGGAACCACGTTTTACTCAAGAAAGGCTGGTTCGTTGATGATATACATCATCTCGGCTTCTAAGTCCTAGAGGCCATCAAAGGTGTCCTGATGCTAAAGATATCACTATTTTAATGATCCCTGCGGAAGAGTATTAAAAATAAAAAAAAAGCTGCGCTTTCAGGCCTTAAGACTTATTGCCTGTATTTTCACAGTTTTCTTAAAGTAAAAAGGGGTGTTGTGGAAAATGATAAAATTTATCATTTATAGCGAAATATTAATGTAGCAGCAGGAGATTCGATGAGGCCATCTATCTATGAGCATTCAGACTTCAAAGGAAGCATAAACATGAAATTAATGGTTTGTCTACTGTAAGAGACAAATAAATGCAAATGCGGGCTCATTAATATCAAGTGGGTGACTTCTTGGTTTATGGGGTTTGGATTGATTTTGTCAAAGGCCAATAGATTTATTTTTAAAAGTCTTTGAAATTTAGCATCCATACACCCATTATTGAGAGAAATAAAACTCCCGGCACTCTTGGACGGCCTCTCTTCCTCCTCCTTCTCTCCCCCCTTCCTAGATGTTGCTTTACGGAGATAAAGTTCTTACATTAGGACTTACTTTCACACTGAAATATGTCCCTTGTAGGAACTGCTATAAACGTCAGCATTTTCTACGGCATTAGTTTATGGGCAGAGTGAATTTTAATGGCATCATAATCTCATGGCAATCAATTGCGGGGCATGGGGGAAAAAAGCTCAGGGGGTGCCCATTAAACGGGCTTTGCATCACTTTTAATGCTCCAAAATCTTGAAGTCTCTCCCCATCTTCTCTGTTTGTCTGCAGACAGAATAGTTTTTCTGTCTCTCCCCACTTCCGCACCCGGTTCCACTGTTTTAGGCTTTAAGTAGAGTTAAATACTTTTATTTACCATTTCATTTCCTGACAAGGGGGGAAAAAACAACAACACTTTTTTCTCTCTCTTTCATTTGAACAAGGTCATGAGACTTTTGGCTCTGGTACAAGACAGAAAACCAAAGCAGGAGTTTGGGTGTGTGGGTTTTAGCTCTTTCTAGATTGTCAGGTGCCTCTGCGGTAGACAAAATCTAGCTTTCGTGGTTGTTGAGTTATCCTGAGTGGAGTGGTCTGGACACTCTAAAGGGAACTGGCCTACCGTGGCTCCTACTCTTTCTGAGCTTGTGCTGTATGCCCATGTCCAGTTCTACCTCCAACTCCAATGTGATTTAGGTATTATTTTCTTCTCGTAATGGTACATAAAATAAGAGTATATGTGTTGGAAAGTGTGGAGCCCACAGAAGACACAGATATAAATGTGGGAATTTTCATAAGAATGAACCAACTAAGTCTGTCCTTCTAATGAAAGGTCATTTTAATGCTTCAAAGTGTGACTTTAAGGAGCCATCCTGTGTACACGGGTTTTTGCTCCATGATATCTTGAATATGAACTTGGCATCTGAAATAAAGTAAGGGTTGTTTGGTCTTTCCCTTTCTTGAGAAGGGGAATATAACAAGAAACAAAGTTGATTTAGGAGAAATAGTGTTTCAACATTTAACGAAGTTTTGACTTTTCTTTTCTTCTGGAACCGACTTTTCTGAATTTATTACTCCTTTTAATTGTGTTCAAAAACCCAAATCTCTTTGACTCTCAGTTGACCAGCACATTAACTGGCTTTATCCCTTTGACTTAGCAGCAGGGTTCCGAGGGAGACACAAAGTCTAACAGCAATGGAAATAGATAGTTGTACTTGAGTTGAAGAAGTGGAAGGGGAGAGAAGTGATCAGATTTGGAATAGAGCTAATAGGATTTGCTAGTAGATCTGATGGGAGGTGAGAGAGGAAGTGAGATGTAGTAGATAATTAAAGATTTTGGGATGAGTAGCAATAGAAAAGAAGCAAGTCTTTGGGGGAAGAAATAAAGGGTTCTGTTGAGTGGCTTCATTAATTTCCATTACCACTTTGGAAAACTCAATCAAATTACACTTCTCCCCTCTCGTCGCCCTCTCCCACTCAAAAAAAAAAAAAAAAGATTCACAAAATGTGATGCTGCCTCCAGCAATGGGGGAGTCAGGGGTGTCAGACAACACGCCTCCAAGTCACTGGAAATAGCTGAAGAGCTAAATAGAAGCGCAGGCTCATTAGGGCTACCAATGGGACACGGGTCTTTTTGATCTCAGTCTGCATGCTAAGGAGAGGGTAAGTGAGCCTCCTTTTCATCTCTCCCATCACACTTTAAAGGGCAGTTGTAATGTTCCCACCAACCGAATAATTTTCGTTTCCAACTCTAATCAGTTTGTGAATAAATATCCTTTGGAGATGTGAGCTGCTTTAAATGATGGCTGTCTTTCCACCTTTAATCTACAACACTACAGCTCTCTTGAGAGAAAATAGCTCCTTGTGTCTTTATTCTCTCTCTGAGTTCATAGATGAAGCACACCTCCTTTTTTTTATTATTATTACATAATAATGGCTTTAGTAGGTGAATAAAAGGTTTCACAAGTTTTGCAAAAATGAGAGGCTATTCACCCTTGCTACCTTTAATCTCCTGCATTCTCCTGTTAATGAGTATAAATTATCGAAGCTATTTCTCCAAGTCTTTATATAGTACAATACCAGTGGCAGATCATTCTCAGGAAGGGCTCTTTTTAAATATCATAATTAGTGGTATTATCTTTAATCTTTTGTGGTATGAAAATCAAGGACAACATGAAACTTGAGACATGGTGAGAGACCGCTTACTTTGGTGAGTTTTTGGAGGTGAAAATGTAGGTTTGAACCCGCTCTCCTTCCTTTGGAGAACTCTGAAAGATTTTTCAAAGTATGGGAAGTATTGATACATTTCTTGGAGTCTATTTTTTTCTAAGAATTGGTTAACTACTTTGATCAGATGAGATCCAATTTCATTCTTTTTCCTACTTCAAAAGGACCAAGAGCCAAGCATTTTCTGAAAAGGTCTGAATAGATTACACTAATTACTCCTAATGGAGCATTTGGCTTTTGGGGCCCTATTAGATTAGTTTTGAAATATATATATCAAACTTCCAGGTTCAAGGTGGTAAATTGAATCACTACAGTTAACTCACATTCCTATCAAAATCCCAAGTATATTAAAGTATAAGAACAAATAGAACAAAACAAACCAAAAAAAATGCTGTGGCAGGAAGATGCAGGGTACCATACAGAGACTAAAAACCAATGAAGAAATTCTGAAAACTGGAAAACATTGTACAAAAGTAACAGAAAAGTCCATGCTTACAAAGTCCATAAATCGACACAAATAAAGTAGTCAATGAATTTTCCTGAGTTCCAGAAAAACTCAAAGCTTGCAAGAGGAGCATTGTTTGAAGGCTGTTGCTATGAAAACTATCATCTACCCCTTCTCCTCACATCCCCGACACACACACACACACACACACACACACACACACACACACATACTTAGATAGGCTGCCTCTAGCTCTCAATCTCTGACCTCGCTTGGTTGGAGTTTTGCTACGTCAATGGGGTATTTTTTCTTACAGCCATTTTAACATTGTCGGTAAGTTCAAAGAAAGAAGGGACAGGGCTATAGTTTGTTTTAAATGTTACAACAATAATGGCAAAACAAGGCAAATAAAACCGGATAGCATAGTGAAATTCCTGAAGACCATTTTACTCTGCATACTGCCTTTGATACTTTCTGTTGTCAATGGGTCTTTAACAAGGCTCAAGCACGTTTTCGATGCCCAGCAAAAACTTAGAGGTATTTTCAAGAAGGGGACACAGGAAATGACCTTGGGAACTGCATCAAAGCCTGGGTGGTCGGACACCATGAAGCTGTCAGCTCCCATTGGGTCTGAAACCTTGCAGGGGAGGTTAGGGCTTTTTTTCCCAAGTAAACAGTGGCCTTAGTTAACAGGTGGATTGTGGACTTCAGAGCATGGGATCATGAAGGAAAGTTTTCCCTCACCATTCACAATGATAGCAAAATCCCCACAAAATATCTCTGATGAGAGAAGTCTAAAAAGTTGATTATACCCCAGGAGGTGGGTAGCTATTGACTGGAAAGGCTATTGACTTCTTGGAATGATAGAAACATTCCCCTTGATCTAATTGTTAGTTATAAGGTGTACACATAAGGATACATTTATTGAGCTATATACTTAAAATGTGTTTATTTTATACATTAACTAAAGGCCCGGTGCATAGATTTGTGCACTGGTGGGGTCCCTCAGCCTGGCCTGCACCCTCTTGCAATCTGGGACCCCTCTGGGGATTTTGGACTGCTGGTTTCGGCTCAGTCCCCACAGGCCAAACTGAGGAAACCCAGCAGTGCACAAATCTGTGCACTGGGCCTCTAGTATGCATATAACATCTTTGATTAATCTCTTCCTGCCCTCCCCCTACCCACTTCCTTCTGAGACCCATCAGTATGTTCCATGTTTCCATGCCTGTGCATTGAGCGTCTGTCCCTGGTAGTCAGTGTGCATCATAGCTACCAGTCGAATGGTCAAGTGGTTTTATATATATATATATATATATATATATATATATATATACACACACACACACCACAAATAATACATAAATATAGAATATCATATTGGATAATATAAATGCTATTTTAGAAAAATGTAAATCACCAAAGTTTACCTAATAAAACATAAAATGCCATGACAGAACACAAACAAAAGAAACTAAAGAGGGAATAAAATATATTTCTATTATAAACTTATACCAGATTTATTATTATCTAGGTTTAAACTAAAACTTTAAAATCCAGATGATTTACATATCGATAAATTTTTGTATTTCTGGTGCTACATGGAGAGTGAGAGGCACCCAGCTGAGCCTAGCCTTCACGCCATACCTGCTAAGGCACCAGGCATGTGCATCATAAGAATGGCCCAGCGAAATTCAGATTGAATTCCTGACCCACGAACCTATAAAACGACTGTTGTTTTAAATTATGAATTTGGCATAGTTTGTTATAAAGCAACTGAAAACCAGAACAGCCACTGATAATGGCTGTAGATACAATTATTGAGGAGCTAACTTATGCAATAACAGGTTTGCTCCTAAAAGTCATCTGAAACATGGGGTGCATCTAATCCACAAGGTCACCCTTTATACACCGGAAGCTAAGAATTATCTCCCTCTTGACATCCAACTCCAATCCCTTCTTTTGAAGTAACAATCTCTTTCATTTTATCTTGTTAGCAGTATTCCTTCTCTTTGGTTTTCCAAGATGTCTTTTAAAAATCCCATTTGCTAGATGTTTTCATATTCCTCTGAATTTCATGTCATTCATGCATGAATACTTAAGCATGCATTTGTTTCCTTTTTTCCTTCTTCTTCTTCTTCTTCTTCTTTTTTTTTTTTAGAAAACTCATTAGGCAAAATTGCCAATAATGTTTTTCAAAAACAACGACACAAAAACTAAAATTTTCCACTAGCAGCCACTTTCTTAAACCCTGCACCAACAGAAAAAGACAAATTCCATCACCTTCAAGTCAGAAACGTGAGGAGAGAAACGAACCACAGCACAGAATCTTTGCTTGGCAATCCCACCAGCACCTGTGGAAAGGGGCAGGAACAGTTCCCCAAAGGGAGAAATGGGTACCCAGAAAAAGGATACAGTACCCCAAACATGGGGAAGGATCCTGGGAAGGATCCGGAACAAGAAAGTCTACTATAGTTTTCCATGCTGTACTTGAATAAAGGCCTACAGAATTTTTCTGATATCACTTAATGTTTATCTTTTTTTTTTTTTTTTTTTTTTAACCATCAAAGCCCTATAATATCTCCTGTTCAATTGCTCTTGCCTGAAATTGGATGAAAACTACTTTATGAATCAGGGCAAATATTACAAAGTCTCTGGAAGACAGGAAAACAAGGTGTTTTTATTTCAAAGAGCAAACAACTCAACATCTTGTTGGTGTAACCAGATGTGTCTTGGCTTTTGTTTTTTTGCATATTCATTAGATTTCATTGTTCACCGTGATCTTAAGAATCTGGCTAAGCTTTGCAAGGGGATGTTACACTGGCCTCATTCCAAAGAAATTAATAATCTTATTTCAAGCTGCTCTCCCTTCTCTTAGCCATGTGCTTGCAGGCAAGGCCACTGGTGCTCTCTGCTCTATGAATTGCAAGGTGGTTCAGGCCCCCAATATTTCTATTATAGAACATTCTGTCTTTCATTTAAAAATTGCCTCTTATGAGTATTATTCTCTGTTCTAAAAAGATTTCATTGTTTCACTCCTATTCTACACTCCTCTGTGTTCAAGGTCGCTAGTTACTCTATTATTCAGGCAGACAATCTTTTCATAAATTTTTTTTCCCAATCAGTCTCAGTTCAAGGACTTACATTCTCCACATCCCCCATAAGTTTTGCCATTTCTTCTCATGAAAACATTTCCGTAGCTTCCTTTTCTTCAGCACCTCCCATGTATTCAATGCCTCCTAATGCATTGCTGTTTGGAATGTTGGCAAGCCTCGTTTACAGTGGGTTTTGTTTGGGGAAATATTTTCTTCTTGTCTCCTTAGAATCAGCAAGAATTAAACTAAAGTTTATTAACTGATTTTGGAAACCAACTGTTCTCATCTCGCTTACATGGATAGGGTCCTCAGCTTTCCAGGAGCAAGAGATAAAAGTTTTAAGGGTAGCCCTAGCTGGTTTGGCTCAGTGGATAGAACATCAGCCTGCAGACTGAGGGGTCCCAGGTTTGATTCTGATCAAGGACATGTGCCCGGGTTGTGGGATCGATCCCCAGTGGGGGACGTGCAGGAGGCAGCTGATTGGTGATTCACTCTCATCATTGATGTTTCTATCTCTCTTCTTCTCCCTTCCTCTCTGAAATCAATAAAAATATTTTTAAGAAAAAAAAAGCGTTAAGAGTAGTAGAGCGTGGATCCAAGGGGAATGCTAACTGAAGCAGAAGTTTTGTGGGAAAAGTGAAGAAAGGAAAAAGGTCTTTTAGATCAAAGTTCCAAAATAAAATAGAGGATCATCAGAAATCTTGCTCAAACTAAAAGTGTGTGTTGTATTGTTTTATTGAGAGACCATTCTTTAATGCTTACAGTAACTACTAATTAATGACAGTCTATCATATACCACTTATAAGGGTAAAAAAAACACTGCAGTTAGAATCCTCATTTTACAAAACCCAAGATCAGGGAGGTGGGAAGAGGTTGGTATGTTTAATTACAGCCAGTTACCTCTGGAATTCAACAATATGAGCAGTGCTGCCTTGTCATACAGCATACAATGTGTGTAAAGCCGATCTTTAAATAAGAAACTGATTCTTATTAGGGGCACCATTTTTAATGAAATAGCTAAGTATTCTGTAAAAAAATATATTAGAGGCTTGAATCTTTTTATATACCTACTAGAGGCCTGGTGCACAAAATTTCCCTCAGTCCAGCCTGCACCTCTCCAATCTGGGGGATATCTGACTGCTGGTTTAGGCCTGATCCCAGTGGCTCCTAATCACTTACCTGCTTGCCTGGTCACCCCTAACTGCCCCCTTGCTGGCCTGGTCGCCCCTAACTGCTCCCCTCTGCCAATCTGGTTGTCCCTAACTGCCCCCTCCTGTTGGCCTGGTAGCTCCTCATTGCCTCTGCATGCCAGCCTGATCATCCCTAACTGCCCCCCCCGCCCCGCCAGCCTGGTTGCCCCACACAGCCTGCTTTTCGTTCAGTCGTTTGGTCATCCCTCATTAACCCCCCTTCTGGCCTGGTTGTAGGCAGCCATCTTGTGAGGGCATGATGGTCTATTTGCATATTACCTCTTTATTATATAGGATTAAAACCACATGTAATATTTTTGGACTGAAAATATGAATAGACCCAATATTTTGAAGTTAGGGAGGCCTCTGGAGTAAGTCCATAAAACAAGAGCTTCTCTGTCTCTGAGCTACCATTATTACACCAATCCTCATAGACAGTTATTATCATCATGATACCTATCAGTCCCACTGCACTTCCTGGCTGTGTGACTTTGGAAAGTTATTTAGTCTCTTTAAACCTCATTCACTGCATCTGTAAAATGGGGGGAAAAAGAGAGAGAGTGGGTGAAAATGACACACTGAACACATGTTTCAGCCTTCTTTTCTCACCCGAAGGCCCTAGAAATTTAAAAAAATTTTTTTTAAATTCATAATGGTCTGGAAAACAAGAAAAGATGATATAAATTGACCAGAAATTGTAAGGAATTATTGAGAAATCACAGCCCCAAACACACTCAGACAAGGATGATTGGAGGAGGTGGGAGGCTTCAGAGGAAGTAGACAGAAGAGCAGAAGGGAGTATGGGAACAACTGCCAGGTCACAGGAGGGAGTGTCAGGGGAAGAGCAGCTGGGATGTTGGGCCCCTCCTCCACCATCTCCTCCTTTCCGGTGCCATTCAGCGAATAGAAGGATCTGATACCTGGGTAGGAGCAGAGGGTTCCAGACTGAGAGCCAGGCAGACATTTGAGGTGGCTGGATACACCCAGGAAGAACCCAGAGCCTGCTGCCCGCAAGTGCAACTTGTGACTGTTCCACCCAGAATACTCCCAGCATCCCCCAACCCAACCCCCGAAAGAAGAATGTGGCTATAAGCAGAATGCAGGATCCACAAACAGGCTGACAGTTTCTGAAAATTTAAAGACAAGAGTCACCAAACTGACAAAAACTAACACCATAAAGACAAGTAAATATCAGCAGATAACAGAACTAATATCCAAGTAACACTCAGTGGTGGAAACAATAAAGTATATTAAAAGAAATATAATTTCTTTAGGTAGTGTTAGGTTTGATGGGGCAACTGAATTGATGCCCCTCCTCCAGGAAATGGCTTTTCAGGTCATTTCACTATGGACAGTCTCTTTGCTGAAGACCACATTTCACTTGTGGTGACCACATTCCATTATCTCCCCTCTGGGTATGCATAAAGAAGTCTCCTCCCAGAAAAAAACGCCGCCAAAAGTCCTTTAAAAGCTGCTGACTCCTGTCAGTGGGTGCTGGAGCCACCTGGTGTACGGATGATCAAATAAATTCGTAATCCCTCACTATTCTGGCCTCCTGCGTTCCTCCTTTGGCAACCTAACAGATAGCTCTTAAAAAAAAAAATCCAGGCAGGGGACCAGCAAGTGAACAGGTTGGAAGGGTAAGAGAGACGGTGTCTCAGGACAGTGAAGGTAAAGCAAGGTGACAAAGAGAGCAGATGGACCAGGCAGCCGTGGGCACCAAGAGAGGAGGGCTGGGCCCAGGCCCTGAGCTGTTAGGTGGGAGGCGATCCGCATGCCAACTTGAATGGAATGGTCACCCAACCCTGTCCACTGTTGGCTGACCCCGGGAGCCATTCTTACCATATCCCAGCTGGCTTGGAAGGTTGGTGGGTGATTGTGGGTGGAAGGTTTCACCAGGAGAACTACAGATGGCAGAAACCTCTTGCATTTTTTTGACAGCAAGGCCTGATATCTCTTCACATCCTCACTCATATCTGGAGTTTCTAAAGCTCAGGTGGGCTGTCAAGAATACATGTAAGAAGTAAATATGGAGTAGCAGCTTGAGTGTGGACCGGTAACAGCTGCTCACTCACTGGTGATTGCCTGCTGCAGGGCAGCGCTGGATGGGAGGTCTAGTGGACAGTGAATTTCACGTTCTCTATCAGTGGCATCTTAGCTGGGGAGAGGGAGTGAGATTCAGGAAAGTCAAGAGCCTGGGATTGGCCTGAGCTGGGGCCTGGACAACACTTTTCACAGCTGCAGGGTGGGGTCGAAAGAGCGGAGGGTTCTCTTGCTCTCCCCTCTGCTCCTTCACCAGCAGCCCAAGATGAGAGTGCCGGCATGGTCAGGTTGCTTTTGTTCCAGCCCTCCGGTCTGGTTTAAGAACCCATTGTGGCCCTCGAGTCAAAAAGTTTGCCCACCCCTGCTTTAGACAAAGTTCAATGGAAAAGTTTCAAGAAGTAAGAGTTGTGAAAGGGGAAAATTCATGAGCTCTATTGCAAAATGGTCTAAATGATGACTAATTTGTAGAGCGGTACATCTGCATCACAGAGCTATAGGCTGTGAAAGTTATTATAGAGAAACTCTTGGTAAGTCGGATTCTAATTTTTCAATCCTATAAAATACAAGTAGTCACAATATTGGGAGCTTAAGAAAAACCAGTATTTTTCAGTGAGTCAACATTGCCAGAAAAGCAGAAAGTAAAGATGGTAGATAACGTACTATGCACCAATGGATATTCATGGAAAAGGGAATGTCTTAAATGACCATGGGCTGTCACTTCCTTTCTATCTGTCCTCCTTCAACTTCTGCCCGAGATAAGAGTTTTAGCTGATCCTGCTTGAGAAAAGGACATTATACCTAGGTTTTCATCCTCAGGGGTGGGTGTAGATGTAGGTGGAAATTTACGAACTACTATCCTGGAAAAACCACCTTATGGTGCTGAGTGGGGCATGGTGACCTCAGACATGAGGGAAACAGAAGAAGTTATAAATCTGGGTCCATTCTTGTAGGTCAAGGAACATTTGGAAGAATTATGATATTCCTACTCAACATATGTGCAGTAGAAAACTGCTCTCAAAGGTAGGAGAGTCAGAAAGAGAGGGAGGAGAAAGAGGAGAAGAGGAAGGAAGAGGAAAACTCAGATCAGTGAAGAACAGCAACTAGTATGCATCAGCTTTTTGTCTCACAACCTGAGAGTCAAAACCTTAGGTTTTGTGGTAGCAAACCACTTTTGTCATGAAATCCTAAGCACATCTTATCAGGGATGAAAAGTTCTATCATTGCATAGAATCAAAAAGAAAATTCTCTGATCAGCTTCACTACAATCAAAGGAGAGACTTGGAAACTTGATAATAATGAAAAGAGTTTTAATTAATGAAGATCAATCAGTCTATAATTATTCTCTATCATCCCAAAGAAATATATTATCCTATGAAGGCAATATGTGGGTCTTCATGTAGGAATCACACCACTCCCTTCCTTCCCAATTCTCTTTCAGACCAAAGCCAGGCTGACGGGGCCTGTTTTCTGTTTTGCTGCAGACAAGGGGGCAGAAAGTATAGCCTCATCTAATAGACTGCTAAACGGAGGGATATCCTCCAGGGGGTATTTTAGAGAAATTCAATATCATCAATTCGGTTGTTCATTTATTCATTCTCTCACTGGATGAGCCCTTCTTGGGCACAGAGTGCATACACTGATTTCCAGGCATCCCAACTACTGGGCCATGAGCTCTAGTTCAAGAGAGGCAAGCTTTTTAACTTTTGTGTCTACCTTCTCCTCCATCAAAGGACTCATCCCCTACACCCGCATACAAGCCACCTTTGGCCAACATGAACAGACTGCCTCTCTATTCCAGACCCCGTTTTAGGCACTTGCAACCAACAGTGACCGGAATGCAGATCCTGTATTCGTTTCCTAGCTCCATCTCTAAGAAGTGCCACAAACGGAGTGACTTGAACAACAGAAGTGTATTCTCTCAGGGGTCTGGAAGGTGAGAAGTCCAAATTCAAGGTGTCAGCAGGGCCCTGCTCTTTCCAACGGCCCCAGGCAAGGAAGGCAAGAAGGAAAGCAAGGCCTTCCTTGCAACTGACAGTCCAGAAGGGAAGAGATGAGACTAAAAAGTAACTGTGGCCTTGAGTGATAGGCAATATGACAAAGTCTGCACGAAGCCCAAAGGAAGATGCAAATGAGACATCATCAGCTGTGGAACTTGGTCTGGAAGTTGCCACGCACTAAAGAAGAAAGGGATGGAGATGGCCAGATCCTAGTTCCCAATCAGCTTCCCATTAGCTCTAGACACTAGGAGGGAGCCATGCAGAAGACACAGTTGTTATTTCCATTTTAAGAAACACCAAACCTGTGAGCTTGGGTCTTCGTGCCTCGGCCATATGGCCTGTGCCAGTGTCTCTCCCCGTATACACTGCTAGGATTTAACCCTCCCTACTGGATCCCTTCACAACAAGGACAATCAAAGCAAAGGAAGTACAAGATAAAACAAGGGTTTCCAACCAAGGCCCAGGCATGCAGAGCCTCACAAAGAGGTAAACCAAAGCAAACACACCACACAATCATGTGGGGGCTCAGCCTCTGCCTGATCCCCAGCCCCATTGTCTAGCACTGCCCTTGGCCTCCGACTCTCCCAGTGTCCCTCTTCCTCCTCCAGGTTGCAAAGAAGATGACAGGAGCCATAGGGGTTTTTTTCCCCCCTAAATATTAACAAAAATAATTTTTAAAGGAGCTGTTTGATGAGTTGTTTGAGTTTTTCTGTGAAAATGAGAAGAGGATGGAGGGACAGGCTGGGAGAACCTAACAGGTAAAGGCTGAGTATAGCAGCCTAAACACGACCATGGTGACCAGCATGTAAACATTCTGGTGGGATAATTTTGGTTGGAAAACACTTCAGCATGTAAACATGCTTTTGGACCTAAAGCCACTCCACCCAAACCAGCAGGGGTCACGGCCCGAGGATCAGACCGGCCTCAGTCATGAGAGGCAGTGATGCTCCTTGGTGTCACATGGTGCCTGCCATTCTGCCTGCAGTGACCCGGTTCCCTGCTGAATTGCACCCAAGTCTTTTCTTCCCCCTCTTAGCCCTGCCACCTGGTTCCCCCAGGCCCCGTCCCTGCACCGCTGGAGCCTCTCTGAGAAAGCAGACTGGGTTTCCTTGCAGCTGCTTCCCCTTCCCTCCCTCACTGCCCGCCATTGGCCAGTCCTGTTTGCGGCACAAGGACATGAAGAAGACATTCTTCTCATTCTCCAGCCACTGTCACGAATTGAAATGGGAAGCAAGACAAGGCTCCCGAAGAAAAGCGTATTATGGGCTGCCTTGTTGGAAGAAAATGAATCACCTAAGGCAGATAGGTTTCCGTGATCTCAGGCAAACCTCGCTCTTTATTCCACACAACCCTGTCTAATTGTTCAAGAAAATGTTCATCTGTTTCATAATGGAACAGCCATAATGGGAGTGTTGTGAAATCACTGAAAAGTTTATTCAAGGCTCACTGCTGAAAGCCAAGCCATAATGCATGGGCTTTGGAGGAGTTAATAGAATTGGCTCTTATTGAAATTGCATGGATAACAAATTTCCCTAACATGTATCCTTTTAAATACGCCTGTTGATGGAAGTCTGAATTGGCATTTGACAGATGCAGAGCACTAACAAAAGGGGTGAGTTTCCCAGCTCTGTTGTGAGTCCTTCCCCTTGTGGCTGTGTCGTCAGAGTCCTTGCCCGGCTTCTCACTACTGAATGGGGCCTAGAAACTTTATAGTCTCCATGAAACCAAGTCTTGTAAGCGGGAGATATTGAACTCTTTACGTAAAGTGTAAAACTTGGAGAAAAGAGAGAAAAAAATCACCTTAGTTCACCCTGGCTGCCATAACAAAATACCACAGACTGGGTGACTTATAAGTAACAGAAATTTACTTCTCATAGGTCTGGAGGCTGGGAAGTCCAAGATCAAGGTGCTGGGAGATTCAGTGTCTGATGAGGGCTTTCTTCCTGGTTCATAGGTGGCCAGCGTCTTGCCGGGTAGTCACATGGCAAAGGGAAAAGGGAGCCCTCTGGAGTCTCTTTAATAAGGAAACAAATCCCAATCATGAGGGCTCCATCTTCATCACCTAATCGCCTGCCAAAGTTGCCAGTTCCTAATATTATCACCCTGAGGGATTAGGATTTCAGCATGACTTTGGGGGAGACACAAACATTCAGACCATAGCACCATCCCATGAAGTGGAAGGAAAACTTCCAGAAAGAATGGGTGGGCAAAATGAGGCAGTGGAAGGCAAGCTCTGTTATAGTGAACTCTCCTCCTAATAACTTATGCCAGGATGGAGAAGTCAGAATCAACTGATGAAAAAGAAACAAACAAAAAAACCCCAGTAAGGCCAATGCACTACATAGTTCTTGATAAATACAAAGAAGACATTTAAGATGACTTTCTACCTTCATGAACTTAAGTCAGATTCATTCATTCACCAAAGAAATAAATCCTTTGGACCCTGCAGCCACTGAAAAATGATGATTTAGGTACAAAACTAGAGGAAGTTGGCCATGTATGGGAAAGGAGAAAACCATTTGAATTAGAGATTTAAGAATTTTTTTAATCCTCACTCAAGGATATTTTTTCCATATAATATATATATATATATATATATATATATATATATATATATATATATATATATATACACACACCGTATTTGCCGGCGTATAAGACGACTTTTTGGCCCTGAAAAATATGCCTCCAAGTGGGGGGTAGTCTTATACGGTGAGTATATAACAAACTCTGTATTTTTTAGTGGAAATGTTAGGGGGTCGTTTTATACGCCCAGTCTCTTATACGCCGGCAAATACGTATTTTTCAGGGCCAAAAAATCGTCTTATACGCCGGCAAATACGGTATATATATTTTTTGGGGGGAGGGGGAGCAAGGGAGAAAGGGGAGGAGGAGAGAGAAACATCAACATGAGAGAGACACATCTATTGGTTGCCTCCTGCACATGCTCTGACAGGGGCCGAGGACAAACCTGCAACTGAGGTACATGCTCTTGGCTGGGAATGAATGAAACCCTTGACCCTTAGGTTCACAGACCTACTCTCTAACCACTGAGCAAAAACAGGGCTAGAAAATTTGGAGACCTCTCCTCCTAGTCCACACACACACATCCCACCTCTCCTCGGAGCGTTACCCAAGTCCACCCTTATGAAAACGTATGACTTGAGTTGCTGGGTAGTAATTGTAAGGGTGATTCTCTTGGCTTATTTTAATGTTTCCAAATGCCACATACCACACACTGGGAGCCATCTGTAACTTAATGTTTCTCTTTCTTCTTCCCACAGTGAGGAAAAGTGCAGTGGATTGAGATGACTGCATATTCACTGTACTCTTCCTAGTGAGTCCCCTCCTCAGGAAGCTCCCATAGAATATGGTGGAAGGGATGCGATGCCAGTGTCCAGACCCAGGCCCCCTGGGAACATTCTGCCTGGGAGCCCTGATGCTCTAGTGGGCAGCCCAGCTGAGCTCACCAGCCTTCCAGATGTCCTTTCCTAAGCCATCGTGGGCCCTCAGACCAGCCCAGGGGACAGGTGAGTGCCATCAAGTCACCTCAGCTGATACTACATGGAGCCAGTGAATCATCCAACTGCATCTGTCAAAACTTGGTTTCAGAACTGTGAAACATCCTAAATAATAAAAGGCTAATATGCAAATTGTCCCCTCAACCAGGAGTTTGTTTGATCAGGAGTTTGAACAGGGGGCAAGGCTGGCCAGCCAACCGCCCATATCCCCTCCCCCTGGCCAGCCTGGCCTAATCAGCCCCGATTGGGGCTGGCCAGCCGGATCCCACCTGTGCACAAATTCATGCACCAAGCCTCTAGTATATAATAAAACTAGTGACCCCGGCACAGATTCGTGCACACTGGAAGAAAAACAATTAGAAGAAATCTATCTATATATAAAAGTCTAATATGCAAAGTGTCCCCTCGGGAGTTCAATGGGGAGTTTGATTGCTTGCTATGATGTGTGCTGACCACCAGGGGGTGGCAAAGAACGAAGGAAGGTCCTGACCAGCAGCTGCTATGAACCCTACCCATGCATGAATTTCATGCACTGGACCTCTAGTATTTCAATATTGCTATTTTCCCTTTCTCCCTCAGTGCCTGGGAGCCAGGTGGTGGCTTTGCTCCCTGCTGCCTCTGCTGGTTGCCGTCTGTGGGGCGATCAGCGGGGCTATTGGACCCTCACTTGCACCCACCTTGGCCCGGCACCGCCCGCTCACCTGCTCCACCATCTCCCCATGGGCCTGCAACACCTCCACTGCTGCCTGCTGCCAGTGCTGTGTCACCAATGCCTGCCATGTTTCACACCGTCCCCTGGTGGTTAGCTCACGTCATAGTGAGAAGTTGAACTTCCAGTTTCCCGGTCAAACTCCCAGTCAAACAAAACCGCCTGAGGGGACAATTTGCATATTAGGCTTTTATTATATAGGACTACAGGTGCAGAGCATGAAATCGGGGGTGGGTAGGGTCCCTAGGCCTAGCCTGCATCAGGGCCATCTTCTGCCCACTAGCCGCTCACTGCCGCTCGCCTGTCCCCAGTCCCGCCCTGCTGCCACTCCCCTCCCCCCCCCCTTGGCTGTGGTTCCCTGTTCACCATGCCGCTATCTGAGCTTGCGGGTGGGAGGAAGGACCAAGAGGTGGTCAATGCTGGTCGAGTGGTTGTTCTGGCCATTCCACTTGAGTGGCTGGCCTTTTATTATATAGGATGGCCTTTTATTATATAGGATTTCAAGTTACTAAGTTTTGGGGATGGTTTATTACAAGGTTACAAATCAACTGAAGAGAAGGCTAAGAGCATCAGTTATAGGAGGGTTTCATTTCTCCCTCCGGCTTGAAAACTTTTTCGTTTTTATCTCTGGTGCGTGGTGCTAAACTCAAGTCCCTGGCAACCTTTTTGGTGACCCATAGAGAGCTACTATGGTCACATAGTGAGGGCTCTTCTATTTGAGGCTTTTTTTTTTTCTTCTTCATTCTCAGAAACGCATCCCTAGACTAGAAGGAACTTGCCCACACAATGGCCCGTGTGTGTGAGTGTGTGTGTGCTTCTTGTTTGTGGGTGAGAAATACATTTTTCATTATCAGACTTTGTTATCTGTCTTCAATAGGGCCCTTTCCCTTTTCTTTATCCTTTTGGCGGGGACTATAGAAGCCATCTCACGGCAAAGCCTGTCTATTGCCTTTGTTTTTCCCTCCTTGTTTGGCGGGAGCGCAGCGCCGGCGTTGCTTGCGGAGGTGGGCATTGTTCGCCTCTCCCGGGCCTGGCGGAACGCTCGGAGGGTCAGTTGGAAATGAAGCTTCTATTATCTGCGATCTGCCTCACCCTCTAAGCCGGTCCGTCCCTACACTCAGGCCCAGCCAGGCATGAAGAAAACTAATTGTCCCCGCTCTCTGCTCTGCTGCACACCAAACCCCTGCGTGCGCTTCCCCAGTTGGGGCCGCAGAGAAAACGGAAAAACCTCGCCTAGCAAAGGCAGAGGGAGGCGCGGTCTTGGGGACCCTCCTGTCCAGGATCCTCGGCCTCCTCCGTAGTAGAAACCCTGACCCAGGGCTTCTGCCGCTGCCAGGACAAGGGGACCAGACAGAGGGAGGGAGAGAAAGCTGATGACTCTGCAAGTTCTCAGTAATCGCAATGGTCATAGGAAAGGGGACTTGATTAATTCGCCTGATGAATTATGCATCACCTCTGCGAGCCGCCCTCCCAGCCCCAAAGCTTTATTATTCACATTGCTTGAATCTGATCAACTCTCCCCTCCTTGCCTTGAAAACTGCTGTCCAACAAGTTATCAGCGCAGCCATTGGCGCTTGGTCGCTGGGACCGTTAACAGTCTGCTTCCAGGAAGTTGGCAGAAGGACTGAAATAGGAGCCGTATTTAACACACACACACACACACACACACACACACACACACGCTAATTCATCAACAACAAGCCCAAGATTTATGATGTGAAGGAAAAACTCAGCTGTCTTTTGTAGTCTAGGACAAAAAAAAAATTAAATACAGAAGTGGCAATTACTTTGTTAGTGGAGTTTTAAGTTAACACCACATGAAAGAAAGTCTCCTTTAATGAAGAAAGGAGTCAAAAGGAATGCCGCAGCAGTGAGATTAACTTCGGGTGTTTTTCCAGGCCTGTGGATTGCAGACTTGATCTCCCAATTTTTCATCTCTCCAGTCTGTTCAATCGTAGGTTTAACCAGGGGCCCCTTTCAATCCCTCCCGAGTGGTTAGTGACAGCCTGGCCTTTCATTAAGAGCCCTTGCACCCCCCTAATGGGTGCAGTCTGCCTCCTTACCCTGCTCTCCCTATCGAGACAGGACGCTTCCTGTTACTAATCAGAGTGAAATAAAGGCAACACTTCCTGCCAGTGAAGTTGGGGTTGAAAAATTGGGAAGGCCCATTTTTTAAATTTAATTTTTTTTTTTTGTCAAACTACTTCTGTCAAAGCTCTGCCTGAGGGGCAAAGCCAACAAGATATAATTCATCCACTTAACGTATATAATTTAGTGGTTTTTAGTATATTCATAGAGTATCTTTGGTATATTCACAAGGTCGTACAATTATCTCTACCACAAATTTTAGAACATTTTCATTATCCACAAAAGAAACCCTGTATGCACTCTTTAGCTATGACCCACCCAATTTCCTCCTCCCCCAAATCAGGGTAACCACTGACCTGTTTTCTGTCACTATAGATCTGCCACTTCCGGACATTTCATATAAATGGAATACTGGAATATTGGCCTTCAGGGTCTGACTTCTTTTACTTAGCATGATGTTTTCAAGGTTCATCCATGGTATAGCATGAATCAGTACTTCCTTTCTGTGATAGAATGATATTCCATCATTTGGTTATGCCATATTTTATTTAACTGCTCATCAGTTGATGGAGCAATATGATGATACTGTAATCTTTTTACTTGGAGTTTTTAATGTTTTCTGTCTTTTTCGTAAGAATCTCATATCAAATTGACAAGAAAGCTTTAGGTAATCCACTAGACTGAAAGAAGACCAATGGAAAACTTTAAGCAAGAAATAGATTTTAGGTTCCTCCAAGCTTGGGTTAGAGCAAACAATGAGGTCCTAATACATTTTCTATGGGATTTGGAGGACGCTTTATAAAATGAATTCATTTGCCAAGTACTAATAAAAAATGACTTGCATCTTTTAAAAATATATATTTTATTGATATTTTACAGAGAGGAAGGGAGAGGGATAGAGAGCTAGGAACGTCGATGAGAGAGAAACATCAACCAGCTGCCTCTTGCACACCCCCCACCAGGGATGTGCCTGCAACCAATGTACATGCCCTTGACCGGAATCAAACCCAGAACCTTTTAGTCCACAGGCCGATGCTCTATCCACTGAGCCAAACCGGTTTCGGCGACTTTCATCTTTTTAAAACAACAAGAATCCTATTCAATCCTATATAGGACACTCATTTGATTAGAATTGCTGACCTCAAGGATTTAAAAATCTAATTTAAAAAAAGAGAGAGAGTCACAGATGATGGATGACATGTAGAGACACAAAAATGGTTCATTCTGATGGGTAGGTTGGGAGCCACGTAAACTAGGAAGGTAAACCAGCTAGGTAACACAAAGGCCTGGCTGGACTCTGCCTCTGTGCTGCTTCCAGGGAGACGAACCAGCCCATCTGGGGAACTCAGCGGCCCTGGCTGTAGGTAAAAGGAAGACCTGGACTTTCTATTCTGCAACATCTCCCAAGAAGCATAGCGTAGAGTGGGAAGACTTTAGCGCTTGGCTTTGAATCCCGCCTCTCTACCACTGACTAGCTGTGTGGTCTTGGGCAGGTCATTTTATATTTTCCAAGAGCTAGTTCTCTCATCTATAACGTGGGAAGAATACAACTTACGTGTAGACATAGTGTAAGGATGGAGTGAGGTAATGACCATAACGGGCCTTTCATTAGAGTAACAAGTAAATGGTAGTTACTTAAGGCTCAGCTAATGCTAGCAATCTTTCATGTGATTCAGGTCAACTACTCAGGCAATTACAGTATTTACTGAGCACTTACTAGGTGCCCCGAAACGGGAGTGAATAAAAGTAAGGTGATGCAGAGCCCCCATCTAGTCTATATAAAACAAGTCATGACCAGGATAAGATGTTGTCCCCCAGCTGGAAGTGGCTGCTCTGTCACCTCCCACTCTCTCTCTCTCAGGGTTCTCGGCACGTTCCCTTTTGGGTTTGAATTATTAGGTTAAGAGTTTTATCTTCTCCACCAGACTGCAATGTCCTTGAGGTTAGGGACCATGCTCTTTCATATTAAAAAATCTGGGGCTTATCAGGGAGTTCCTGAAGAAATCACACTGCTTCTCTACTTATTTTCTTCTTCCTCCTTGTACTGATTTGCAATCTCATTGTTAAAATTTCATTTTTAAAGCCTCTTGAGCCATATTTTCTTGCAAGGCATAGTTCTACAGTAATGGCTATCTTTGCTCAGAATAGTCAGTTGTTTAATTTCCTAAAGTCTAGGGCACGGCTTTGGTGCACGTGATTGATGAGATTTTGACACCAGTGGTGCTGTCATGCTGATTAGCAAACTCAAGATAGGAATTACACTAAATTTTCCCTACTTTTATAACCAAAATAGCTGCTTAAAAGGCAAGCCAAATGTTGTTTCTTTAGTAGAACAAGCCTTCCCCGTTAGCTCTAGACAACTGAAGACTCTATTGCGTCCCCATCTGGCCCAGGTGGCAGGAATTCTTGTGTGACAGATGACCACTGACCAGTCCCGCTGAGCTCTGCTCCAGATTTAGATCAGGCTGAGTCTCAGCTCCCTTCCGAGAGAACGAGAGGACGTTTGAGCGATGAAATCCTGGAATTTTAACCTGGAATCTGTAGAAGAATTTATGGATATATGAGTATATCCCAAAAGGCAATGTATTGAAAAGAACTTGGGTTGGCTCACAAGATCAAGGAAAGTAATGGATTCAGAGCAGGATCTTCTGGAGGCCTCTGCAGCAGGATCTGTGAATCCCCTCCCCAGGGGCTGCCATTATGTTAACGCCAGTCACTGGTTTGTCTGTTTGTTTGTTTTGTTTTTATATATTTTATTGATTTTTTACAGAGAGGAAGAGAGAGGGATAGAGAGTTAGAAACATCGATGAGAGAGAATCATCGATCAGCTGCCTCCTGCTCACCTCCTACTGGGGATGTGCCCACAACCAAGGTACATGCCCTTGACTGGAATCAAACCCGGGACCTTTCAGTCCTCAGGCCGACGCTCTATCCACTGAGCCAAACCAGTTTTGGCCAGTCACTGGTTTTATAAAACTTCAAGTTTCAAATTCTGGAAAAGAGACCAGTGGGCCCTGCTTCAGTCAGGGGTCTGTCCTTCCACCAGTCCCTTTCACACAGGAAGATTTAGTCCCTGACTGCCCACACCTTTGTTCGGGGACATTCCCAGGGAAGGGAGATGTGTTGTGAACTGGGAGCCACCACCCTCGCCGGTGCCCACTATCATGGGTGCTCCCCTCCCTGCCCCAAAGAGATCAGCAACAAGCAATATAGGGAAAAACTCCACTCCAGACTCTCTCTGAGGCAATCACTCTTTCATCTGGTGAAAAGTTACAAGATCAAAGGGGAGGTTGAAATCACCAACCTGTAATTTTCTGGTATTTATGATGCTATCTTTTTTTTTACATGCTTACCTAGCATTTTAAGTTTTGTTATTTAACAGGCTAGAAATTCATGAGGCCAAGTATTTATTGCAATACGCAAATTTTATGTACCTTACACTGTGCAGCTGGGAATAAGCATTTTCTTAAAACATAGCGCATTCCTCAAGGAAAAGACTCTAACCCGGAAACCCCTGAGGATTCTTATCCGACGGAAGGGTCCAGCACACTTATCAAGGACCTACTAAGTGTCAGGCTCTGTGCCGGGTTCCCGAGTCACAGCAGTGAGTGGCCACTCTCACGGAGCAACCCCCAACAACACAAAAGTGTGTACCAGCTGCTGACTATGTCGTTGTTTTAAACGTCGGCGCTGTGGTTCCCTGGAGAGTGAGGGAGAGCTGTCCCTGCCAGGGCGCAAGCTGAGTCTCCAGGCCTTTGGCCTCGGGATGCCAGGGCTTTGGAGGAAGGAGCAGCTACTGCGCATGACCGGGGGGAGGGGTTTGGGTGCCAGTCTTCCTGGCACTGTGAATTGAAGAGGTGGTGAGAGAGGAGAGGAGAGATACTCAGTTCAGCGAGAGGGTCAGAAAATACTTCATAGTGGAGGCAATACCTGGGTGTTAGTTAGCTGGGCCGGCTTGCAGAAAAAATATCCCGGGTAGAGGGACCAGGATGTCCATGAATGAAGGGGACAGGCTGAATAAAATGTGAAGCGTTGCCAGGTGATGAGACTTCGTAGAATACTGACCGGACAGTCTCTACATCTGTATGTAGCAACGTGGGCAGATCTTGAAAAAAACAATGCCGTTTTAGAAAGGCAAGCGCGGCATTGAATATGTTTACGTGTAATGTACATGATAGGTGTTTACATTCGTTTATACTTGTAGATAGATACACATAGAGGTAGATAATGTAGACACCAGCCTAGAAGGCAAACACACCAAACTCCTCAGAGTGGTCGCCTCTGGGGAGCGGAGAAGGGAGTGAGGATGGAGGTGAAGAGGTCTTCCGCTTTCCTTGTCGCGTTCCAGTCTCTTGAAAGGAGACCTATTCATGAGTTATGGAGGGATTAGAAAGCTATAAAACCAAGCAAAAATTGGTCAGTGCCATAGACAGACAGCTGGCGTCCATGGGATACAAATGGTGGGACAGGCACTGCCAGCCTGGAACAGCGGAGGAAACGCCATGAAGGAGGCAGTCCCCGCTGAAGAAGGGGTCGGGGCTGGCCTTTCCTAGGAGCGGGAAGAGACAAAGCCCTGGGGATGGGAAAATGCGAGATGGACGGGGGAAGAACAATAGTTTGCCGGGAATGACAGTGTGAGGGTGAGCATTGGGGGCCAGGGAGAAAAGTTGGATTAGGAACTGGTTCCTGGGACCCTTTGGAGCCGGAGAGGAGCCAGTGGGGTGGGTAGCCACAGGCAGTCACAGGAAGTGCAGCAGGTGAGTCAAGTCGGGAGGTGGTGACAGTGGCACAGGGGCCTCGGACAGGCCTGGACCGGGGCAGCGGTTATGGGCTGTTATGGGGATGGAGAGAGAGGTTATGGGGTTATGGGGATGGAGAAAGGGGCCCCGCAGGAGCAGAATGCCAGGTATAGATGTAACCTCTGGCAGATCATACAGTTCAAGCCTAACCCCCTACCCAGGCTCTTAGAAAAGTCCTCACCTCAGCCTCAGACCCGGTGGAGCAAGCCGAGCTCTGAAGAAGGCTGCGCTCCCTCAGCTCCGTCCTTGAGAAGAGCCTTAGCTTCCTTGGAAGTTTCTCTATTAATTTAAACACCAAGGCTTTGTGCTAACGCTAAGAGGAGATTACAATATTCCAGTGGGACTTCCTTTGCTTAACATGAAAATAAACCTGACGGAGGATTACAAAACTAAACACGGACTATTACAGGAAACACTAATTACCTCCCATTCTTTCTTCTCACCCACCAAAACAACCATTTAGAGAGGAACCGAGAAGAGGAGAGGAGTGAGCCGAGCTGTAGGGGGTGTGGCCCCGCTAATCCCCGCAGCTTGGATAAGTCTGACATGGGATCCTTTGACATCTGAGGAGTGGGAGGTGACTTCCAGGGGAGCGCCTTGCCTTGGGATAGATACCTCGGGTACCTCCCGACTCGCCTTTGGAATTCAGCAGCTTTGGACTGAACATGTAATTTTTCCTCTGTGAAGCCACTGTGGAGCCCTTCCTTCTCCTGAAATGGCTGGGATAATCACCCCTCCTCCGGGCCCGGAGCCCCCTGCTCTGTCAGCGCCCCTGGGCAGAGATGGCTGACTGCGGGCCGGAAGCCCAGCCAGCCCAGGGTCAGGGCACCCCCCCGCCCCACCTTGCCCAGTGCCTGTGCTTGTAAGAATTTTCTGAATGGGAAGTTTCTTTGGGCAAGAAGAAGAGGGGACACTGAAACCGGTTTGGCTCAATGGATAGAGCGTCGGTCTGCGGACTGAAAGGTCCCAGGTTCGATTCCGGTCAAGGGCATGTACATTGGTTGCGGGCACATTCCCAGTAGGGGGTGTGCAGGAGGCAGCTGGTCTATGTTTCTCTCTCATCCATGTTTCTAACTATCTATCCCTCTCTCTTCCTTTCTGTGAAAAATCAATAAAATATATTTTAAAAGAAGAAGAAGAAGAAGAAGAAGAAGAAGAAGAAGAAGAAGAAGAAGAAGAAGAAGAGGGGAAGAAGGAAGAGGGAGGAAGAAAGGATGGGTGGCTCCATCCTCATGGTTTGCATTTTGGACCCTGGATTTTAATGTGACGGTTCATTGCCATCCTCTCCCCCGGCCTCCACCCCTTTCATCAGCTCCTTCTCTTCAGGTCCTTGGGATGCAGGGATTCTTGCTAAAAACCCAAGAAGGCCCGAGAGCAGCATGAAATGAGTGAGATGCTGTTTCCTAAGCAATCAGCCTGAACATGCACGCGCTCACGTCACTTGTATATAGAAACACTGGCATTACTGGGCTCTCCGAGCTGACCTCCCCACCCTCCCCGTCACATCTTTATTTCATTCCCTGTGGCAGGTTTGGGGTTTCTAGTTCCACCACAGCCCTGGTTTTGCCTTACCTATCACCTTGCTCCTGCAGCGTGTGTTGTCTGTCTCATTGTGATCCATGCTGGCTAGACCAGTCTTGGTCTGAGGGCTGGTGTCATAACTGCAGGAAACTCTCCGTCCCTGTGTGCATTTTCTTACTCCATTTATTGTTGCTGCTGAACCCTGCGAATTGTGGGAGCACGACTCTCCTCCAGTCAGCGTCCCTGCTGGTGGGTACCTGAACCTCCTTCTCTGAGCTGTGTGCTAGACCACCTGGGCTTTTGGGGAGAAGAAGTTTCCAGTCTGAGTGTCACCTCAGTTTCCTTCATTTCCATAAAGGCCCTGGGTTCATTCAGCTCTTGGCTGCAATATCATTGGTCCATCTTAAGTTTTGTCTGAGCATTTTTTTTTGCTTGCCAACTCACCTATCACAAGCATTTCTTGACTATGTATCCCTAGAGTTAGGCAAAATGCAAAATAACCTGAAAATGTATAACAAAATGTGTATGTGTTTAAGCTTTTCACCATCAACACTTAAACGAAAAAGCCTTTTTAGTTTCTGATGTAGGGAGTGGGGGGATATACTCAGCTTCACCAAGAGTAATTACTAATTCATAAAATGCTCATTTTCAGGGACACAATGAAAAAATAAAGACTTGAAGGAAGTAGTCAAGAACATTAAAAAGATTCGGGATTGGATTACTAAGATCCCACTTAGGAATTGAGGCCCTCTCTGCTCCAAAAATAAGGCCCCACAGTGATTTCCTGCCCTGTGTGTTTTAAACTGAAGACGGGTCTCTATGGGATCCTCAGGTGCCCGGGAAACCTGTTTGGGGGGAGTGTAGTAAGGCTTATCGGCAGCAAATAAGAGTTAGAACTCCGCCAACTCCTTTTGTGTCCCATCATCTCTGCAAAGAGAGGACAGCCCCATGGTGTCCCGAGCTCTGAGCCTGGAACAAGTGGGAGGACTCTAGGGGGTGCAGGTCTGCTGGCCCGCCTGTGGTCAGCCCTGCAAGAAAGTCTGTTATGGACTGATTCGTGTCCTGCTCCCGCCCCCCACCCCATTCATCATACGTTGAAGCCACAATTCCCAGTGTGATTGTATTTGGACTTTTAAAAAACCAGCTGAGGTTCAATAAAGCCATAAAGGTGGGTCCTCATCCAACAGGGCCGAGTCCTTATGATGAGAGGATGAGACTCCGGGGAGGCCGGGAGCAGAGAGGAGGCAGTGTGAGGACTCGGTGAGGAGGCAGCCATCTGCAAGGCATTCATCTTAGACTTCCAGTCTCCAGAACTGTGAGCAAATACATCCCCAGCCTGCGGTATTTTGTTATGACAGCCCTAGCAAACTAATACAGGGCCACACAATCTTCTCCGTCTTACATAAAATAAGAGTTTCAGAGCTGCTGGGAGGTTGTGTGTGGGATGGAGTTTCTCCATCTTCTAAAAGGAGAAAAAAAATTAGGTCTTGCAGTTTCCTGTCATTTGGAACTGTCGAGAGATTTAATGGGCTGTCTATGGAAATAGCTTTCTGTCCCTAAAAGTAGGCGTTAAATGAGTAAAACTGTGAGAAGACATGTTTAAGACAAATACAGTTGAAATAAAAACACAGTCCTAACTGGTCTGGCTCAGTGGATAGAGTGTCGGCCTGCGGACTGAAGGGTCCCAGGTTTGATTCCAGTGAAGGGCATATACCTTGGTTGTGGGCACATCTCCAGTAGGGGGTGTGCAGGAGGCAGCTGATCAATGTTTCTCTCTCATTGATGTTTCTAACTCTCCATCCCTCCCCCTTTCTCTTTGTAAAAAATCAAAATATATTTAAAAAATTTTTTTTTAATCACACTGGAAATTCTACATAGGAAGATACTATTCAACAATTTTGTTTGCTACCGGATGAGATTGTGAGGCCACCATCATCACATGCATTCAAGAAGGAGGCCTTTTGTGTTGTATGGGAATTATGCTCAATGACCTCTCAAGTCCTTTCCAATTTTCAGCTTTTTAATTCTACATTACCTAGGCCCCAGACAGGGAGACAAAATAGAATTCAAGCCCAATCTCTCCTAAATAAAAAAGGAGGTGAAAAAGGGGGATCTATGAAAATTGGAAAGAAACATGGGAGATGTTGAAGGGGACCACCCCCACAGATGGTGAAAATACAGACAACCAAGTGGCGAGAAGGCTTGCTTTTACGCTTGGTAGTACTATTGCTACTGGAGATATTGCCAACCAGAGTTTGGTTGCAGATTTTTGGTGCCTTTGTTTTTGTGCCATGAGTATTGAGCCCTTACCTTTTTCTCTATTGCTTCTGCATTGTCTGGTTAACACAGTCCTGAGAGGCATGCGCTTTCTGACTATCTGAAGAGGTACACCCTTGCTTGTTCCTATTCAGAGCCATAATGCGAATTGGGGTGAAATATCAGCTGCCCATCACACGTAATCTCTCTGTGTTAAGAATCTGTACTTCGAAAGGAATATTGGGATATAGTGTGCAGTAACCAGGGCTGCTTTATTATACAGTCCACACTGGTTTCCCACCCCACCCTTTCCCCCCATTGAACTGGTTACTCAGTCATACTAAACATGGAATAAAGTGAAATAAATAAATATATAGAACTTAGAGCGCACTGAGTCTTTTCACTGTCAAGCTGGCTCAAATGTTCTCAAAGTTTATCAGAGAGCTCGGTTGCCCTGGTGAAAATAGCATTGTGCAGTGAGACAGAAAATAAGATGTCATGGCAAACTAAACATCTTCACTTTCTGGACAAATATCTGAGGTGACTGGACCATGGAGAGGGGCTGGGCAACGACCAGAGGGAGGACACCTGGTTTTCCTGCCCTATGTTTTGGGTCTTCCTGGGGTTCAGGTGAAACTCACCAACACCCCGTCCCTGCTAAAGGTTCTGGCATTTTCTGGGCAGGTCACATCTATAAGTTGGGAGCTCCTTTGTATGTTGTGAAAGTGAAGATGTTTAGTTTGCCGTGACATCTTATTTTCTGTTCTGCTGCACAGTGTTATTTTAACCAAGGCGGCTTACTCCCTCTCTGATATACTCACCGGGACTTGATATCTGCAAACGACTCCCATTAAAGTGAATGTTATAAGAATCACTCTGTGTGTGTGTGTGTGTGTGTGTGTGTGTGTGTGTGTGTGCAGAAACGAGATGATGAGAAGTAAAGGGGAGAGGAGGAAAACGTCAGATGGATCCAGATTCATTTATCAGGGTATAATTTAATCTGTATACATCCCCCAGTTAAAAGTGGGGACAACAATACTGCCGATCTCAGGGAGAATGTTATGAGGATTAAACAAAATACCTGGAGCACACCAAACACCCACCCCATAAACAAAATCAAGTGAGTACCTGGCCAGA
Source organism: Vespertilio murinus (assembly GCA_963924515.1). Taxonomy (NCBI): domain Eukaryota; kingdom Metazoa; phylum Chordata; class Mammalia; order Chiroptera; family Vespertilionidae; genus Vespertilio; species Vespertilio murinus. The sequence goes on along the minus strand of OZ004715.1, from coordinate 27,835,029 downwards.
TTAAGCACTTCATAAATGTGAGTGATTATTTTACTATTTATAAATATGTAAGAAAGAAAAGAAGAAAAACAGAAGGGAAAGAAATTTTAAAACTGGAGAACACCTGGGAGACAAGAGATACATTTATTTCGTTACGAAGATTATATCTACAAAGCCAAATTCATTCAGTCGCTCACTCAATAAACAAGGGCAAACGCCTGTGAAACTAATAAAAATGCAGGCAGGTGACATACGCTGTCAGCGCTCCACTAATATTCCCTTGAGCCCTTTACCATTTTTCTATGCTGGTTCCTTAGATGTTATTATCCCCAAAGCTAGAACTTGTGTTTGTTGTTTGTTGTTTGTTTTGTTTTATCAGAGGGCTTCCCTCATGCTGTTTAACCCCACTTTGCCTAAGGCTGCAAACAGCCTGCTTGCCTGAGAATTTTCATCCCCCTCAGAGTAGCTGTTGACTGAGGGGTGACACCCTTGCTTTCCGAAACTTCTTTTCCTTGGCCCCCCTTCCCAATCCCTTTCTGATATTTCCTGAAAACGCATGCTAATGAGTCACTTTAGCATGAACTTTCAACCTCTGTTTGTTGGGAATCTAAGACAAGGATGTCCCTGATTTACAACTATTGCCTCAAAAAAAAAAAAAAAAGGTTTACAAATCAGTTAAAAATTTTAAATAATATTCTCTCTAGAAAATGTATTAGAAATATTGTTAGAATCCACAAATCTCATTTAAGCCATCATATAATTAAACTACTGATCATTTGCAGAAAAACACTATATATAACTTTACTGTTGCTCTACTAGCAACAAAATGTAATAATAATAATAATAATAATAATAATAATAAAGTAAAACCACAGCAACAACAACAAAAAGCAGTTTTCCTTGAGCCTCAATAAAGACTTAGATTGTAAGGGAATTTCTAGGAATTTCCAGAAATACGAAAAGTTGCTAAAACAGGATCTTCTTTGTGAAGTTTTTCCTTCCCTTCATGCAAATGCCCCATAAATAAGCACCATACTTCCCTTTCAAAGTATTGCAGGGACATTTTTGATTAATTGTGTAGGGAGCAGGGAGCAAGTAAGAGGAGCCCGGGGAAGGGAAGAGGGGAGGAAGGAAGGGAAAGGATATTTCTTAAGGTCAGAGTAGGGATTACAAAAAGAGAGAAATCTCCATAATGGCTGCACCAATTTATACTCAAAAAAGGAGAGAGAGAGAGAGAGAGAGAGAGAGAGAGAGAGAGAGAGAGAAAGAGAGAGAGAGAGATTTAAGAGAATGACTGTAAGAACAGGGGAAGGAGATGTAGAGGGAGGAAATCATCAAGCAGTACACACAGAAAGACAAAAAAGGACAGGCATATGTCCCCAAAGTGGCCACCATGGGAGGTTATAGAGAACTCAGGAAGAAGGGATTGGGGTGGAGAGAAATGAGTACGAGGCTGTGGAGTTATTATTTAATACTTCCTTTATGTCATATGCTGTGTTGGGCACCTTTTATCTCTATCTTTAATACAACAACCATATAAGAAAGAAGGTATTATTTTTCTCTCTTTGTGTCAGTCAGGATCCAGTCAGAAAAACAGGAACCCACCTAGGTCTTTCAAACAGAGAGAATTTAATATAGAAAATGGGTTGTGATAGTTACAAGGTTTTTGGGGAGATGATGCTACCCAGACCTATTGCTGGGTGCTCACTGCCGAGAGTGACAGAGCTCTACTGCTGTACCCATGCAAGGGGTAGCAGCAGCACTACTGCTGAGCAGAGAGCTTGGATGCCCCTCCTTCCACCTTTGCTGCAGCTATTGCCTCAGCTATAGTAACCACCGTCACTATTGCAGGGACCTGTTGTTGTGATTGTAGCAATCACTGCAATTTCAGGAAATGGGTCACCTGCAGTAGCCTACAGTCCCAATGTAGTCATTGCTAGATCCAGAAGCAGAAAAACAGCTTGTCTTCCACTTGTCCTCTAATCTCTCAAGAGTGCCTCCCATTGGCTGACTTTAACAGAAGCCAGCGGCAAAGGAGCTTGGGAAATGTAGTTTTCAAGCTTCCAGCTCTGCTGGTATATAGTAGAAGAATACGGAATAAGTGTGGGGCTGAGAGCCCAAGAGAAATGCCCAGAACAGTTCACACCTTTGGCTGCTCAGCGTCTGTATATACTTTTCTACTCTTTTAAACGTTCACCAACAATATCAACAAACTCATGCTTCCACTTAATACAATGCAGCTACCCCTTACAAACCAATATACTTTTTACCTATTCCTAAAAGGAGAAACAAAAGTTCAGTGGTTATCCATCTTTGGAAAGTACCTCAACTGGCCGAAGCCAACATTCTGTTCATTTTCCTTAGTGTATCCTACCTCCATGTATATTACTTAGGATTTTGCCAATATAAATGAACAAAATCTTGCAATTATTTTGGTGTGCAAAGTATCCTCAAGACCAGACTTTAAAATTTTGCCCCTAAAATGGCTGGAATATGACAGCGATTAGGAGTCCGAAAGCCATGAAAGGTGGAGAGGATAAATCTTAAGAAGAATCTGCATCGTCCTATAAGACAGCTGCCTTGGGTGAGGTTATTCACGGGGTCCTTCTGCGAGGGAACTTCTCAGCTGGGGACTGCTCCGGCTGACAAGGAGAAAAGGGGACCAGGAGTTTCTCATATTTGCATGAGTCTATCCAGATGCCCCCATTCCAGTTCTCAAAGTTCAAATTATGCTGGGATGGAGAAGGTGCGGTGGCACATTAAGAAGTGACCATAGTATAGTAGTTAAAAAATTGCAATTCCCTGGGTGTGTAATCCTGTGCCCTAGAAGCCCTATGATTTATTCTTGGTCTAACCTTGAGCAAGTATATAACATCTCAGTGCTCGGTTTCCTCCTCTGTAGAGTGGTGATAATACTCCCTGCTTCACGTAGTTGGTGTGAGGAATAAATTAGTTAGCCTGCACAAAACTCAGAGAATAATAAAATCCAATTGCTATGATGATGATATTTAATGCCATTTGACTCCTAAGAGGTTCCTAAAAGCAGAGAGCTGCCTTCAATGTCTGTGTCGAAACAAGTTGTATCTAAGAAGAGTTCTTAAAAGATGTGGAACCAGACCAGGCCAGGTGACTCAGCTGGTCGGAGTGTCATCCCATACTCCAAAAAGATGGTGGTTCGATTCCCTGTCAGGGCACATACTAAGTAGTGGGTTCGATCCCTTGTTGGGTCCCATATGGGAGGCAACTGATTGATGTTTCTCTTTCTTTTTTTCTCTGTCTCAAAAAATAAGTAAATAAAAACATATCCTCAGGTGAGGGTTAGGGAAAAGAAAAAGAGAGAAAGAGATCTAAAAACTCTCCCAAAGTGAAAGAAAGCCAGGAGAGGACTCAGGTGTCCCTGAGAGAGGAGACCTAGAGTATAGGTGAGTATCCACCATAGAGTGAGAGAGCCAAGGAGGCCAGGTATAGATGTGGTCTGAGGCTGTATCTTGTGCCCAACCAGGGGGAGAACCAAAAAAGTCACCTGCCTATCTGGGAAACAGGGGGTGGCGGGGAGGGGCTCTGTCATTGGGTACCACAAAAAAAATAGGGAAGAACCAGTAGGGAAGCCATATCCCTCTGATATCCTGGCCGAAGAGTGGTCTGGAACAAAGGACTGAGCCATCAGGCTTCTTAAAACTTATCCCCAGCTGTGCAAGTCCGAGCCCTGTGACCCTGGTTATAACTGGTATTGTTTATCCTTGTCTATTAGTCTTTCCTTTCATTCAACAGCTATTTATTGAGCAACAAATTATACAGCAAACTGAGTTGGGCTCCTAACACTCACCCCATTTTACAGATGAAGAAACTGACATGCAGAGAGATTAGATAAGTTGCCCTATCGCCCAGGAAGATTGGAAGGGGGATTCTTATTTCTTAGAAGAGACGAAAAGGGAAAGCTTTTCATCCAATGAATCCTCTGGTCTTCAATGTGGTTGGCAGAAAAACGAGGAGTGAGTTCAGGTTGCTAAGCTACTCAGGCCATTGATGGATGGAAAAAGGCATTAGGTAACACTCTTCATTAGCAGCTGGAGCTCTTGCTGCTTGCTTCAAGGGGTTTGGCCTGAATCCTTTTTTGTTGTTGTTGTTCTTTTGTTTTGTTGGTGGAGGACAAGAAAGTCTCTGACCATAATGTCACCATCTGAGGATAATGTAAAGTCGGGTACCTCTGCTTCTGGCCCAGTAGAAAACCTGAAATGCACCAAACTTACTGGGAAAGGACGGGCTTACAGCTGAGCTTGACCCAAACCCTGGTGCCAGGTGGAGGAAGGGGTGCCACTCTCTGCAGGTCCTACGTCTGTTGTATTATTCATGGCACCTGCCCGATCGCACAAGATAGGGTTAGGAAGGTCAGTGCAGCATTAGTATGTCGAATTGGAAGATGGCATGGGCTGGAGATGGATCCTGTCACACCAGAGTGATTCTTATTGAGAAAGCTTGATTTGATATTAATATTTATTTGATGTTTCTTCCCATCTTCAAGAAATGTGTCCTAGCCAGGTAGGAGAAAGCCTGAATGTTAGCCCCAGGCAAAGCAGTAGTGTATGTTGGGTTTTATGGTGGGGGGTGGGGACTTGGGGGGAAGGGGGAGGGAGGATCAGATTGTCTACAGTCTCTAGTGTGAAACTCTGCCGTGGATCTTTGGGAAGGTACAAACAGAGCCTTTAGTGGGAATTCAACAGGCTCCACATGTCTGCCCAAATGTAGGGCTCCTAAGGGTGTCTAATGGAAACGCGTAAGGGCCAACTCCCAGGGAGGGAAATGCCAGCAGAGATATCACCCCCACTTTCCAGCCTCACTCCGAGTCTAAACCAGTGGTCCTCGACCTAATTGCACATCAGAAGCATCGGGGAAGCTGTGGGGATATTGGGCATGCTTGGGGCCTAGCTCACAACCTTTGGATCAGAATATCTGAGGTTGGGTCTGTGTCCAAATGCTTCCCAGATGATTCTAATCTGCATCCAGAAATGCAAATGCTGCTATCTTGCAAATTTATTCAAATGAAGCAAAGGGGGTGAAACCTCAAGGACCCATGTCCCTTTTACATCTTGACCTCCATCCTCCCAATGACGGGCTCTTCTGAGCAGGCATGGAAAGCTGACTCCCAGTCTCAAGCCTGGTTATGGTGGCTTCTCTGCTGTATACACCACTGGGTCTTCAACCTCAACACGCATCAGGATCACCATGAGAGTTAGTTTAAAACAGAGTGCTGGGCCCCACCCAATAATGTCTAAATCCGGTGGGTCCAGGGTGTGGCCTGAGAATTTACGTTTCTAGCCAGTTCCTACGTGATGCCCATGGTACTGGTTGGGGATCACACCGTGAGACCCATTTGTTTCCTTCTCCCCAGTCCTGCAAGATAGTTACCAACCTGATTTTTACAGAGGAGGTCACTTTGCCTTGAGAAGTGAAGTAACTTGTCCCAGGTCACCTAGCTAGAAGGTGGCACAGCCTGAGTCTGCCCACCTCCATGTCCACCACTCTGCAGTGCTCTGTGCTAGCAGAGGTTGCTCATCTTCAGACCCAACCTAAAATCCCGCATGCGTGTCAACCTGTCCTCAATTCCTGAAAAGGGATGAAGCTGGTATCTCTTCCCAAAGGGCCTGTCCAGCCCTCCCACAAGCCCTCCCACCCTTCAACTCCTCCTTTGCTGCCTGTCTGTCTCCCACCCTCCCTCCACCCCAACCCAGACTGTGTCAGATGACGATCCCCCTTTCTCCTTCCTCCCATGCCAGCCCCTTTTCTCTGCAGTTCCAGGGCTCCTGAGGAACTGTCCTACTTAGTGTACAAGCGCATTGGAAAGGAGTATAGGTGCACAGAGGTGCTGATCTTTGCTCTCCTCCACCCTGAGCCCTGGCACGCCCCCACCAGGGAGAGCAAACTGGCATCAACAACCTCTTCTAATTCCCTCAGCATGCCATACACACGCTGTCTTCTCTCTGTGCCATGCTGTATTAAGGGTTGGGGAGTTCTGCTCTGCAATACATTTAAAAAATATATTGTATTGATTTTTTACAGAGAGGAAGAAAGAGGGATAGAAAGTTAGAAACATTGATCAGCTGCCTCCTACATACCCCCTATTGGGGATGTGCCAGCAACCAAGGTACATGGCCTTGACCGAAATTGAACCCGGGACCCTTTCAGGACACAGGCCAATGCTCTATCCACTGAGCCAAACCGGTTTCAGCTGCTCTGCAATATATTTTACCCGTTGAGAGGGAAAAGCTAGCAGAGGAAGAGCCTGTGATCTGTGGAGAAAGGAGATATAATTAATGGATCGTGGATATAAAGTTTCTGTCAATTACAAAATACTGCAAATAAAACCTGATTACATATGAAACTTGGCCTCTATTTCACTCCTTACATGAACCTGACTTCCAGATGAAGCAAAGATTTAAACATTAAAAAATAGAACCATAAAAGCACTAGAAGGAAATTATGAGTGAATAGAATGACTATTCTGTGATTTGCATTTTTCTTTTTTCAATTAAAAGCATTTTGGATTGCTTTCCATCACAGCACTTACAGACTAACCATGTTCTTCTCAATAGCTACATGTGGTTCAGCCTCCCCTTGTACTACATTTTACTTAACGAGTCCCCTACTGTAGGTGTTCAGGTGCCTACAAGGTTTTCTTTTTATTTATTCTTCTATTGTAAATAAGTTTGTAGTGAACATCCTTACACATATGGGTCTCCCCCCCCCCCCAACTTCCACCACGCCCCCCCCCCCCACATTTTTTTTTGGGAGTATAGTTAGAGGATGAATTCCTAGAAATGTAATCATTAGGTCAACGTGTATATTTGTTTTTAATTTTTAATAGCTATTACTAACTTTAGAGGCTTTGAAATGTGGATAGTCAATTTTACTAATCTTTCCCACTATGGTTTATGGGTTTTGTGCCAACCTTAGAAAGGTCTTTCCTTTACAAAAAATTTCCTTCTAGTGCGTTTATGGTTTTATCTTTGTAATGTTTAAATCTCTGCTCCATCTGGAATTCAAGTTAATGTAAGGAGTGAAATAGAGACCACGTTTTATTTTTTCCCAAATGGCTAGCCAGTTTTCCCAACACCGTTTATTGAATAATCCATCTATTTTCTTGCTGATTTGAAATGCTACTTTTATCATGTACAAAACTCCCACATGTATTTGGTCTGGTTTTTTTCCAATTCTGTGATCTGTTCCATTAAATCTTTCATCTAATCCTAAGAAATTTTTAATTACTGTAGCTTGATTACATATTTTAATATGTCGTTGGGTTAGTCCCCCTCATTACTCTTCCTTTTCAGTGATTTTCCTGGTCATTCTTACTTACTGAATTTTATAGTTATACTTAAATATAATTTTGTTGAATAAAAAGTGCTGCAGGTATTTTTGATTGGGATAATACAGAATGTAGAAATCCACTTAGGAAGAATTAACTTCATTCATTAATCTTCCCAGTCAACAGGAAGGCATTCCTTTCTATTTATCAAAATATTTTTGTTTGTTTCTTTCTTCAGCAGTGAGTAGAAATTTTTCCTCATTTTAGCCTTTCACATCCTGGCCAATCCACCACTTGAACTTATTTTCAAGTTTATCCTTTTGGGGGATGGGAGTGGAAGGATTATTTCAGTTCAACATTGAATGGAATATTTTCATTCATTTTAATATATCTTCTAGCTGGTTTTTTTGAATGCAGAAAAACTACTCTTTATGTTAACCTTGCAGCCATTTATCTTCTAAATTCTCCTGTTGTTTCTTTTAGTTTTCAGTTAATTCTCTTGGATTCTCCATAGATCCAACCATAGAGCCTGAATACAGTAGTACTGCATTCCAATGGGAAGGCAGCTTGTGCATTGACATTACACATAATTCTTGCTTTTGAAGCATGTGGTTATTATACACATATATCAGTATACATCTACATATACACATTTGCATATATACACACAAACATATCTGCGCATTAATCAAATTAAAGTTTCTATCTATTTATACTTTACTAAGAATTTTTATTGTAGTTCGCATAGAATTTTACCAAATGCCTTCTTTATATCTATAGAGATGCTCCATCAGTTTTTCTCCTTTGACCTATTAGTATAATGAGTTATATAAAAAGGTTTTTTTTTTTTTTTTTTTTTTTTTAGTATTTAACTCTCCTTGCATTCCTGAATGACTTCTACAGTTCAATGGGTTGTTCATTTGAAGAATTACTATACTGTATTTGCTAGCATTTTATTTAGAAATTGTGTCTCATCATTTATAGAATGACTAGCATGTATTTCCTTTTTATGATGTCTTAGGCAGGTTTTGATAAATATTTTTTAGATCTTTTATTAAAAGGGTTTGGCAGCATGGCTAGTCTTGAAATAAAAGTACATGTCATGGGTGAAGAAAGAGTGTAAAACAAACAAAAAAAGGGGTGTATATTCAGGTTTAGAGAGAAATGTGTTTAGAGAACAGGAACCATATAATAGGTGTGTGTGTGTGTGTGTGTGTGTGTGTGTGTGTGTGTGTGTGGCTTAGAAGGGAAATTGTGGGCCCCTTCAGGGGCCAAAATAAAAAATTCAGTAGATGTTAGAAGACAAAATGAGAAAGTTTCTCGGAAAGGAGAGGAGAAAGACAGTGAAGTTGAAAATAAAAAATATAGAGGATCTAATCCCAGGAGGCCCACCATTTGACCCACAGTTTTTCTGAAAGGGAACCCAGAGAGAATAGAGGGGATAAAGTTATTTTGAAAATACAGGAAAATATTCCAGAGCTGAAGGATGGAGGTAGAGACACGTATCTAAAATGCCACTTAGTAGCCCAAACAGTGAATTAAAAAATGGCTTTTATATCAATGTCTGCTATAAAATTTCAGGGCTTCAAGAATAAAAAAAATCTTTAAAGCTTCTAGAAGGGAAAGGAAAAGAACATTATAGGTGAATGAAAATTAAAATAGCATCAACAGTGGCGTGGTGCCTTCACAGTGAAGAACAAAAATAATTTTCAACCAGTGGCTTTTACATTCACTCAAACTATCAATAAAATAGGAGAAAACAAAAACAGTTTTATACATGCAAATATGCAATCAATTTCTTGTCTTAGGACGTGCTTGAGAAGAACATGAAACAAGAGGGAAGAAGTTCCCAAATGCAGAAAGCACTAGAATCAACCTCGTGGAGCAGTGGAGGCGAGGCCAGGAGAGCACCGTGTAGCAGGACCAGACAGTACCCAGTGCAAATGAGAGGGAAGGCCCTGAGGAGAGGGTTTTCAAGAAAAAGGGGACTCAATACAGTGTCCAACACGATGAAGCATTTGGAAATCATTAGGGTGTGTTAATGCCTGAAAGACATCAGGAAATTAGTAAGGCAATTAGAGACACCAGATAAAACAAACTATAAAGAGATAAAATGTAGTCACAGTACACTCCTTTATTTTGTAGAGGCCATATGTACTGTGTCATAATGGTGTAAACTACCAATTATAGATTTAACAAAAATAGTGAAATAACTACATTAGGAGGATATAGACATGTGAGGAAGGGACAGCCCAAGAGAGTTAAATATCCATTAATCTTAACACCGTAATCAATAGATAATGTCAACAGTGAACAAATCAAGATATAGTAGTAGAATCACATTACCTGGAACTGTAGAAGTGCCAGAAGAAGAAACAGTTAAGAATGCTCAGATCTGGAGAGCAAGAATGGGGATGGGAAGGGCTAAGATAAAGGACAATCGTTTTCCCTTTAAAAAATTGCAATTTTAAAATTTATGGTTTGGCTCAGTGGATAGAGTGTTGGCCTGCGGACTGAAGGGTCCCAGGTTCGATTCTGGTCAAAGGCATGTATGTACCGTGGTTGCTGGCACATCCCCAGTAGGGGGTGTGCAGGAGGCAGGTGATTGATGTTTCTAACTCTCTATTCCTCTCCCTTTCTCTTTGTAAAAAATCAATAAAATATATTTAAAAATAATAAAAATCATGTGCATGTATTACATGGGTAAAAATAAAGAAAATAATCAAAATCAACTCAAGCTGGGGTAACAGGGAAACAACATCAATACCATTTAGAAGCCAATTTATTTGTGATTAAGACAGTTATGCTACACAAATATAGACAATATAAAAAAACATTTTAAGTCTTATTACAAATGAAAAATGTCTTCCTTAGACAAGAGGACAAAACTGCACCAGGCAGAAATGAGCTTCTATCAATTTCCAGAAGAAAATTCACATACTATTCTCATTATGAGAAAACATATAGGGTGTCTCTATGAACCTACAATCCGAGTTGTTAAAATTTACCAGTTTTAAAACTTTACAAAGACCACGAAGAGCTTTTAGAATGCTCTAAATTCCAACCTGGGTAAGGCATGAAGTCCACACAAATTCTGGCTTCCTTCAGCTTCAAGTGACTCAGCATGTAAATCCTTAGGAGTCAAGATGAATCCTAGAAGTGAAGTACTTTCACCTTTGCAGAAAAAGCCATTGAACAGCATGTAGGTCAGTAAGAAAGGGATTTTAAATTATACCCAGTATGTGCATGCACTCAGTGTGGCCCCTGAAGGGTTTGGAGTGTCTGAGAAGTTGCAAGGGCTAAGGTAGGCAGAAAAAGATGCTCTTGTCAGGGTAAACCCTTCTTGGTTCCAAAACACCACAGACATCACAAGGTATACCAGTTAGCTTGGGATACCATAACAAGTCACCACAGACTGTGTTGCTTAAACCACAGGAATTTATTTTCTTACAGTTCTGGAGGCTAGAAGCCCAAAATCAAGGTGCTGGTAGGTTTGGTTTCTCCTGAGGCCTGTCTCCTTGTCTTACAGATGACCATCTTCTCTATGTCCTCACGTGGTCTTTTCTCAGCAATTAGGGTCCTACCTTTTGCCTCAGTTAACCTTAATTACCTCTTTAAAGGCTCTATCTCCAAATACAGTCACATTGGAGATTAAGGTTTTAATGTATGAATTGGGGGGAGATGGAGTAAGGGGTGGTGGGATAATTCAGTTCATCACACAAGGGATGGGCAAAGAGCTATTCTGTTTAGCTATGTTCTGTTTAACTCTGGTGGGAACCAAATCACCAAATGGCCCTGCTTCCAAAACTTATATCCCTTAGAGATTTCTACTGAGGAACACACATCAGTCAAACTTGGAACCACCCATTAAGTTGTGCACTGGAAGCTACAGCCCTTGTTGGCCAGCTGTCAGTGTCCATCAACAGCAGGTTACCGCAGAGAAGTGCTCCCCAGCGAGAGACACTGCATGATGGACACATGAGACAGCCAATCAGATGCAGTTCCAGAAAAGCACATCCAATTTGTCAGGTTTCAATGATTTGAATGACTCAGCATATAAAAGCATTGGACACTGACTTGAGCAGTTTTCTATTTCTGTTTTCCAAAGGACTTTCCAAGCTGGGTCACAATTCTGAAGTTGGAGGCAGAATCTCCAGTTCCTTTGGTAAAGGTTCCTGTGGAGACAATGAGATCTTGGACAGGAACACCTGGACACATACTTGGTTGGGGACACATACAGGAAAGAAAAAATATTCATATTTACTACATGTCTTAGCTGTGACAGTGTTTCAATCTTTATAACAATGTCAACTTGGAATATTAATCTAACCAAAACTAAAATTAATTTTACTGGGGGATTCATGGATGAGAAGAGTGCATATATACAATTGACCAGAAAGTAGGAATTCCCATTTCTCATAGAAATAGATCAATAAATCCTCATCTTTGTGAGAGGAAAGTCAACAAATAATGCCTAAAACAGAAAAATCACGAATTAACAACACAAATATACTATTTAGAAACATAGAGGCAAGTCCTAAGATAATTAGCTAGAACAGGAAAAAGCAATGGCCTGGGGGAAGGAAGAAGAAAGAGATAAAAAAAAAAGTACAAAAGAGAAAAGAAAGAGATGAATAAGGTGCCTGCTGTTTTATTTTTTAAATAACATACCTATGGAAGCAGATGACACTTTAAACTTTGGGCACATAAACATTTGATTAAAAAGTAAACAGATAATGTTATAAAGGGAAAATGAAAGAAAAATAAATGATGTTAATCCAATGTCATTTGTCCTGAGATGACTACATGCAAAAGGCACTAGCTATTAAGAAATACAGATTGGCCATAACTGGTTTGGCTCAGGGGATAGAGCATTGGCCTGTGAACTGAAAGGTCCCAGGTTCAGGTCCCAGGTTCGATTCCAGACAAAGGCATGTACCTTGGTTGTGGGCACATCCCTAATAGGTGTGCAGGAGCCAGCTGATTGATGTTTTTCTCTCTCATTGATGTTTCTAACTATCCCTCTCCCTTCGTTTCTGTAAAAAAAAAAATCAATAAAAATTATATTTAAAAAAAGTATAGATTGGTAGTTCCAAAATAGTCATGAGGATGTAAAGTACAGCATAGGAAACAGAGTCAATAATATCGTAATAACTATGTATGGTGCCAGGTGGATACTGGGAATATTAGGGGAATACTTTGTGAAGTACAGGAGTAGGCAAAATAGGTTTTCAGTTGTACAAGTAAATAATACAATAATCAATAAAAAATAATACAAGAATAAACACTGTGTTTTATGTATTAACGACTGTAAACCTACTTTTGCCACCTCTGTATATGATGGTCTAACAACTATGCTGTATACCAAAAACTAAAGCAAAAAACATTAAATGTAAACTGTAGTTGAAGATATTTTGAAATTTTTATAAAAGAAAAGAAAAGGCAGCAGCAGTAGTTATAGTGGTAGCAATAACACCAGGGCAGCATTGATCAGCACTGTTGAGAAATTTCATTCATTCACTGAGCACTTACAGAGCACCAACCATCTGCCAGGCTATAATAATCATAGTAATCAAGGTTCCTGCTCTCATAGATTTTATTCTAGTGGGGTTGATAGAAAAAAACACACATACACAATCAAATAAATAAGATTTTTAAAATATAATGTCGAGTGCATTGAGGAAAATAAAGGATAATGAGGTAAAGAGTAACTGGGGGAAAGGAATGATTGTTTAGACTGTATTCAAGGAAGGCCTCTTTAAAGAAGTAAGGTTTGAACTCAAACCTGAACAATGAAGAGGCAACTATGGGAAAGGCAAAAGTAATAGGACATGCAAAGGTCCTGAGGTAGAAATAAACTTGGTGTGTTTGAGGAGTCAGGAGGCCAGTGTGATTAGATTGTAGTGAGCAAGAGAGAGGGAGCATGTGAAAAGGTATATGCACTGAGATGGACATAGGAGGTAAATTTTATTCTGAGATGATGGGAAGTCGGCGTTTTCAGCAGAGTAACAATAGGTTCTGATTTACACATTAAAAAATCAGTCTGGTTGTGGGGTGCAGGCTGGATTGGGGCAGAGGATGAAAAGGGGAGGCAAAAGTGGAACCAAAAGTTTAGTTGGAGACTCTTGTAGAATTTGGGACAGGGTGGAGGCTGTGCAGATAAAAAGCAGTGGATAGATTCAGGTTGGGGTCTTTAAGTGGAGCTCCTAAGGACAGCTAAGAGGTTGATGGGGGAACCTCAGAGAGAGAGAGAGAGAGAGAGAGAGAGAGAGAGAGAGAGAGAGAGAGAGAAGAAATTCTGCTCCTGCAGCAGGTCTCCTCAAATTCCCAGGCTCCCTTTGACATATGTGAACAGGGAGCTCTGGTCAGGAGCACCCGAGGGACCCGAGTGATTATGCAGGGAATAAAGACTTGCCAAATTGCTTTAAACTCAGCCCATCTCCATCCTGGCTTTTACCACACTTGACGCGAATGTGTAACTGAGCTTGTAAATAACTGTGCTTGGAGGCAGAGCTGGGAATTAGGCCCCTCTAGACAGCTATTCAGAGGCTGAGAGAATAGGGCCCACTCGCTGTAATGCTATGCATTAAAAAGCACTTATGCTGCTAAAACCAGCATTAGAATTGCACATAAACATTGCTGTCATGCTCTCAATGGGACTCTGGAGTCCAAGTGGGACTCTCAGAGTCTGCGGAGAGGAGAAAAGCCATCTCACGCAGAGCAATGATCTCTCCCCTACAGCCCAGTAACAACACTACCCCTCTGTGTGAAGAATCCTCTCCATAAATGGGAAGAAAAATGAGCTTATTTCTAAGCCAAGATTAAACTGGTCCACACTGCGTGGAGATGATGGGTCTCTGAGAGAAGAGAAATGAAACCAAGCCAAGGAAGTAGATTCATTCCTAAGAGGCAGGCAGGGATGTCCCAGGTGTTCTGGGAGTTTCATGAAGCTTAGTGCCCAACACATGGCAAGGTATCAGTGAATGAATGAATGAACAGATGATGGGTAGGTGGATGGATGGATGGATGGATGGACAGGTGAACAGACAAATGTGAGATCCATACACTTCCAGAGGTCTAATCTCAATAGCCTTTTGCATTCAGTTTCTGTTTAAGAATCAATGAATCTCCTGGGCCAACTCTCTACAAAAAGGCCTTAGGAGTCAAGTGTAGGCAGTTGGTATCCACCATGAATTTGTACTGCATACAGAGTACATCCATCCTGCTTCAGTAATTCGTCCCCTAATGTGATCTGAAGTCTAGAATTATCCATGACCAAACAGAAGGAAGCAAGTCAAGATCAAGCGGTCATCTGGAGTGTCTCTACTGGAAGCCAGTCCACCCTAAAGAAATAATTGCGGGGATTAGCTGGCTGTTCAGGTAATTGTCAACTCTCAGGTTTACTTGGTTTCCAAAGGAGTGAAAAGAGGTATTTCTGAAACCTCAAGTGCCCAGCTGGGAGGATAAAGACCTTGTACTAAAAGCGCTACCCTGGTATGAGACCAGCCTTTATGCACTTTGCCTTATTTCTCACCTATAAGAAGGAATCAAGTTACTACCAATCTTAAAAGGATGCTATAAGGATAAATCAATCAATATGTAAAAATATTCTACTTCTGGTCCAAAGTATGTGAAACTTCATGGAAGAGGAAAAAATTGTCAAAAACAAACAAAATTCATTTGTAACCCTTAAAACAGCTGCACTGAGGTCTTATCACTAAAAAGTCCTTTACTGAGTTTTACTTGCCTTTATTGTCAAGATGATTCTTATTTAACATATAGTTATCAGTAACTTAGATATGTCTCTACAACTAAAATATACATTCAAAATGTGTGGGTCTTTAAGAAAAAGGCCTAATGTTAGCTAGAAAAGAGATGGCAATCTCAATATAAAAATCAGATATTAACTTACCCAAACTCATGTAATATTTGTGTATCTAAAAGAGATACAGAAGTAAAAGAAAGAAAAAGAGAAAGCAAAGCATATCACTCCTTGACAGTAGCCAGCAAGACCATGGTTAAGTTATGTTTTGGGACCTTCCAGACAAAAAAGCATGTCAAGCTTTTCAGAAATGTAGCCATTGCCAAAACCAGTTTGGCTCAGTGGAGAGATCGTCGACCTGCGGACAGAAAGGTCCCAGGTTCGATTCCGGTCAGGGTCATGTACCTTGGTTGTGGGCACATCCCAGTGGGAGTGTGCAAGAGGCAGCTGATGGATGATTCTTTCTCATCGATGTTTCTAACTCTCTATCCCTCTCTCTTCCTCTCTGTAAAAAAATCAATAAAATATATTTTAAAAAAAGAAAAGAAATGTAGTCATAGAAATGTTTAAAGTAAAAAAAAGTTCTAGGCATTTCTGGAAATGTTTTCTGTCTTGATCTAGATGGTAGCTACATGGGTGTATACTTATACAAAAATTATTAAGGCATTAGTTTAATATTTGTGCACTTAATATTTTATACCTCAGTTAAAAAAAAAACCTTAGACAATGAGGGATTAAATTCTAGAAAAATTAATTTACATGGAACAGATAAATGAAGGATCATTTTGCTTCTCATACATGTTAATTATAAAAGTAGCCACCAATGATGGAGCATTTAGCAAGTATCATACCCTATGCTAATTGCTACATAATTATATTATTTAATCTTCACAAATTCTATGCCTTCCATAATAACTGAGATTCAGAGAAGCTAACAGCAAGATGTAGAACAACAGAAAATGATATCCGTGATACTGGCCCAGGTGTCTTCTGAATCATTGTATTCCCAGTACAGACTGGTGTCTGGATTATGGTAGGTACTTAACAAATGTTTGAGAAATAAAAAAATACTTTGTTCAGTATCACATAAATAATATCGAAAGACTTAATAGCCCAAGTTCTTAACCATCCATGGTATCCTCATTAAGTAAAACACTTGAGTCGACATGTATATATTAGTCTAAAGTTTATAAAACTGTAAACCAATTGATGTATACCCTATAACAATCGTATAAAACATAGCTCTAAGTTTAAAGAACAATAATTAAAGAAAGATCCAGATGCCCACCACAGAAAAGAAATATAACATCAGTTCCTTAGGAGCCCTGCATGTGCCCTCTTTGACTGCATCTCCCTCCCCAACAGGTGACCATAGCTGATTTTTTAAAAAAAATCAATTATTTGGCTTCCTAGATTGTTTTAATACATGTTGATATTCTTTTTTTGGAGAACTTTTTATTTATATTCATAGAGATTTTTTTCTGTAGTTATATATTGAAATCAGAGAGGAAGGGAGAGGGAAAGAGCTAAAAACATCAATGATGAGAGAGAATCATTGATCGGCTGCCTCCCACACACCCCTACTGGGGATCGAGCCCACAACCCAGGTATATACCCTTGACTGTTATTGAACCTGGGACCCTTCAGTCTGCAGGCCAATGCTCTATCCACTGAGCCAAACCAGCTAGGGCTGTAGTTTTCTTATTAAAGAGATAGTCAATGAACTTAGATATTCATAGCCTAGGGACACAGACAATAGTGTGGTGAAAGCCTGGGGTGAGGTGAGGGGTGGGAGGAGAGGGCTAAGAGGAGGGGAATGGGGGACATCTGTAATACTGTCAATAATAAAAAATAAAAAATGTACATACTGCAACATAACAATAAACCCTACTATGTGCGTGAAATTACTTTTTGAATTTGCCATATATTTTCTAATAGAATGAGCCACATACTATATTTTAATATTATCTCAAGGTTAGCCAGAGGTAATAAATTAGGGATTTCTCAGGTCTTCACTGGGCCCATGCATGGTCATGTACATGTGAGTGGCTTTCTAGTGTAGGAGTATTTCAGAGCTTTGAAAAACTCTGTGTGGTCAATTCATTCTTCAATATCACCTTTTAAGTTTTTTGGTCAGTCTCATTAGCTTCAAGAAGTTACAATGTTAAACAATTTCTATTGATTGTTTTGAATGATGGCCGGGGGGAAAAAGGTTGTTCGCAGTGAGTGAGTTTTGAGTGAGGTCAAATAAAGATGCACCGTGAGAGGGAACTTCCAGGTAGGCTAAATAATGACACTTCTCTGTATCTTTTAGATAATATTAGTTCCCATCCTAGGGGAAGTGGGATTTTAAGAAAAATATAAATACCTTCTGTTCAGCATAATAAATGACACCCCCGAGAAAATGTGAGAGAGTTTTCTTAGGTAGTTAGAGATCAAGATAAGTAACATTCATGTTGATATCCTCTAGCCATATAGTACTTTGGCCTGTTTTTGACCTATAAATGGCAGAGCACCTTTTCACTCTTCTCACTACATTGGTCTTTGACCTTAATGAGTTATCCAGTCCATTAGCTTCTACATGTTTCTAATCCATCAGCCCCCTTATACTTCATGTTTTTTTTTTAAATTTACATGTAATAATTAAATTCAGTAATTTAAAATTTAGCATTTCTGTTTCCAAAATTACAATCTTTTATTTATTTTTTTATTAAGTAGGATGCTGATAAATGTTAAATATGCAACTTGAGAGAGTGGATGATTTGTAGCCTTTGCTGATTTCCCTGGTGTAAATTTTCCCACTGTGGCCGGCTGGTTGCAAGGAAGAGATAAACAGAATTGGCTCTTGCAAACTGGTACAAGCCACCTCCAACACATCCCTGCACCTACAATACAAAACCTCCACCCTGAATAAGCCCAAACTGAACATTTCTTCCCTAGTTGTACCTGAATATCCTTATGCCCTATTATACCAACTGTGCTAAACCTAACCAGGAATCATAGGGCAAAGGAATCATTTGTATAATGGATGAAGGTCAGCATCTTCAAGGCACAGAACGGGGTTGTGTTACTTTCCTATTCCTCCTGTAACAAATTATCACAAACTTGGTGCTTAGCCAACAGAAATTTATTCTTCTGTAGTTATTGAGGTCAGAAGTCCAAAATGAGTCTTGCAAAGCTGAAATTAAGGTGTCAGCAGAGCTGCAGTCCCTCCAAAGGCTCAAGGAAACAATCCTTTGCTTTTCCAGAGGCTAGAGCTGCATTCCTTGGCTCACAGTCTCTTCCTTCTTCTTAAAGCCAATGATTTATCTCTCTCTCTCTCTGACTCTGCTTCTCTCGGCATTTTTCCCCCCTCCATGACCTTCTTCTTTTCAGTGTCAAACTCCTCTGTCTACCTCTTATCAGCACATTCTGGTTCCATTTAGGGCGCCACTGGAATAATCCAGGACAATTGGTCCATCTCACCATCCTTGACTTCATCACATCTGCAAAGTTCCTTTTGCCATTCACAGATCCCAAAGATCGTGACAGGGATATCTTTGGGGGCCAATATTCAGCTTCCCACAAGAGTAGAGGAGGGCAGACAGTGGAAATGAAAGAGCAAATGGAAGGAAGGTATCAGCACAACGTGCTCATTTGCCCCATAGCATTCATTCTTATCCTTTCTTCAGGTGAAAAGTTTGTGTTTCTGACACAGGAAACACTCAGAGTTCCCCGAGGCACCATACTATTGGGTAGTGATGTCAATTTGATCACACTCTCTTCTGAAACCTAATATATTAGTCACTACCAATATTCTTCATAGATGGTGACTTGGGGGGAAATGGGAGAGGAGAAACAATGTAGAGCATAGTTTTTATAGTCTCTATTTCTATAGCTGGTCCTGAGGTCTATGTTGGTAATCACAGATACCAAGGAACCTAGGCTTCTTGCTGCTTCTGAGGCCCACTTAGCAAGGGTCTGGCTAGCCTTATGTCATTAATGGAATGAAGCGGGATGGTGTTCGGTGGGCTCTCAGGATGATTGCAATCTCTCCACTGCACAGCTGCTGCCCCAGGGTAGCGTGGGAACTATTCTAGGAGGCTGGGCCACTTCCCTTGGTCTCCCCTTGACACGAGGCATAACTGTCCTCTAATATTCTCTCTCCAAACTAACGAAGGGTCTCCTCAGCCCATGGTGTGAGGGGGCATGAAGGCAAGTAAGTCAGCTCAGAGGGTCTTTCATCTCAGCCATAAGGAGGAGGATAAAACTGGTTCTACAAGTACGCATCTGAGTCTTCTGTCTTACACCCAGACAAGTCATTTTTTGAAGGTAATTTGCTGTCATTGTCTATCTAATTTCATAGCGACCTCTTGTCCCAAAGGAGGGTCTGATTCTCGTTTAACTGGGTTGACTGGGGGATAATGGAAAGTCCCTCAGGGTGTGAGGGGGAATTTATTGAGTGGTGAGCAGGTGGGAGTGGCAGGAAGCACATCAATGAACTCTTTGAAATGTTATCCACATCTTTCTCATGTGCCCTTCAGTCTCCAGCAGTGACCCTCTTTTCTCTTCTCCATTCTCAGCCAAACTCGTGAAATCTCTTCATTCCTTCACCTGCCATTCATTCTTCCAGCCACTTTATGCTGACTTTCTCAACATCTCTCCACCCGAGAGCTCCCTCTAAGTTAACTAGGACCTCTACGTCTTCCAGTGGACGCATTTTGGTCCTCTTACTTGCCCTCTCAGCAACACTCCTTCGCTGGGCTTCTTCTTCTTCTTTTTAAAATATATTTTTATTGATATTTTACAGAGAGGAAGGGAGAGAGATATAGAGCTAGAAATGTCGATGAGAGAGAGACATCCACCAGCTGCCTCCTGCACACCCCCCACCGGGGATGTGCCCGCAACCAATGTACATGCCCTTGACCGGAATCAAACCCGGGACCTTTCAGTTCGCAGACCGACGCTCTACCCCTGAGCCAAACCGGTTTCAGCTCACTGGGCTTCTTGCACTGGGCTGTTTCTGTTGGCCACTCCAGATGTTCTTCATTTTTTCCACCCTGCTCCAGGGCACGGCTTCTCAGGATTACATCCACAGGATTCCATACCTTGTGACTAACAGTTAAGTTTGACCAATAAAAGTACTGGTGGGAAATCAGAAGGAGCGGGGGAGGAAAGGTCAGGGTATTTATTCTCCTGGCTTTCCCCCCACCAGGCTGCAGTTTGGTCATTGCTGGGAAGCCCACTCTGACGGCTCTTCTAGACTCAGCTAACCCTTCTCTCCCCATGCCCCTTCTGACCTAGAGGTCATGATGCTGACCTGCTGCTGGCCCTGGGGTGCTTCGATATCCCTTGTTAGTTTTCCTTAACATCGATCACCCCTTTGCAAATAATCTACTTATTAAACCGTTTCATCACCTCTTTTATATGTGCTATTATAGATCTATTTACTCTTTCTTGAAACACATTTTTTCAGCTGGCTTCCATGATACTTCACTCTCCTGCTATTGTCCAATCTTTCTTCTCACACCTCTGTCTCCTTGGCAGATTTCATCTATTTCACCAAACCATACGTTTTGGAATTCCTAAGTCCTCAGTCCTCCTCTCTTCCTACTATATTCCATCCCAAGGCACTTTTTAAACTAAATGTATTTTGAGGCTTTTCTGAATCTTATTAAAAATGTCTTACAAAAATTCAGCCAATCAAGAGATGAATAAAAACAAAGAACTAAAAAATTAGGGAAGTTGTGTTAAACTGGTGTTGGACGTTGAATCCATTTAACATCAACTTAAACTAGACAACTGTGGGAACTATGGTTATATACCTTTATTAAATGAAAATAAGGAAGGATAGATTTGGAAGATGGCAGAAGTGATAGGAGGAAAAACAAGAAGGCTAATTTCCTAACCCCAACGAATCAATCACTGCTGCCTAAAATTTAAGCATCTAGTTTATTTTAAAAGGTTATCATTCTAGCCTCTAAAAGTGTTTCATAGTCTTTGCTCTCAATCTTAGTGCTATACTTTAGGAAATCTCTTATAGAGTGAAGAAACATTTATCTAAAGTTCAGGCATCTCTTCAGTTTCTTTTTCTTTTTAATTATTTTAAAATTAAACTTATTGGGGTAACATTGGTTAATAAAATTATATAGGTTTCAAGTATATAATTCTATGACACATTAAAAGTCCAGTGGACACATTTCAGTCCTCTTACTTGCCCTCTCAGCAACACTCTTTCACTGCTTCTTGCACTGGCTGTTTAATTGTATAATTAAATATTATATAATGTGTTATTTCTTCAAGTTCATTTTGGTTTCTCTTCTTGAAATGTAATTAAATTTCAATGTAATATTTTTCTTAAAATTAATATATAGAATAATATTATCTTTAAAGAAATATTTCTCATGCTCATTCTCTCATTCATGTAGAAATGTGTGAAATAAAGTTTCTCTGTATTAAAAATGGTTATTTTGGGGTGGTGGAGTTTGGGGACGTTTTCCTACATCATCACAACTCCATTACCACAACTAACACAATTCACAGTGATTTAAGGCCGAGTCCCCAGCTGTCTCCAAAATGGTTTATTCAAACCAGATTCCAATCAAGGACCACATATTGCATTTCACTAAATGTAGAACAACCTCCATCCTTCATTTTTTGTAACAATAACTTGTAAAAAATATATTTTATTGATTTTTACAGAGAGGAAAGGAGAGGAATAGAGAGTTAGAAACATCAATGAGAGAAAAACATCTATCAGCTGCTTCCTGCACACTCCCTACTGGGGATGTGTCCACCACCAAGGTACATGCCCTTGACGGGAATCGAACCTGGGATCTTTTAATCTGCAGGCTGATACTCTATCCACTGAGCCAAACCAGTTAGGGCCCGTAACAATAATTTATTGAGGCTAGGCCAGCTGTCCTCTACACCTCTCACCTTATGGGCCTTTGGTCCGTTGTGATACAGTTTCACTTGTTCCCCCAGTTCCGTGGTCGGCAAACTGCGGCTCTCGAGCCACATGCAGCTCTTTGGCCCCTTGCGTGTGGCTCTTCCACAAAATACCATGGCCTGGGCGACTCTATTTTGAAGAAGTGGCATTAGAAGAAGTTTAAGTTTAAAAAATTTGGCTCTCAAAAGAAGTTTCAATTGTTGTACTGTTGAGATTTGGCTCTGTTGACTAATGAGTTTGCCGACCACTGCCCTAGTCCCTGTAATTCTTGTAAATTGAAAGTTATAGCAAAAGGCTTGATGAGATTCAATAGAAATAGTTTTGGCAAGAATGTGTCATAGCTGCTGTTATAGTTCATCTTGCTTCATTCTGGAGGACACATACTGGCTGTCCCACTGTTACTGAGGCGGAGACAGAGCCGTGAGCCCTCCTTTGTGAAGTTACATTTCCCCCCTTGTGATTCCAGGGGTGACATTTCAGCACCAGACAGCTGTCTCCTCTGGTTTTAGCATCCGTCAATGGCTCATGCCTGAGTCATTTCTCTTATTAGGGATTTCAAAACACTGATCTTCTAATTCTGTAAGCCCATGTATTATTAGCTGGGGTTTTACTGTAAAGAAAAATGTTCTCTCATCATCTGGGGCTGGCTGGCTACAGGTGCCAGTAGAAAGGCAGGATAATGCCTAATTCTGTCCCATTAATTACAGACGTTACCATTAAGGAGTTGTTGAAATAGCCTCCTGTGATGGTGACAAATCTTTTTTTCTTTTTCTTGTTCTTGTTGACTTATAAAGGACAACTTTTATGTCAACACAGTACATTCCATACTGGAAGACTGAAGGAGGCAATCAGAAGTTTAGGCTTGCCCTGACCAGTATGGCTCAGTGGATAGAGCATCAGCCTGCGGACTGATGGTCCCAGGTTTCATTCCGGTCAAGGGCATGTGCCTTGGTTGCAGGTACATCCCCAATAAGAGGTGTGTAGGAGGCAGCTGATTGATGTTTCTAACTCTCTATCCCTCTTCCTCTCTGTAAAAAATCAATAATATATATATATATATATATATATATATATATATATATATATTTAAAAAGAAGTTCAGGCTAGCAGTATTGCCAAATATCTTTGGTGCTCAGTTGTCCTGACAAAATGCAGGTATGTTGAACCTATGGTGATTCCCCAATAATATAGATACAGTTTGAAAGAACAAGAATAATTCTCCCCCTCTTCCTCTATCATGTTTTCCTCCTCCTCCTCCTCCTCCTCCTCCTTCTTCTTCAATATCATTATGGAATGTTATCAGAACTAGGGTTCTATTTAATTAAAGTTTCTGATTAATTGAGGTGTATCAGCTAACCCTTGTCATTTTCACATTTGTCAGACATCATTCTACAACACATGAACCCACTCTATTATCTAGCATGTGTCATCGTGGGACATAATTTGATCTTTCTTTGATGATTCCGGAGCCTATAGTGCCACAGGGTGGTTATCACAAACACTTTAAAAAAGTACAGTTCGGTAGGGGAAATGGAGAAGGCTGGAAGAATTAGACTTGAATTAGTATTAACCCTAGGAAATAATCTCTTTATAAAGACTCATTTTCACATAGTTCTTCTAAAAGCAATTCTAGTTTGCAAATGCACTTTCTTGGGTTCTGGTTCATCTAATTTAACCAGGGAGTAAAGAGGGCTCCCTAAGTTGTATTTCTTTTTACTTAGGTGCCAGGATGATTCCCTGGAAGTTCATTCTGTGTTCCGCCAGGCTCTGGACTCGGGGGCATCCCCATGTGGTGCTATTAGCTACTTTCTCCCCCAAACATAGCTCATCCGGTCCTGCCTTGTTGCTGAATATACATCATTGCAACGAAGCAAAATTAAAATATCAGCATAGCATGATATAAAGCTGTTGCACACTTTCTGCTCAGATATTTAATTATGCAACAATTGTATTCTTCTTTGTGAGATGTTTTGCCATTTTTATAAGCTTGTAGTGAGAGGAGCTTATTTGCATTTCAAAATAGACTTTTACTGGTGGAGAATCCACACCAGGAAGACAGGATCAGAGATTATTTCTCTGATAGTGACAGCTCTGTAACAATGCATCTCAGTTGAACAAACAGCTTTCTTACGAGTAATTTAGATGCACACCGGTTTCTTTTCTCTAAGGGATAACAGGCATGTTAGTCTTTGGCTGAACTATACAGGAAGGAGTTTCATCAAACAGAAAGTTTATATGCTTTTAAAAAAAGAAAATAGTTTTATCTCAAGAAAATTACTTTGTATTACTAACACATTTTCCAAACTACTTAATTTCTGTGCTGATTCTATTTCCCCGAATACCTTTGGGGGTGTTTCAGCATCACTAAAACCCGCTGTGTTCTATACCGAACTCCAATCCATATATCAACTGGAAACATCTAACCCCACAGAGTTCAAAAGGATGTTAGTGAGTTTCTGGTGTAGAAATATTTCTCATATTTAAAAAGTTAAATCACTGAGCCTATTTTGTCTGGAGACCACATGTCCAGCAGAGTAATTTTTTACAAGGGTAAATCAAGTCACACAGCATGCCAGTTCACCCATGGTACAGTGTTGCCACATTAATGTCTTTTTGGAAAAAAAATTTTCTATTAAATCTGATATATGCATCTTTTTTTGGTGTTGTTAATCCTTACCAGGGGATATATATTCTATTGATTTTTAGAGAAAGTGGAAGGGAGGGAAGATAAAGGAAGAAAGAGAGAGAGGGGGGATCCTCTGTTGTTGTGTAGGGAGGAAAGGAGAGAGAGAGAGAAAGAGAGAGAGAGAGAGAGAGAGAGAGAGAGAGAGAGAGAGAAATAAACATCAATGTGAGACACATCTATTGGTTGCCTTCCACAAGCCCTGGGGGGATGGAACCTGCAACCCAGGTACATGCCCTTGACCCCTTGACTGGGAATCAAACCTGGAACACTTTCGTGTGCAGGCCCATGCTCTAACCACTGAGCAATACCCGCCAGGCCGATTTACGCATCTTTTAAAGCCCAGCAACTCTTACACAGTAAGTTTGTTCAAGATCTCTTCATAAATAATAGGCACTACAAATTATCAACCCCGACCTGTCTTGACAACTTGGGTCTCTGGAAGCCCATCAGCGTAGAAGTGAAAGAGCACTAGGAAGATAGTTGCTCCTTGGCTGGGTGGCTCAGTTGGTTGGAGTATTCTTCGGTATACCAAAAGGTTCCATTTCTGGTCAAGGCACATACCTAGGTTGCGGGTTTGATCCTCTGTCATAGCGTAGGGGAGGCAACTGATTGATGTTTCTCTCTCACATCCAAGTTTCTCTTTCTCACTGTCCCTCAGTAAAATCAATAAACATATCCCAGGGTGAGGATTAAATAGAAGAGAAGGAGGAGAAGGGGGGAGGAGAAAGAGAAGGAGGAAGAGGGGAACTCTCATATGTGCCTGTAGTTGGAAAAATGCAACTTTACTTTGGGATGAGCTCATGGCATTCCAAATGCCCACAAGATGGCACTATTGCCCTGGGACGCTAAGGCAGACGTACATTGGGCCAGAATTCAGGGAACATTTTGGATACTTGTGAGAAGAAAAAGGGACAGGGAGCACAGAAGTGAATAGGATTGTATGGGCAATGGAGGAAGCTTAGGAAGTAAAAATCTGGGTCAGCTCCAATTTAAGGATTGTGTTTATAAGAAATGCAATCATTTTATACATCTAGGTTCTGGTCACTTTTTGAGAAAGAGGCAGGTGAAATTTACAAGCCCTTTAGACTTTGAATTAACTTTTCTTATGGCTTATCTTCTTATTATTTGCCAAGAAAGCAAATTGAAATCTGGGATTTTTTTTTTTTTTTTGGAAGAAGTATCAGGGCTAACCCACACATAGGCTAGTGCATCCTCTCTGACACAAAAGACTTAATCATTGGAAGACATTCTTTTAAAAGTATAAATTAGAAATATATATCCACGTTTACTAATTATGATTTTTTAAAGTTTATAAATGTTTGCTGCATTACTAAATATTAATGCTCATTTTTTTCTATACTATTACTATTGTGGATAATTACAGTATCTCTGGACATGATGGCTTCTCTATCTTTTTTTAGTCTAAATGGATCCCTGGCTGGTTGTGGGGGTCTGGAGGCAATGCTTCAACACTGGGCGGCTCGGGGGTGGACGCAGGGATGTGCATGTGCTTCTGTGTTATCCTGGGAAATTTATTTTGAAAAGGCCAAGGTTGTCCGTGGTGCCTGTGGCTCCTCTTTCCTCACCTCCTCCAGCCTTGCTACCCCTCGTTATCCCCAGAGGACAAGGATTTGTCAACAGGAAGATAGTTTTCAGCAGCCTTAAATCAGACCATCCTGATTCTATTTTTCCTAGAAGAGCCCTGCTTTTATCTTAGGGAGGAAGAATCCTGGGCTCTTTTGATTAAGTAGATGGGTTACAGGGAAAACCGGCAACTCTCTTCCTCTGAGGTGGGCTCTAATCCAGGTAGAAGTAGAGGGGGAGTTGGTTCAAGTAACGTGACAGTGTAAGTCCTGCACCTAGGGCTGGAACTTGGAGATCGGAATTAAAAAATGAGGAAAGCATTTATTTACTTGTTCGTTTATTTTTTTAGGAAAACACTTTTTAATAAATGTATTATATAAAGTTAGCTAAGCAAAATTTAAAACAACAGCATTCGTTACTGATAAATATTGGTAAACCCTTTTCAAAACACAAAATACAAGACCTTAAACTGTTCCTAGACTTTAACCTGGAACACTAATAACAATCACTCTTTTTAAAAAAATGTGTTTTAATTGATTTCAGGGAGATAAAGAGAGAGATAAAATCATCAATGATGAGAAATAATAATTAAGTGGCTGCTTCCTGCATACCCCCTACCAGCGATTGAGCCCAAAAACTGGGCATGTGCCCTGACCAGGAATCTAACTGTGACCTCCTGGTTCTTGAGTCGATGCTCAACCACTGAGTCACACTGACCGGCAAGACGTATTTTTTAAAAATCATTCAATGGAAAAGCAAAGAGCCATAAGCAAAATATTATTTGTGATGTTATCTGCAAATCTGAGAAGATGGACAAATTAAATGTCAGACACTATACGAGATTGTGATTAGACAGTGAAGGTATACTAGATGAAACATTAAGCACCACTAAAAATAAATATAAACATCATTTAATAATGTTTTTAAAATGGTAATTTGAGGAGATAGAGTGAAAAGCAATGTTCTTCAAAGAGCGAGGAACATAGACTCTGTGCTTCTGGCCTCCCTCCAAACAGTACCCCGTGCCCAGCAGGTTCAGGGACAGCAAATAGGTTCAGGGTATGTCTGTGTCTCTCTAGCAAGTCCTGTGATCATCGTCTGTGTGGCCAGTCCGTGCACCTTTCTTTGTTGCAGAAGGAAGGTTGGTCCATGACAGTGGACTCGGCTTCCAAGCGATGGGCACATGGTCTCGTGGACTTCCATGGTCTCTAAGAACTCTCTGGCATTGCTGCACATAGTCTGCAAGATGGAGACAAAGAATCATAACTGCTCCCTGATCTCCCACCTGCATTGACCCTTATCTGCTTTAGTGGCACAAAAGATACTATAAGCAAGCAAAGGAACTTCAACTCTCCCCTCATTACAAAGCAGCATCCACTCGGCCACCTCTGGACCTTGGAGAGATTATTCAGGAAAAACTTGATTTCCCCATGACTACCTACCTTCCTTCCACCATCTAACAGATTCCTTCCCTTCCTCCCCTACACAGATCACCTCCGCTTCAGATTAGCCGAGATCATACATAATTAGGGAGGCAAATCCGTTGAAATAGAAATCACATCACGTATTCCAAAGACAAATATTAATGATTTATGGATAGGGTTATAAGTTCTCTGGGAGGGTTTTTTTTGTCAGTTCTTCTCTTCAGGAGTCCAAATAATTGACAGTTAATTGTATATTGATTTTTGTGCAGATACAGTATAATATAAGCTGATAAAGTCCCAGGTTCCTAACCACATAACCATCCGTGTCAAAGCAGGACAGGAAGAACTTGCCCTGACTCAGCAAGCTCTTTCCCACGTCGTGTTTTCCCCTGGAGACCCCAAATGGTGCCCACAACGTTATTGACCAGAGTCCCACCATCGCTGAACCCCCTCCACTGGGGGAAGAGTTAGGATGAAGAAAATTCCAGCCAGTTGTGGGTGTCTGCACATGTCAGTGAGAGAAGCCTTAATTGTTTTGTGAATTATTTCCTGCATAAATTAGAATAACCACTATAAATTATGTGAGAAAGATTAATTGTGTCTTTGTAACCAATTTGGATGAAAAAGGTGTTGCCGGTAAGTTATTAAAATAATGTTAAATGCCATCTAACTTTTATGTAGAGACTATTATTTTTCTTCCCACTCTCAACACAAGGGATACACGTTGAATTATCCTTCAGATGCTGGTCATGTTTGACCCTTGTCAAGTTTCTGAGGTTTGAGGAGAAAAGCAATAGAGGTACAATTTGTAAATTAAGTGCTATTTCAATGAAAAGTAGCATGAAGGCCGACTGCTGCTTACCTGTGGCCGGTCTGCTCATGAGGGGGTTGTCTACGTGGTGGGGGTTGGGGACCAGAAGACAGAAGGACATTGGGCCGAGAAAGGAGGATTTTGGGCTGAGCTTAAAGGGCCACCTTCCGGGCACTGTCGTCAGTACTTGCTGCTCTAGGCCTCAGAGAGCAGCCAAGTTCCCAGTAACGGCCAGCATCAAGAAAGGAAGGGAACTAAAAACAAAAGTGAAAACAGACATCACTTTCCTAGATGAACTTTCTTTTCTTTTTTTGTTGCCATGATTTTATACACAAATGGGCTACCGCATGCCTCTGCAGCCAAAAATGACTTCCACCTTATATTGTGCGTATGGTGAGTGGGTTGGAACTCAAGCCTTCCCGAGTTTTAAAGAGCTATTACAGCTCTGTGTGGGAGCCAGGACTCAGGGGCTGCACGCATCAGTAAATCACCATTGTGTGCTGGTCTGGTGCAAGGCCAAGAATGTAACCATCCTCCAGAAGGTAACAGAACATTCCAAAAGGCTGACTTCTTATTAGAAAATTCAGGACATAAAAGTTCTAAGCATTAAAAAAAAGTTGATTCAAGAGTTTTTTTTTAAAAAAAGCAGATGAATTCCACTCTGGAAATCAGAAGCACGAAGTGTCTTCCTGTGTCAGCCAGATGATTAGCTCATGGCCTGCGCATAGTCTCTGCTCACAAACACCAGAGACTTACTCCAGGCCTTTCTCCCATAGAATCACGTTTCAGCATCTCGTTCAAAGAAGCAGACATGGGGGTCTCTACACAGCGTTCTCATCAAATTTTCTTTTCCCCTTTTGGGAATGGCAAGACAGTGGGAGACATGGCTGGTCTATCTTGTTTAAATTAGGAGGGTTTAAAAAAAAATTGAACCAATATGGATATCACTAAGAACAATATATATCACACCCAGGTAGTCAGTATTCAATTTAATAAAGTTAACATAATGTTGTATCTTTTAAGGAAATAAAATATTTAAAATAATTCCAAGGTCCTCCATTTTCCTCTTCATGGCCCCTTTCTCTCCCCCCCCCCCCCCCTGAATAAAATCACTGTCATGAACTTGGTGTGTGTCTGGTCAATATTCCTATAGTCTCCCATGTTTCTAATAAAAAAACACATCCATAATCTATTCTGTGGGTGTTTTATAAAATTATATAGATGCATGCTCTTGTACCGAATGCAATGCTCTCCAGATTTAACTTTTCCTTGACGTTTGTTTTTGTTTTTGATCTCTACTCATGCAGCTGTGGATTTGGTTAATTAACATTTGGTTTATTCCATCATATGGACTATGCCATAATCTGTCTGTTTTCCTATTCCTAGACATTGAATTATCTCCATTTAAGAAATCTTTACAACCATGTTGAAATGGACAGTCTTGTTCATGCTACCACATAAAACTAATTGGCTACTTAATTTGTGTGCCCAGTGGAAAATGAGCTCCAGGGACTGCCCTCTCTCCCATCCCCATTCAAAACACAGGGGAAAGGTGCTGTGAAAGGTACTGAAATATAAAACTTTATCCTTTCTTCCATGGTCTCTCTGTCCCATTATCTCTCAACTTGTCATGGTGTTTTTTGTTTTTTTTTTTATGCGGCATCCTAATGTTGTCCTAAGCAAAATTAAAAATTTAAATGATTGTCTCAAATTTTACCTTTTATTGTTATATTGTGCAATGCCAATTTTAAATGCAAATGTAAACATATTTAACTCATATGGGAAATCACTGAAATCACACAACTTGCATTTTGTAGCTCCTATATGCCGATGCATTTTATCTTACCCGAAACATAGAAACACCTCCCAAAACTAACTCAGCTGCTTTTATTTCACTTCTTGATTCATGCACTCTCTACCACGCATGCTTTGCCGCCAGCTTACTGAAGAGTAAGGAAGGACTGAAAGGAAAAGGAACTGAGCTGGTCTATCTTTCCTTTTTCTTCCGGTGACATCATGTTCAGCCTGAGCGGTTGGGTAACACGGGGAAGTGCCTTGAGGAAGGGTATGTAGGCTTCTTTGGTTGCTCATGTGCTTTGGTTTCTCCCATTTTTTCTCCATCTGAAGCCAATTCTGGTTGCTTGAAAGCGTGGCCTCTCGGGGCTGCCTACTCAGTCCTGGATGTCACACACGCTTACCTGGTTCTTGCCGAGTCCTGCTGAACTCCGTGCATCCTGGGTCCCCCGGAATTCTGTGTTCCTGGGGCACTGCGAATGCTCTATAAGAACCAGGCAGTAAGGAATGAATGGGGTTATGCACATTGCACCCATTTCCTCTGCTCGTGACATGCCCCATTGTCCCATTGAATTTACTTAAAAGCACAGTTTCAAAAATAAAGCTATTAAAAATTGCAAGATGGTGAAAGCATGAAGCCAAGCACAGGGCCCCCCCAGAACAGAATCCTGAGGGACTGCACGTGCCCACGGCGCTGCCCCTGCACCTGCAGGGAGTCTCTCTGGGAGAAATGGGTGTCTACAAGTGGGTTTCTGAGTGGTGGTGCACAGCGTTGATTTTAATCTGATATTACCAAAATGGATTTCATAATAGCTGTACACATTTTCACTAATAGCCGTGCTATGTGAAGGTCTCCATCAGCCCATGCTCTCATTCTGCTTATCTATTCATATTAAGTAATTTTGCCAATTGTATCATTTTGTTATTTCCCTGTGAAGTTGGACATCTTTATTCTTCTGTGGACTTCTTGTTCTAGAATCTTTGCCCATTTATTTACCAGGCTGTCTGGCTTGGCATATTGATTTGCAGGAGTCACTTTTTTGTTTGGTCTTTTAAAACATTCTCAATACTAATCTTGACAGTTACACATCTTGCCAATGTCTTCTCTCAGGCTGCTTCTCATCTTTCATCTTTGTCAGGGAAGCTTTTTGTTTCGTAAAAGTATTAAATGTTTTTGATAGCCGCATTTGCCAATCATTCCCGTTATAATTTCTATTTTTTTGTCTTCCCTGCCCACAGTACATTTTTTTAAAAAATCATTTAAAAGATTCTTTAAGATATTTGCTTTTGTTTTCATATTTATATAAGTCATCTCAGTTTGTTTTTAATGTACAGACTCTAGAAATTGAACTTTATTTTTAACATGAAAAGTCAGTTGCCCCAACACCATTTATTAAGTAGTCCATTTACCTGCTCCCCCGATTTCTGTTGGGTTGATTCTCAGATCCCTACATTATATTCCACTGATTTATTAATATTCTCCACTTACCAGCAGAGCTTCTAGTTAGTACTGATATCTGTAAGTGAGAATACAGTATTTTTAAACAACACATTCTTTTTTCCATTGTAAAAACACAGAAACAAATCAAACACGTTTTCTTTTCAGAGTGCATTAAGACAGTCTCTAGCCTACCTACTGGGAAGACATGACTTTGAAATCAGACAGACCTGAGTTCTTATTCCAGGCTTGTCATTTTCTGGCCATTTGAACTTAGGGCATGGTTCTTAACCTCCGGGGCTACACTCTAATCTGTAAAATGGGGATAATAAGATCTACGACCTAAAGCTATTGAGAGGATTAAGTGAGTTAAGTGCCTGGCACAACCTAAATACTCAGGAAATATTACTCTTCTTCCCCCATCCCTGTCCTTGAAAAGAGCTTGGCTTTTCTCTTTGCTCTCAGACTCCACAAAGGATGACTGGGGCTTGCTTAAAGGCAAAACAAAATCCATCCCAGGCTGACGATCTGATTCAGTCACTTTTCTAAACCCCAAGTAATTGCCCGGGCTCTGGAGCAGTAGAAGCTGTAAGAATGTCCTTACGTGGTTCAGCCCCTAGCTGCTGCTTTTCTTATTAATTAAATTAAAATGAACACAAACAGGTCACAATAAAAACCAGACCTCATCAGCCCCCTCCCTTCCAAATGACACAAACTCAGCTCTCCTGCCACGTGCCGAAAAGATCAAAAGGACGAGAAAAATCAGTAGAATTAAGAGTTTGAAATTCTAACGTCTTACCCATCATGATTCTGGGACGTCCACCTCTCCAGCATTGCTCAGACCGATATTATTTCCTCAGCTGGAGAGGAATTCTTTCGACTAATGCACCTTGAAGCCTGGGATGGAGTTGAGCACATGCTCGGAATTTCATCATGGTCAGGTAGAAACCTAAATTGAAGTGGCCATTCTGGAAGATCAAAGGGAGGAAAAAAAGTGCATCCAGAATAAATACCTGACTGACCCCACTGCGGCAAAGGGAGGGGAGCGATGGGCCTAATGAAGTGGTGG
The DNA here is from genome assembly GCA_963924515.1 of Vespertilio murinus. Taxonomy (NCBI): domain Eukaryota; kingdom Metazoa; phylum Chordata; class Mammalia; order Chiroptera; family Vespertilionidae; genus Vespertilio; species Vespertilio murinus. Next base: position 27,802,248 of record OZ004715.1, on the reverse strand, counting down.
GCAGGCCTCTCGGGGAGCTTCTACCCTGCAGGGCGCCCGCCCGGGGAGACACAAACCGATGAGCCACGGAGAGAGGCGGGGTCTGCGCCCCTGAGGCTCTGGCAGAGGCCACGAAGGAAGGACGGTGGCTGCAGCTGTAGAGGACAGTGGCCAGGTCTCTCCTGGAACCACCATGTGCCTCAGAACCTTCCACAAGGACAAGTGTCAGTAGAGAGAGACATGCAGTGGGTGGAGAGGGGCTTTGGGAGCAGACCTGTGTCCAAAGCCTGCCTCTGGGACTCGCTAGCTGCCATGACCTTAGGTGAGCTACTCAGCCTTTCTTCATCTACTAAATGGGGGAGAGAATTTTAAACTTAAAGCATTGTATGTGAATCAACTGAAATAAGATATAGAGTTCTCAATACAAGAGGGGTTCAACTAATGGACCTACTAGTATTTTCCACGCTGAGAAAATGCGATTGTCTTTGATGAGCATGGGGTGATGAACAGCCCTGAGTTTTGCTCTTTCCCTGCAGAAAGAATGGTAACAAATTATCTAACCCTACAACTCAAACAGTTAGAAAAAGAATAGCAAGAAAGGCCCAGTGTAAGCAGAAGGAAGGAAATAATATATATATGTCTAAGTGACTGCTTGACCATGTGGCCAGTAGCTATGATGCTCACTGACCACCAGGGGGCAGACGCTCAACACACAGGCATGGAAACATGGAATAGACTGATGAATCTCAGGGTGTAGGAGGGCAGGGGGAGGGCAAGAAGAGATTAACCAAAGATCTTATATGCATACTAGAGGCAGGGTGCACGGATTCGTGTACCTGTGGGGTCCCTTGGCCTGGCCTGAGGGGACTGGGCTGAAACCAGCAGTCCAACATCCCCCTTGGGGTCCCATATTTCTTTTTTTTATTATTAAATTATTATCTGTGTACATATATTACCATTGCCCCCCCCATACATGCCCTCCCTCCCCAGAGTTTTGTGTCCATTGGTTATACTTATTATATGCATGTATACAAGTCCTTCGGTTGATCTCTTATCTCCCCCAGATCTCCCTACCTTCCCCGCTTTAATTTGACGGTCTGCTTGTTGCTTTACTGTCTCTATATCTATCTTTTGATTCATCAGTTTATAATGTTCTTTATTATCCATAAATGAGTGAGGTCATGTGGTGTTTCTCTTTCATTGACTGGCTTATTTCACTCAGCATGATGTTCTCCAATTCCATCCAGGTTGCTGCAAATGATAAGAATTCCTTATTTTTTATGGCAGCATAGTATTCCATTGTGTAGATGTACCATAGTTTTTTGATCCAATGGGTCCCAGATTTCGAGAGGGTGCAGGCCAGGTCAAGGGACCCCACCAGTGCATGAATCCATGCACTGTGCCTCTAGTTTATAATAAGGTCTGTAAGGACAAGTATGGATGACCGCATAAAGTACTAGCAGCTCATCTTCTTCCCAATTCCTGTGTTTCTTTTCTGCTTCCAACCTCCTGGAGGTGGTTCTAAGAGCGCAGGGGGGAGGACGGGAGGGCTGGGACTACATGGACTCAAAGTGGGGAAAACCTTTTAAGGAGATGCATATGAGTGGAGTCAGAATTGGGGTACGGAGAGACCAAGTGGGCAGAGTGGAAAATGGGATAGCCAGTGTGGAAAGTGAAGAGGATGAGAAGTGGGGCAGGGCTGGCTCTTCAGTAGGATGAGGTGGCTCCAGCTAAAGTGACCATTGGAGCTTAGCGGAAGGACACCAGCTCCTGCAGTCTGAGTGTAGTCTGAAACCCCAGCTCTGCCAGGGATTGGCCCTGTAGCCTTGTGCATGTACTTCCACCCACTCTGAACTTTAATATCCTTCCTTATTTAAGGGTAAGTGTGAGGAAGATATGAAACAATGCATAGAGATATAATCCCTGACACTCTGAGCAGCCAATCAGTAAATTATAGTAGTTGCTATTATAGTTGCAAGAAGGTTTAATGTTACTTGATAACATTCTATGAGAATCTCTTTACCTACTTTTAATTACATAAGGTAATAGGTTTAGGGAAAATGTCCTCCATACTTTGAGATGGAAAAGGCCTCTTACAAAAAAATATACATTGTTAATTTCCACCTGAATGTGATTTCTCACCCTCACCAGACCAGTACCAAAAGAAGGTCAGCTGGACATTGGGGTATACGGAGAGAGGTATCAGATGTCAAATCTAAAATGGGCCAATTTAATCACTCCTGTATCCTAATGAACAAAACCCAAGTGTCTTTCGATGAGTTTGTGTACTTTTTTTAAAAAAATAATATTTTGTTTTATTTTCAATAGAAAAAGGCAGTATAATTGCTTTTTTTATGTCTAGTTCTTTGAATGTTAACAGGTGCACAGATTGGTGGGATACAGAACAGTCCCATCGCTTGACAATGTCCCGGTGCTTTGTCAGCCACACCTTCCCTCTCCTCTTGACTCTTAGCAACTACACTTTTGTCTTTTCAAGAATGTCATATAAATGGAAGAAATTAGGCTGAGTGAAAAAGCCAGCTCTGTCTTATTTTATATTATTTTTAATATATATATATATATATATATATATATATATATATATATATATATTAGAGAGGAAAGGAGAGGGAGAGAGAGATAGAAACATCAATGATAAGAGAGAATTATTGGTTGGCTGCCTCCTGCATGCCCCCTACTGGGGATTGAGCCTGCAACCCAAGCATGTGCCCTTGACCAGAATTGAACCCAGGACCCTTGAGTCCACAAGCCAATGAATGCTCTATCCACTGAGCCAAACCAGCTAGGGCTTATTTTATATTCTTAAATCAAGAAAGCAAACCTTTTAAAAATTCGACACAAACAATGAATATGGAAAAACCCATTTGTAAACAAGGCATTTTTTTTTACCAGCTAAACAAGGCATTTTATTGTCACACTCCTCCTCTCCCACCTCCATCCCCCACACATCTTCTCCAGTTCTGGCCTGACAAATGTACTTCTTTCAGGAAGCCTTCGTGTACTGGCCCTCCAGAAATTCCTCATCCTCTTCCTCTGGTCCTTTTCCTCCACACTTTGTACTTCTCTTTCTATCACTTTTCCAAGAAGGAGTTCTGAGCACAAATCAAGCAGCATGACAAGGGGTAAAGGTCATGTACCTTAAGGACACACAGGTCTCAGTCTCAACCTCCTTGACAATACCTCCTTGAGCCTTAATTTCTTCTGGGCAAAGTAACATCTACCCTGGAGAGTGGGTGTGAGGATGAAACGAGAGGATGAATACAAAGTCCCTGGTGCAGAGTAGGCAGCCAATGTGCAGGCAATTACTGTTCTGGGCTCTCAGGAGGAAGAGTGCTCATTGTTGTATGGATTTACATCTGCTTGTCCGTCATGAAAGTTCACAGGCCATCCCATCAGAGACCTCTCTATATGTACACACACAAAAATCATTCAGTATCAAAGGAGCTCAAAACAATGGACTACATCTTTTCATGCGTTGACCTGGCAGCATAGGGAAGTGGAGCTTACACAGGGGTGGGTGTCCAAAGACCATGCTCTAGCATGGCCTCCTTCTGTGACCTTGACCATAGCACCTTGGCCTCCCGGGCTGTTTTTATATGAGAATCTGAGGCTGTCCTCAGAGCTCTCGACGGTTTCTCTCGGCTCCCAACTTCTAAAATCCTGCGTCCACACAGACCACACACAGATTTAGAATTTAGCAAGTTCTTATACATTTGTTCCTGATTCTTCCCAAAACTCTACTGACCCTGAAAATATAGACTGATCCCTTTGTTTTAGTTTATTATTCTGACATTTTACTGGGTCTTTTACAGAAACATGGAGGGATCATCAAGTGAATCTAGACTCTATAAACAATTACTAGATAACTGACTTTAGAAAACATATAGGACTTTCCTGGTTAAATATCATAGGGAAGGAAAAAGGGAGAAGAGAAAGTCTAAATTCATAAAGTAGTCCACCCCCTTGGTTTCTGCTGTGTCAATACAGTTTAATGATAACACATGGCAATTGGTGCTTTTCCCGGGCATTTAATATGTGCCAGGCACCTGGTCGGGAACCCTTCATGTAATCTCATGTAATTCTTACAACTCATCTGTGGCAAATTGTTGGAATTGCTATTTTAATCCCCCTCCCCCCCCACACACACACTCCCGCTTTTTAAAAAATCCTCACCTAAGGATATTTTTCCATTGATTTTTAGAGAGCATGGAGGAGAGAGGGAAGGACAGAGAGAAATATCGATGTGAGAGAAATAGGTTGCCTCCTGCATGCGCCCTGCCCAGGGCCCTGCCCGGGGAGGAGCCTGCAACCCAGGTACATGCCCTTGACCGGAATTGAACCTAGGACCCTTTGGTCTGCAGTCTGATGCTCTATACTGGACCAAACCAGCTCAGGCTAATCTCCTTTTTAACTGAGAAGTAAACTGAAAGGTATAGTAAGTAGCCTATAATTATACAGATAACATGTGGTGGGAAAACTAGGCAGAGCTAAATAAAGCGCAGGTGATTCTGGAACAGGAATCCTATTCATTCCCTTCACTAGAGGGAAGACAGTCTCCCGGGGTTGGCCTTGTTCCCTTCTGCGTCTTTAGCGTCAACATTTGCTTGACTATGACTAGTACTCTAGGACTCTTGGTTGAATGAATAAAAATGGAGTGGAAAGAGAAGAGGAGGAAGCTGGACTGGGAGGCAGAGAGAGAGGAGAGATTACGGTGAGACAGAAGGAAGAGAAAAGCATGGAGAGGTCGGGCCAGATTCCATTTCCAAACCCTGGCCACCAAACGGGCCAGTGTTTCTTAACAGGAGAGGTGTTTTTCTTCTCTTGTCAATTTAACTGGGAGGAAGCAAATAAGATGTGCCAATTTAAAAATTCCTGAACTGGCCAAAACTGGTTTGGCTCAGTGGATAGAGCGTCGGCCTGCAGACTGAAAGGTCCCAGGTTAGATTCCGGTCAAGGGCATGTACCTTGGTTGTGGGCACATCCCCAGTGGGGGGTGTGCAAGAGGCAGCTGATGGATGATTCTTGCTCATCGATGTTCCTAACTCTCTATCCCTCTCTTTTCCTCTCTGTAAAAAAATCAATAAAATATGTGTTTTGTTTTGTTTTTTTAAATCCTGAACTGGGCTTTTAACCCCAATTGTGCTTTGAAGAAAAAGAAATGGCCTGTGTAATGACGGGCCAACTGTAGCCACATGGGAAGGGGAAAAGAGGTGGGGGTACGCTGTGTATCGTTTTACAAAGAAAAAGTATGACATACTTTGCAGAAATGGGCAGAACAGACCCTGACCTGATAGTCTCACTCATCAGAAAAAAAATATGGAAAAATGGATTTTTAAAAAGTGAAAGAAAATAATTAATAAATCCCAAATTATGGCTAACACGTATGTGGCATAGTACTGAGCACTTTTCAGCCATAATGTCCTCAAAACAATCCTGAGAGGATGGTACTGTGACCATGGCTCTCTTGCAGATGAGGAAAGTGGGTCATGGAGAGTCAGCACAGCTAGCAAGCAGCAGAGCTCCTGCTCAAGGACCTGATTCTAACACCCAAGTTATTAACCAGACTGATCACCTGATGCCTGGAAAAGACCCAAAAGACAAACCAGACAGCAGGCAGAAGAGTCCTAATGAATGAGCTATCGCTGCAGAGGGAAGACTGAGGCAGGACCTGAGGACCCTGGAAAAAGAAACACAGAGGAGGAGTTTGCAAGGGAATAACAGGGTGACAGCAAGAGCCCCAAACGGGGAGGGAAAAGATCCGACTTTCAGGTCCTCTTTGGTGGGCTCTGTGGCTGTAAGCAAGCCTTTTGACTTCTCACAGATCCAGTTTCTTCTGTAAACTAGAGAGAGTACCTACGGGTGTCGTGAGGACTGCTTGGAGGAATGAGCAACTGAACAAACTGAGGTAAGCAGGGAGGTTTGTTAAAAAAAAACACTCATTACAGCAGGAGGTTTAAAACTCTGAAGGAATTCCGAGTGAGAAATGTGGCAAGAGGAAAAAGAGTAGTATATAAGATGGCAGACCTTAAAAAACAAACAAACAAACAAACAAACAAACAAACAAACACCCAAACCACAAAGAAAACCAGTCTGCAACAAAATACATGATTTGTCAGGTGCTTTGTTCTTCCATGGGGTCAAACTGCTTCGTCGCTTTTTTGTTTGTTTGTTTTTGTTATTTTTACTTCTACTTTGGATTCTGTGCTAAGAGTGACAAATACAAGACTGCAAGGCCACATGATTTTGGAAACAACCACAGAATCAGCAAGACCTCAAATGAAGAATTCAATCCTCAGCCAGTCAATGAAAGAAAAATACCACATGATCTCACTCATTTGTGGATAAAAAAGAACATTATAAACTGATGAACAAAAAAAATAGATACAGAGGCAGTAAAGCATCAAACAGACTGTCAAATTACAGCGGGGAGGTTAGGGAGGGATGGAGGAGATAAGAGATCAACCGAAGGACTTAAATGGACGCAGAACACTGGGGGATGAGGGCATGTATGGGAGTGGGGGGGGGGCAATGGTAAGGTATGTACACATATAATACCTTAATAAGAAAATGGAAAAAAAAAGAAAAAAGAATTCAGTCCTTTAGGACCACAGGTGCTCCCAAGTTAAAACCAGGGCAGGCAGGCAGTTGGGCCGTGGGCCGCCCTGGGACCACCCTGACTCAGAGCCTGCATTCCCCCACTCACTGCATTTTTACAAGGCAGAGACACTGGCGACTGCCCAAGGCTGAGCTGCTTATGGTTAGCGGTCTTTCTGCCATTTCTGCCATGTCCTGCCCAGCTCACCTTCTTAGAGGACGGGCAGCCCTGACTCTCAAAGCCCATTCAGAATCCTCCTTCCCAAAGAGCCAGGCCCTCCTCTTAACCCCTGCCCCCCCCCCCCCAATTCCCCTGAAAATGCATTCGGTTTCATACCATATAATTAACAGGATGAAGACATTCTGAATAAAGCGATAAGGGACTACCGAGAGACCCTTTAAACTTTCTGGGAGAACCTGGTGAACCTTCATACCTTTCTCCCCGAAGAGAAAGGGCTAATTAAGCAAAGGAAACCATTAACGAAATGAAAAGGGAGCCCACTGAATGGAAGAACGTATTTGCCAATGGTACATCTGATAAAGTGTTAATTTCCAATATATATAAATAACTTACACTACTCAATTCCAAGAAGACAGCCCAATTAAAAAACAGGCAAAAGACCTGGACAGACACTTCTCCAAAGAGGACCCACAGAAGGCTACTAGGCATATGAGCGAATACTCCACGTCACTAATCATCAGATACATGCACAAATTAAAACCACAATGAGATATCACCCCGTACCTGTCAGAATGGCTGTCATCAATAAATTAACAAACACGTATTGGCAAAGATGTGGAGAAAAGAGAACTCTAGAATACTGTTGGTGGGAATGCAGATTGGTGCTGCCACTGCGGAAATCAATATGGAGTTATGTGAAAAAATTAAAAGTAGAACTGCCTTATGACCCAGTGATTCCACTCCTGAGACTGTATCCAAAGAAAGCCGAAACACTGATTAAAAAGAATATATGCACTTCTATGATCATTACAGCATTATTTACAATAGTCTAGACTAAAAACAGCCCAAGTGCCCATCAGTAGATGAGTGGATAAAAAAAAACTGTGGCACATGTACTCAATGGAATACTACTCTGCAGTAAAATAATAATAATAAATTTTACCATTTGTGACAGAAGAGATGGACCTGGAGATTATTATGCTAAGTGAAATAAACCAGTTAGAGAAAGGCAGATACCATATGATCTCACTTATATGTAGAATCTAGTGAACAAAATAGAAACAGACTCATAGATATATAGAGCAGACTGACAGCTGTCCAAAGGTGATTAGGGGGTTAGATGAAAGAAGGTTAAGGGATTAAGCAAAGTAAAAGCATACACTGAGTGGCCAGATTATTATGATCTCTGAACGCATAATAATCTGGCCACTCAGTGTGTGTGTGTGTGTGTGTGTGTGTGTGTGTGGTGTGTGTGTGTGTGTGTGTGTGTGTGTGGTGTGTGGTGTGTGGTGTGTGTGTGTGTGTGTGTGTGTGTGTGTGGTGTGTGGTGTGTGGTGTGTGGTGTGTGTATGTGGTTTGGTGTGTGTGTGTGTGTGTGTGTGTGTGTGTGTGTGTGTGTTTGAGTGTGTATATATCACATAGACACAGACTACAGTGTGGTGACAGCCAGAGGGAAAGGGGGGGGCGGTGGAGGTGGGCAAAGGGGGGGAAAATAGGGTCAGAAAGGGATTTTGCTTTGGGCGACACGGTGCGTAGATGATGTTTTATTGGGTTGTATACTCGAAACCGGCTTGATTTTGCAAACCAATGTCACCCCAATAAACTCAATTTTTAAAAAAGAGAAAAAGAGCTAATTGCCTGCCCTTTCTTTCAGCCTCCAAGAAAAATGAGAGAAACGGGAGGAAAGGAAGGTTGCTGGGCCAATGCCTGAGAGATTTGGCTATACACTCACCTTTTCTGTCGTCAGGCTGTATGAGTTTTGATAAATTACTTAACTCCTGTGATCTTCCTTCACTTTAGGTCAGTGTTTCTCCCAAAGTGTGTCGCTGGAGATGTTTTGACTATTACAGGGGAAATTTGTAAATTTTAGTAATATCTATGTAAAAAAAGAAATTACCACAACAAGCTCATGATTCCTATAAAATGAGACTGAAGTGGGGGAAATGCGTCAACTTAAAAAACATATATAAAGTGTGTGGGTTTCATGCCTCTGAGTCAGTTCTGACTCCCGGCGACCCTGTGAACGAGTGATGTCCACAATGTCCTGTCCTCATTAACTCTGCTCAACTCCTGCAGACTGTGGCTGCTTTTATAGAGTCAATCCGTCTCACGTCTGGTCGTCTTCTTTTTCCTCCATTTCCCCCAGCATCATCGTCTTTTCTAAAAAAAAAACAAAACCAAAAACCTTGCCTCCTCTAATGTGACCAAATGGAGAAGGTCATATTTGAAAGAAGAACATGTGGCCAACTCTGACCTCCTGTCCCTTATCAAAGGGCAGGGACCAAGACCAGCTCTCGGCCTTCTCTTTTATTTCTCCCCTTGACACTCGCTCTCCTCTCTCCTCCCTGCCTCCACCAGGGCTTCCCATCAACATTATTGAGAAACCTGCCCAATAGGAACATTCCACTGTTTGCAACCCTTAGATATAAAACTGTAATTTACACAGTGAATTGCAGCTCACAAATAAATGTCTTGTTAAGGTCATTAGCATTTCAAATCTCCTTTTAAATTTTTTTTTTTTAGAAAATTATCAAATCTTGCATGGGAGTTTTTTTGCCCCTCGGTTCTCCATGGGATTCCCTCCTCTGGCTTCATACATTCAAAAACATGTCCAATGTGACTTGTTAGGAACCATCTGTATTCAAAATGGGGGTGGATTCCGACAGTTCCGTAAAGGTTGTACCCAAAGTAGGGACTGGGAAACTGATGGCTTTGGAATGTCTTGATGTTGTCTTAAACATAAACATTGTGATCAGCAGCTTTTTGTTTATGTCAAGCTTTGGTTTTCCCAGGAAGATGTGACAAAACAAGCCAATGCAAAGCTGTCTGGTATACCCTGGTTGATATGAAAGCATTCAATGCAGAATGAGCAAGCAAAAACCATTGTTCCCATCTTAAGGCAAAGACACAGAAGCTGGGAAGATTTAAAGGGTCTTGCTGAGGAATTCAGGGGAGCAATGGGGTAACAGATTTACTAACGCTGCCAAGGGGCAGGAGAATAAGGAACAGGATTTGGGGAAATGTTTCTTTCCCTTCCCAACACATCACACCTTCAATTGCTAAGCTCCCCAGCATCGGAGGCCTGGCAGAGTGAGCAACATGAAATGAGACTGGAAAGGGGCTCCTCTAGCTGGCTCTGCAGGAAATCTGGGTCTGTGAATGTGCCCCTCCAAGTCTGTAATGAATGACTTGGGATTAGCTTGGTGATGTCCTAGTCCCTGGCTGTGTCTGTAAGACTTAGAAGCAGCCAGTGAAACTTGGACCAATAAGACTGAAGATTATGTGTACTCAACTAGTAAGAAGGCGCCATCCACATTGACATGGGATGCTGACTGGTTTAGATTCTGAATATTCTATGCATCCACCTGAGAAAGGGGAAATGTTTCAACTCTCCATCTTACCCTGATACTCTTATACTTTTTCCTCTTCCTTGGTCTTGGCCCCAGCTGTAAATTCTGCGGACTCTCTGCTCCCTCCTTTACTCACCGCCAGTGAGCGCTTGACTTGACAGATAGTAGTGGGCAGCCAGTGAACATGAATATAGCAATTCTATTGTAGGGACTGTGAGCCTTGAATGGGTCACTTAATGTCTCTGAGCCTCAGTTTCCTTCCATGTGAAATGGGGGTGATAGCAGTACCTACCTCATGGTGCTTTGGGGAGCATCTAAGGTATCCCACGTGCTTCTTTGCACTGAAGACTCAGTTAACATCCATTTAATAAACAACGTGGCTTTCTCTTATTGCAAACAGAGTACAACTCCCCAGGGATAATGGAGACAAATCTTCAGAGTCCTGGAAAGAAAACATATTCAATTAAAATATTTCCCTGAAATACATTTACTGAAATAAAAAGGAATCTCATTTAATTCACTAGCTGAGATGGTGCCTAAACATGGTTGACAATCTTGGCTTTCCTCTCTGTCACTGATTTCAAAGAAATAAAAATTTTACCCATTTGCATCCAATTGTCTCTTATCCATTTGCATCCACCAATCTAGGCACAGTCACTGCCCTTTGGATTAAAATACAAGTTTCCTGACTCCTTTTTTTTTCATGTAAGCTAGTGACTTCATTAAATGAATGGTCTGAGGCTGGGTGTGTAGACTTTGGTTTCCATGACAGGCAATAGCTCCATTGGGCTCTGGGAGTCTTCCAGGCTCATCTGATCATACTCCAGATTTTGTGTTTTTAAGTATCATGATTTCTCCTAGTAAGACAGTCAGAGCTTTTGATGCTTCTAAAGGCAAGAGTATAGGAATGAACTCGATACCGTCAGTAGGGGACTGAAGTCCAACTATGAAGACTCATGACTAATCATGTCACTCCCTTCATCATCTCTCTCACACATGTTTCACTGGCAGTGGTGTGGAACCTTAGCATAAGAAGTCTAGGTTCCCCTGGGTAGTGGCAACTAGCTGCCCACTTAGAAAAGTAGGGAAGTTGAACCCTAAAGGAGTTGACAAATATATTCATGACTCAAGGTCTTTTCAACTTGTTTCCCCATTTTTAACTACAGAAATGCTATTTTGACATCTAGTCGAAACACAGAGGTTGAGCAGGAGACAGACAGCAATACATACCGTATTTTTCGGACCATAAGATGCACTTTTTCTTCACCAAATATGCAGTCCCCAGGGACATGGAAGGTCCCGGGGGACCTGCTGCCGCTCTGCAACTCGGACCATAAGATGCAGGCACTACTTCTATTCGGACCATAAGATGCAGGCACTTTTCCTCCCACTATTTGGTGAAGAAAAGGTGCGTCTTATGGTCCGAAAAATATGGTATATTCCTTTTGGTTTCATTCCAAATAATGTTTTTCTTTCTGAGCTTTTCCTTGCGTTGAGTCCTCACCAACTAAGAAGGGTAAAATCGTAATAGCAATTTTCTATTTGGCAATAGTTTGTCACAAATTAAATTCACCTTTCTGACTCCAGATTATCTCATAAGAGGATGAAGGCTCCTTCTTTCAGTGGGCGTGGCAGATGTCCATCACTTTACACCTTGATGGATAGTGGAGATAATCTAATTTCTGTTTTCATTTTTTTTTAAAAATGGAGGACAATAATAAAATGTCCCTGTAGAATATCCTCTGAGAGTTGACATGGGAGAGAGCAAGAGACAGGTAGTCTTGATATGCTAGGAGAACTCCAGAAGAGGCCACCTGCAGAAGGATGGGACTAGGGCAGAGAGATATCTAATCACAAGACTTCCGATTTGCTGTTGGAATAGCTGTTCCTAAAATAAAAATCCAAACCCACCTTCATTATCGCTCAGTTTCGCTTCTGTATTGTAAAATATGTTTTCAAGAAATGCTGAAGCATCTTCAACCATCTGCAAAGGAGCTAAGGTTGTTTACTTGACAGCAGAATGACCTCCTGGTTCCAGTCCACTCTACCTTATAAGTTAGCCGTAAACACCGCTATTGCCGTATGATACACCTTGGGTTTCACCAAGTCAATGATAACAAGGCAGAAGTGCCCCAGCAACCGATAGGGAGTCATTTGTATTTACACCTTGTTTTGTGCTCACATAAGCTAAGGGTGTAACCCAGATACATAAATGGCTCATTAAAAACCATGCATATAATTGGATAGAGAAAAGTTCAGCTCACCTCTTCTGCAGATGACACACCTTCAGGCCTTCAGCTTTTTCTTCTTCTCAATTCCATTCTTAAAGACAACTCAAAGTAAGCAGATCTTTCTTATTAGGTGTAAGCATTACAGACACTCCAGAGAACCAGGAGGAAAAAGGCAACGGTAAAGAGAAATTCTACAATGTCTTCCAGGTGTCCCTTCATCCAGCTGATTTATATCATAAACACTCACTCCCAATAGAGTTTGAGGTAAGAAATGTACATGAGACATTTCAACTTCTGACCAAACTGTTACTCTTTGGGCTTCATACTCACTTTGTTTGAGTAAAACTTAAATGAGTGAGAAAATGCATTACCACAGTGGAAGGGAGACCAGCAAGAAACCAAAATGACAAAGAATGATGTTGATAATTTATCAAGACCTATGAAGAAAATTTCTGATCTGACAGTAGTGTTCCTATTTTATAAAGGAAAATTAAACATGAAGAGGAGAAAGAATAAGAAAGGAAAAGAAATTATTAGTTTTCATTCTAGAGAAGCTCCAGCCTGTGGGAATGCATTTTCTGTGTGTTTTGTTTTTTTAACTTGTGGAAGCCATCACCAGATGTTGATAGTGGATCTTGTCCTTAGTCTTAGTAGATCTTCAATCATCCATTTGGGTGACATTAAAAACATAGGCTGACACCTCATCACCCCTTTATTTGGGTAAATATGGAGAAAGTATCTTTCATTCTGGTCATCCTTTTATTTCAAGAAAAATTAAACATATTCTTAAGTAATGTCTCCATGTGGAAGTCCCACATAACAGCACCTCTCATTTCTTACATGATATATGTATACCACACCATTTTTTAGACTTAGCAACTTTTAACACAAAAGACCTGATACGGCTCATACCTTGACTGACCAGAAAATCCTGAGGGAAATTCAAACTTGTTCATACCCATAACAGCTATTTGAATGAAACAATGCATTATTGACCCGGCATCTGATGATACATAAGAATTTCCTCTTTGGTACATTTCTGTGTTACAGAAAGGTTTTCCACTGCATGCATATTTTACAGAAAAAAATATAATTGCACATCCTCTGCATATAATCTTTTAGGCATGCTATGTGTGCTCAAACTGAAAGGTGCATATGGTTAAAATTTTGCCCTGAAATCATAATGTTAATTTATCAGGGATACTTAAAAAAAACAACAAACCCTTTCTTCTTTATTCACCTTTACCCATTTCATCTCAATCGCAGATTATTTTAGAGAAAGAAAACTTCATTGCATATTCTAGCAAAGTGTACTGGTAGGAGAAGGTTTAACAGAGCCGGAGAGAATGTGCAAGGAGTGAGAAAGTGGGTTGATGGATGGATGGTTAAATGAATATAAATGAACTGACACCTTTACAGGGAAATAACATTTCTTTTCTTTTTTTATTCTATAGATCAGTGGGTTTTGTATCTGTAATTCTTTCATATCAGCAGAGAGGAAATAAACTCTCATGTAAATCATTTTCCCCCCATCTGGAGCATATTAAAACCATGCCTCTTTTTTCTTTCCTTTTAAGCAGACTCCCTTTTCCCTATTTGCTTATCAGTTCATCCACCATTACATTTTAAATGAAATTGCAAGACCTTCGTCCCTCCCCCAAATTTCAGCCTGATGTAGGAAAGTGGGAAGCAGACTTTTCTTGCTTTAGAATAGTGACCTAGATTCAATTACAGATAGATCCGGACGGGAGAAGTGACACCTCACAATTTTCTTAGAAGTCTCGCAAAAATTAGAAATCCCCAAAACAATACTTAATGGAGAAGAATCTGTTTATTGTCCCATGTTTCCCAGCTTACTTTTTCTCTGCCTTAATTGCATTGCTTTGGCCCATTTAATTGTTCCTGCTATCATACCACAGTTGGTTTCCCATGGGATATTGACAGTCATAAAAAACAAACACACACAGGCAATTTCAAGGAAATTTCTGAATTTGGGTCTTGAGAGTGGGTGTCTGCATACGGAGTGTGGGTGATCCTGCAAACGGAACCCGAACAGATGAAAAAATAATGGCATAAAAAGGCATATTTTTACCTGACGTCCTTTTTTTTTTTTGAAAAGGCAAACATTACAAATGCACACCTATGACAACTGCACTGTCGACACAGCATTGACCAGAAAAAACAAAACAGGGACACATCTATTTTACACCCCCCCCCAATTGCTGTGGGAAAAAAATGTGGCCAAAGAAACAGAAAGAAGGGGGAGAATCCTGTGATTCTGCTTATTGACTTTTATCACTAAAAGTAAGCATATAAATGACCCGAACGGGTGGCTTGGTATATTAAATTAAAAAAAGAAGAACAATGATTCTCTCTCTCCCTTCCCCTCCCTCTCTGATCTCCGCTGAAAGGAGTCTCGGAGAGATAAGGAAGATGGGATTCGGTCCACGCCGCCCGGCTCGGCCCCGCTCATCCCGGGGCTGGAGGCCGTGGCTGCCCGCGCAGCGGTTCCGTCCGGGGCGCACGGCGGAGCGGTCCCCGGCGCGGGCGCGCGCCCCGCAACCTCCCCTGCTCCCCAAACCAACAAAGAAGCGAACACATTGGCCCGTCCCAAGGCCAAGGCGCTTGGGGGAAGATTGGAGGCGCGAGAGGGCGAGGCGGGAGCGGACACCTCACCCCTCCGGGCGCAGGAAGAGGGCAGACGCGGGCTCGGGTCTATGCGGGCACCCAAAGCGACCAAGCAATGCAAGCCGCACCCAAGCCCGGGGCGAGGTGCTGAAAACGGAGCGGGGGTGTCGCCTTAGCTCTCAAACGCCTCGGACGGGTGGATTTCCCCCAGTGGGTTCTTTCACACCCTGGGAGACAGGCCGGGCTGGGCGCTGCCCTGGGGGCGCGGGAGGGGGGCGCCCGGCCCCACCGAAAGGGTCCCCCGGGCCGCGAGGGGAGGCGCAGCCGGTTCTCCGTCCCCGGCCCCGGGGGAGCCGGCGGAGGATTGTTTCATTTCAAAGTGAAAATCTGCAGGCTTTGGGAAACGATATTCAAAAAAGTATATATAATCTCCCTACGCCGCTCAATGGCGGATCCTCCTCATTTACGGCGGCAGATAAGGCTGGAGGGTGTAATAAAAAACCGAGGTCTCCCCTCATCCCCGCCCCCGCCCCCCATCCCCGCGCCGCCGCCGCCGCCGCCGCCTCGGGATGGCACCTTGGGCAGCGGAGCAGAATCCGGAATGTGAACTTCTCCCGACATATGTTTCCCGCAGATAAGTAAACAATCTGGACGTGAAATGGAAATGGTAATTAATGCAGTAATGCTGTTACACCTCGAGTGTGCAAATCCCATTGACTCGCCGCGCCACGGGGGGTGCTGGGCGGACGGGGGCCGGCGGGAGCGCCGGGGCGGCCGGCTGCCTCCCTCCCTCTCCTGCCCCCTCCCAGCCCCCCCGTCCGCGGGCGGGGCGCCGGGACCCCGCGGGGGCTTGGCCCGGCCGCTCCGGGCTCTCGGGGCTCCCCGGTCTCCGCTCTCCGCCCGCCCGGCCGCCCCCGCGGTGCCTCCCGGCCTCTCCGCTCCTTCTCTCCGCGGCTTCAGCGCCCGCAGAACCCGGGGTTTCGGGGTGCGGCCGGCCAGAGGCGCCCCGGAGGGGCTGAGCTCTGGAGCAGGGAGCAGCTAGCGGGCGGCGCCGACGGGGCCCCTTGGAGGTCCGCCCTGGAGCGCAGGGTCCATCGGGTCTGGTGTTCCGTTTCCTCCCTGCCCCCCATCTGGTCAAAGGGCTGTTTTTCTGAGGTCCCCTCCGCCCCTGCCCCGAAGGCACGGATGCCGTTCGAATGGCTTCTCTTCCCGACCCAAGAAGGAGAAAGTTTGGGGCGGTGGCTGGCCGCCAGAGTAGCGCAACTTCTTCACTCTGGAGGAAAGGAAACTTGCGAACTCCTCCTCTCGGGTCTCTGTCCGGCTTGGGCACCCGGTCTCTTCCCCAAATACGACCAAACTTGGGGCCTTTTTTGGGGGGGGTCAGAGTGGATACCCAGGGCTGGGATTGAGAGAGGATGGAGACTCTGTGACGGCCGCCCAAGAATGTCCACAACCGCGGCCTTTTGGAGAGCTGGGCTCTCACCACCCGTCCCCAGGGACCGGCCAGGAGCCCGCGGGTAACGGCTCAGCCGGACTCAGGCCCGGGGCTGGGCGAGGAGGGAGGGGGGTGTGTGGAGGCTCTTCTGGCCATCGGTCCCCTCCCCAGGGCCAGGACAGACACCACGGAGCCGCCGGCGCAGGAGCGCACATCCTGGGTTAGGCGGGGGCGACCTCCAGTCTCTGGTTATGTTGACACCCTAGGATTTCCAGTGGTCCTCCTGCGCCCCCCAATTTCATTATTTTAAAATTATTCTGCAGCGGCTCAGTGCCAACGGGTCTTGTCCCAGGACAAGGCTCCTTCCCATGGCACCCAGAAAACCAGCCAGAGAAGCACTCCCAGAGCTGGGGCCGGGGGGACTGTGGGGCCAGGGCTAGACCAGAGGCTGGAGGGCGCGCCCAGCGGGGGAGGCGGAGAGCACCCACCTCCACCTCGGCGTCTCCCGCACCCACATCTCCTGGGCCCCTTCTGCCCCTGGTCTTTCTTCCTCTCTCAGACTCGTACACACGCACAATCCACTCAGCAAATAAAGAGATGAGTGTTCTTAACAGGAATCTTGTGAATTACGTGATATTCAAATTCAAATGATTTGAAATTCATTGTCCGCCCGAACAATGGTAACAAGGCCTGAGCTGGGAAGGAGCCGGAGGCAGGGAGAGTCCTCCAGGGCAGCGCTGGCACCGCCGCTTGCCAAGTTTCTCAGGCCCTGGCAGCCTCGGATCTCCCGAGAAGGAGCCACTTCCCCAGATAGAGCGATGCAGTGGGAGCCCCCAGGGTCTGCCCGGGCGGAAATGGCACCCTGCTTTCGGGGACTGGCGGTGTCGGCGAAGGTTATCCAGATCCTGTTTCAAAACACAGGCGTCAAGGGATGTCAGCCACTCACACCCCAGTAAGATTTAGTCTCCATTGCCGGTATCCCCCCTGTCAAGTTAGCAGTTCCAAGGACACTGATATGTACATGGCAAAACCAGGACGCTGGAAGGAAAATCTAAGGTTTCTGGAGTCGGACCCAAAGCTTGGGAAGGGCACGACAGGCCAGGAGCCGAAGGGGGCCAAAGAGCCCGCCTCTCCCGGGAGATGTGGCCAGCGTGGCCCACAGATGCCAAGGTTTAAGAAAGAAAACCTAATGGAAACCCAAACAACTCTGCCCCTGCCAGCGCTGCACTCTGCCACCCTGGGCAACGTGTGGGCTAGGCCTCCTGGTCCTAGGACATATCCAGGAAAGGAGGGTTGGGGGCAAGCGTGGCGCGTATTTGGGTAAAAAAATGTTATACCCTTGAAGCAAAACGCACCAGTAAGCGAGAGGTCCCGGCTCTCCAAGCAAACCCTGCTCCAGGGAGACGCAGGCTGCGGGCAGCGCGGAAGGGCAGGGGCTGGACAGAGCTGCCTCCCGCAGGGTCTGGGCCCCGCGTCCTCCGGCCACGCCCGCCCGTCGAGGGGCCTCTCGGCGGTGGCTCCGGGGCGCGTCGCGCGCCGGGAGAAGCGGCTCTCCTCGACTCCGGGCGCGCGGGCGGGCGGGGCGTTCCTCTCCCTATAGGTTTGCTTTAATGATTTTCTTGAAAGAAAGAGACAGTTGTGAGCAAACAGGTTTGACAGGGCCTGCTCCCCCCACCCCCTTGCACACACACCCCGGGGGATTCCTTTTTGTCTGCGCCCGACTTCAAAGCCAGTAATAGGCCCCTGTCACGGGCTTGACGGGCAGGATTTGGGCTGTGGGTCGGGGCGAGTCTCGGCCGCGCACCTCGGCAGAGGCTCCGCGGGCCCCGGTCCCCCGGGCGCGGGAGGCTGGGGCCAGGCCCGAGGAAGACAGACAGACAGCCGGACCAAGCCCGCCTGGGAAGGAAGGAGACGCGGTGTGCTGGGCAGACACGCCCCGAGCCAGGCCTCCGCTGGGTGCCCTGCTCCATGCCCGTTCGTGGGCGCACAAACGTCTTTTTTCCGACCGGGCCAGGCACAGGCTCGGACCCTGCTTTCAGTTAGTTTTCCAGCTTTCACCGCTGCCCAAAGCCTTCCCCATAGGACAGACCCACCAGGTGCCCTTCCCAGCCTAAGCCCGCCGAGGAGGAGGTGCAGGTGGGGTGTCCGGGTGGGGCCCGAGCCCTCGGGGTTCCTCCCCGGCTGGGGGCACCGGGCTCGGGGCGCCGGCGCGCGGGGCCGTGCGGGAGACACCCAGACCCCAGTGCGCTTCATCGTGGGAGACGTTCGGGGACGCTGAGCTATGAGGCCGCTCAGGGCGGCTGACAGCACTGTCAGTTGGGGTTACATCAGACAGCAAAACCGCGGCGCCCCCCGCCCCGGGCCTCCGGGGCTTCCTGGAGGGCGGGAGGAGGGGCCTTCCCTCAGCTCCCCCCGAGGGGGGGGGTCCCCCAGACCGGACGGCCACCAGAGGCAAGTCACTTCCTAATTGTCTCGGTTTGTAAGAGGGTTTTGTGATGCTAAGTAAGCGTGGCGCAGCCCGCCCGGCCACCCCCCCCCCGCCCCCCTGCAGGTCCCCCCAGCCCGCCTTTGTTTACCTTCCCCTGATCGCTCATTTATTTATCTATCTATTATTTATAGGCGTCCCCTCCCATTCAGCGCCCGTGTATGTTAATTGTGTTATACCATTTAATTCTAACATCGGTCTCAAAAGAGCCCTTAATGAGAAAAGCATACACAACACGGATCACTTTGCTATTCAGCTCAGCCAGATGGACAACCGCTAACTTTTTTTTTTCTTTTAATAATGAAATCCCCCTTTGACAAAGGGGCTCGCATGAATAGGGCTCCAAATAACACCTCCAACACTTCTAATTGTTTCGGGGACACTATGCTAATCCGTGGGTTTGGCTTTGGTGTCGGTTGACAACGTCTCTCCTGCACTTGCAGCCCCGTGGCTCCTTGGGAAAAGGCAGAGCCGAGCTCACAAATCCCTCGGCAGCGGCGGCAGACAGCAGCCAGCCACTAGGATGATGCCCCCTACCCCATCAAAGCCAGCGGGTAAAGCACCTACCGGACCCACAGAAACCCAGAGCAGGGCTTTGGGGGGTGAGACCAGGAGAAGATGGGGAGGTTTGGGAGTGGGGGGTGGCAGGGCAGAACTCTTTGGTTTGGAGAACGAGTTCCAAAGAGTTGGGCTGGAGGGCATCCGAAGGTCCTTTCTCCCACTAAACACAGCAATGTTCAAGCTAACGCTCACCCGGCGGGGAAAGAAAGAGGTTCTTTTCCTTGTTTGTTAAACACGGAGGCTATGAGTTTGTTGCTCTCGCCTCCCTTTTTCCTTTGCTCCCATCCCATGGGGTCTTTGGAAAAAGTCTCCCGTGGGCGTTTCTTAGACTTTTATTTTTTAACTTAGGAACAGTACAGAGTCCGGAACCCCCAGAATAACCAGCAGCATGATTTTCAAACACCTTTAAGTATATATAGATGGTTTCCTCCAATCTCCCTAATCATTTAACTTAAACGCCTGCTGCAAGACGCAGGTGCTCCGTGCGCAACTGGTTCCCAGTAGATTCGCGTTTCTCTCCATTTCCTTAGTGTTTGGTTTAAAAGAGGAAAATGCACCCAGATCTCAGAGGTCTGGACCAGCCTTTATCTCAGCTCGTTGGCTCCTTGAAGTGGTCTGACCACTTTGTGCAGGACGTGGGGAAGGAGTGATGTCCTAAGGAGCTCTACCTTTGTCCCGTCTCTAAAGGCAAAAAGTGGGTACAATCCGGAAAAATCATAGACTCCGGTCCCCTTTGCACCTGGCCCGCAGGCCACCACGCTGGGCCAACGCAGGCCAGCCGCCCGCCGCCACTGCTGGAGTGGCTCTACGCACTCAGCCTCCCAGTGACCAGCTCCCACCCGGACCTGGCCCCCTGACTTCAGATTTTGTGCACATCAAAGGTTATAATTATTATTATTATTTTGCAATGACAGATTGTCTTTATTCAAAACATCTTTGTTCAACAAATGAACAGAATAAGGAGATGAAAGCCTTCTAGGTACATTTCCAAGACATCGTCAAAACATTCACGACCATTTAGGATGTTTTTTTATTCTTTCCATTTTTGTTCACTTTCTACTTCCTGACTTCATAACCTGACATTCTGTCTAAAAGTAAACTTAGGTCTCTAGGAGCACTGCTTTATACAAAGTAAATAGTCATGTGGGTCTTTTTTGTATTATACCTTTAGAGAAGCAAACACTATCATAGCATGAGTTTTGAATAGAAATGTTTCCCTTCCGTAGTTGACAACTTTTAAGCCTTTTCCCCCCACACGCGAAGGGCCAATGGCACCTAGTTGTGTCTGATGACAAAACACAGAGCTAACTCTTTTCTTCGGGGCGCAAAAGAACAAAAAAAAAATGCATATTCTAGATATAATACCAGGATCAGAGAGTTCCGGAGTCCAAAGCCCATCAGAGGAGAGAGAAGGGGACATAAATAAAGCAAACTGCCTACTTTTTTTTTTTTTGTCCAAAGGGGGTAGTACATTTGGAGGTTTGCTCTGGGGCGGTTGGAGTAGGGACAACTGAACGGTGGTCATATAATGTTCACAAGTTCCCGGCACCTGTCTGCGTCTTGGGTGGGGGAGGACGCCCCTACCATCCCCCTGGAAGAGAGAGGCAGAGTCTGGGGTAGGGTAGGGGGGCCGCGGGCAGGGCTGGCCCCAAGGCGTTTGCAGGCCCCCCCCCCTGGCCAGGCGCGCCGATGTCGGGGCGCAAACCCCAGTTCCAGGCCACCCTCCAGGTCTGGCGGGCCGGCCGGGCAGGGGGTTACATGGCTGTGGCGTGGGCTGACGAGTAAGGGTCTATGCCGGTCTTAGTCATGCCGGGGAAGAGGATGTAGGCCACAGGGGGCTGCAGGGTGGAGGCCGACCAGGCGGTACAGTTACAGGGCACCACGTAGCCCGGGTTGGTGGGGGACGGGTGGGTGTGCGTGTGCTGGCTGGGGCAGCTGAGGCTGCCGAAGGCGCCGTTCTGGTAGCCCAGGGTGGACGCGTAGGGCAGCGCGCCGGTGGCCAAGGTGTGGGGCACTTCGCCCATCTTCTGGAGGGCGCTCGAGCTAAACTGCGCAGGGTCCAGCAGGGAGTAGGGCGCCGAGGCGGGCGGCAGGAAGGCCCGGGCTTTCTCGGGCGCGCTCAGGAGGCCGTCGGAGGCCCCCACGGGCAGGCCGGCCGCCTTGAGCGGGTCCGTGTCGCCCAGGTAGGGCAGGGGGAAGACATACCTGTCCTTCTTGAGCAGGTTCTTGGGCTTGCGCCGCGGCCGGTACTTGTAGTCCGGGTGCTCCTTCATGTGCTGGGCGCGCAGCCTCTTGGCCTCGTCGATGTACGGCCGCTTCTCCGCCTCGGACAGCAGCTTCCACTCGGCGCCCAGGCGCTTGCTGATCTCCGAGTTGTGCATCTTGGGGTTCTCCTGGGCCATCTTGCGCCGCTGGCCCCGGGACCACACCATGAAGGCGTTCATGGGGCGCTTGATGTGGTCTGAAGGTTTAGACATGGTCCCGGAGGCGAGGCGAGGCGAGGCGAGGCGGGGGCGGGGAGGGCAGGGGTTCTGCAGGCCAACTGGGCGCGCCGGTCTGTCGTCTGTCTGTCCGCCCGGCCGTCCGTGCGTCCCGAGAGCCGGGGACGCTGCGCTCCCCCGGCCTCCTCCGCGCCGCTGAGGGGGAAGCCAGAAAGAAGCGCTTAACCCCCCGCAAAAGTTCAGCCGATCATGCCAGTCTGGCACCGAGACGGGCCCCGGGGGGCGAGCGGGGGGCAGACGGGGCGGGGGAGGAGAGGGTGGCGGGCCAGGATGCTGCGCACTCTCGCCGCCCGCCGGGGTCCGAGTAGCGGAGTCTCTGGGATTCGGCGGCCAGGTAATCTGTGGGAGAGGGCAGGACGCTCCTCCTTCCTCCGCCCGCCCCTCTCCACCTTCGCCTCCTCGGCCTCTCCTCTGCTGGCCGGGGTCTGCGGCCGCCCAGGCTCCCTCCTCCTCCCTCCCCCCTCCTCCCGCGGCGTTCCCGGAGCGGCTGCGCCCAGCGCCAGCACCTGGCGGGGAATGCGGGGAGGAGGCTGGGGGGACGCCAGCCCAAAGCGGCGAAGTTCAAAGGCGAGGGGGGCCGGGACGGCGCGCACGCTGACATAAGCGCGGGGCGGCGACTCCCCAACCTGGGCTCCAATCAGCGGCGGCGGCGGCGGCGGCGAGGGGCGCACCTGCCGCCGGGCCCGAGGGCGCGCGGCCGGCGGGGCGGGGAGCGGGGCGAGGGGGAGCCCCGGACCCGGGGAGGGGGGGGGGGGAGGAGGCGGCAGCCGGCGCGGGGGGCTGCTGGGGACGTGGGCTCCACATTGTTTCCGGCGCTTTCCGCAAATGAAACTCTTTAGGTCTGTTTCCTTTCCCCCCCTCTCCGGGTTTCAAAGGAGAGTTACATTTTTTTCAAAGGAGAGTTACATCCTCGCATACAAAGACCTTGGGAAGGGGCCGCGCGGGGAAGGGGCCCGGAGCGCTGGGTGATGAATAGGACGGCCTTGTCACGAAATGCAAGGACGGCGCTCTGTCCCCCTCCCTCCCCCCTTGTCAAAATCCTAGGAAAGGGAAAACGGATCTATCAAACTCAGGTTTAAAAGCGAAATAAACTTTTCGCGCCGCATCCTCGGCCGTCCTTGGGCTGAGTTCTCCCGGGGCGCCGCCTCCACCCCCGCCCCGGCGTGAGGGCCCCGGGTTAGCGGGCGGTGCGCTCCCGGGTGGGGCGGGAAGGCCGGAGTCCCGCAGTGCGGAGGTTTCAGACCTGGCTGTGCGCCCCGGAGCTCCGCCATCCGCTCTCCAGCTGTCTTGGACGGGGGCGGGAATGGGATTTCCATCACGATTCCCATTGACCTTATTATGATTAGGTGTTTTTTTGTTTTGTTTTTTTGAACCTCCAACTTTCCCTCCACCTCTGCCCCCATCGGAGAGGCAGCCTAACGGCCAGCGGGCGCCTCGCCGGCCGGAGGGGGGCTTCCCGCCGCCCCTCTGCAGCGGCCCCGGGGCCCGGGCGCAGGCGGCGGCCGCACGCACCCCGGGTCGGTCTGTCTGTCCGTCCCTCGGCGCCTCTGCCCACCCGGCGAGAACGCGAGAACTCGTTTCTTGCAGCCAGATGAGCAGCGTTTTCGGGTAAAAGAGGACGAAGTAACCCGCAGAGCAGACCTGCGCGCCTGTTTCCTTTGAATAATTGCCTGCCCGGTGCGAAAGGCCCTGGGGGGAAATATGTATTAAATGGAAACCATTGTCCCAGGCCCAGCAGGACCTGCGTGTGTTCCGGGCTTATTGGCTTTTGCATCTGCCTCTCTCGCGGGAGGACGGGCCGGAATTGTGCGCAGCTCCGCGGGCTCGGAGGGGTCGGAGGTGGGGGGGGGGGGGCGGGAACCAGGCAGAGAACGAGGAGGAGGGGAGAGAGGGTCTTTCTTTAGTGTACAGCGGGTCAAGTTTGAGGCTAAGGCTTTGCTTCTCCTTCCCACAGTTACGCACGCGTGGCATTGCTCATCCTTAGCCTGCTCTTCAGAGAGGGGGACACCACACCCATTTTACAGATGAAGAAACTGAGGTTGAGAGAGGCCAAGCGATTTGCAAAATGTGACTGCCAGT
Source organism: Vespertilio murinus (assembly GCA_963924515.1). Taxonomy (NCBI): domain Eukaryota; kingdom Metazoa; phylum Chordata; class Mammalia; order Chiroptera; family Vespertilionidae; genus Vespertilio; species Vespertilio murinus. The sequence continues at coordinate 27,778,203 of OZ004715.1, read as the reverse complement.
GGGACGTGGTGGTGATGGGCGTACAGGATTTGAAAGTCCTAATTGTGTTCTGCCCCACGCGGCACCACTTCGGATTTGCTGCTGCTGCAGCCAAACGCAGAACTCTCAAGGAGCCCCTTGGAGCCGTGGAAATCGGCCACGCAGATGAATGGCACTGAAAGGCTAATTGCCATGACCGTTTTTTTAAACTCACTGAGGCTCCGACGGGACCCTGACCTCCGGGACCACACCCCTGGCGAGCAGGCGTATGGTCTTTGCACCACCCGCTACCCCTGATTTCTCTGCGAATTTGATCTAGCTTGGGGTGTCAGGGAGTAGAAGCACTTTTCAGCCCGGTTCTGGGAGGGTTTCCAAGAGTCTACGTCAACCCTCACTCAGGTGGCACTAGCCTGCAGACTGAGCCCTGCTTTCAGAGCCTGCAGATCTGGAGGATTCGGGAAAGGAATGACAGAAATACTCCTGTCTGTGGAGACCCAGCATCCAGCGGGGATCTACCAAACTCTCACACCAGAACACTCAGGGAACACCAAACCCACTCGCAGAGATTTGGGTTAATGCCAACCAACCTCTTGGAAAGGGCTCCGGGAGGGGATCTGGCACAGGGTCGCAGACCCTTTCTCTCTTGATTGCCCTGAGGCTGATCAGACAGGTGGGCTCTCTTTCAGTCCCTCAGTTTCCCCCCCTCCTACTGCCCGGGCTTCTCTCAAATATCTCTGGCTCAGCCCTCGTTCTCAATTCAAAAGTCTGGAGTAGATTGGTACCAAGGGCTTGAAATGGTTGGGTGGCACTGCCTGACCTCCCAGGGTTCCGGAGGAGCCCAGGGTGCTGGGTCAGGCAGCACTGACCCTGAGGGGCGCCACCATCCCGCTGCACTTCTTGACCTTGAGACTTGAACTCAGCGCTGGGAGACGTCTCCTGGGTGCACAGCGCAGCCGCGCACGCCCCTTACACAGTGCCGCTTGGACAAGGGTTTACTCAGGACCCCTTAGAGCTGGGCCCCACACGGGAGTTGCCATGATCCCGGGGCCTGACCTGGCGCTGTCTGCAGGCCAGACCTCTATCCTGCGCGTCCCTCTGAGCTCCGCCTCCCCGACGGGCCTAGGCATCCACGTTCTAAAGAGGAGACCCTGGGGAGAAGCGACAGCGGTCACCGCAGGAACCAGCCTTAGGACCGAGGTCGCCTCCACGCACACGCGCCTCCTACTTCATCAACAGTAGGAAGCTGGGCCTTTGGCCACTAGGCCCCCCTCCAGGGGTGGGGTGTCCCTGGGAGGAGGCGTTCCGCTCCTGCGTTCTGCAGAATTCGCGCACCGCCGCAGTGCGCGCGCCTTTCCGGCCTTTTCGCAAGTCCGGTCGCGAACCCACGTGTTTCCAACAGCAGTTGAGAGGTCACGAGCTTAAAGGTCACCACCCCACGGGCTTCTCGCCCCGCCCACTCTCTCCAGCCCCCCCCCCCCCTTAGATGCGCGCTCGTGGCTTTGGCTTCTGGGCCCTTGTAGCGAGCTCCCGCCCCACACCTGTGCTACGCCAGGTCTCCTAAAGCCTTCGCCTGCGCCGGGGTAAGCCCACTTTTAGGTTCCCACTCGCACCACCTCTCCTTCTCACGCCCTCCCCCCGGCCTCCGGGGAGCCACGCCGCAGCCCGGGAGACTCGGAGGTCCTCGAAGGTGGTCGCTGCGGGCTATTCACCGTCCGGTGCCCAGAGGCAGCGCAACTCCGAGCGCGCACAAGACGCCGCCGCCGGGTAGTTTCCGTCTGCTCAGGCTTACACTTTCCCAACAGGCCTTTCCCCACCTCGCAGCTTCGGAGACAGCCCCCCAGATGCAGCCTGGTGCGCAAATCCCCGGCCACCAGGCCCGCAGCCACCTGCCTGGCATCAGTGCTCCGCGCCCTCAGCCGCCACCCGCTCCTCGCTAGTGGACACAAGGTCTCTGCTCCGAGGACAGCCCGGCGAGGAGCCGAGGGTGTGCATGCAGACCTTGGCTTCCAGAACAGAGGGTGTGCATGCAGACCTTGGCTTCCAGAACAGAGGGTGTGCATGCAGACCTTGGCTTCCAGAACAGGGCCGGGAGGTGCAGTGGAAGAGGGGACCTTGCCACGTGAACCGTGAATAGCGCCCAGTGGTTTTTTTGGAAGAGACCCAGAAAGTGGCCTTGGTCTTGGCGGGCGGAGGAGCTGGGCGCTGGGACGCCCTTCGGGGATGGGGATTCGGGGAGGACCTGAGCGAAGTTCCCAGGGCGGGTTTCCAAGAGCCTCTGCGCGCAGCCGGCTGCACCTCTGCGGAGAGTGTGAGCGCGGGGCACGCCGCTGTCCAGCTCCCCGAGCGACCACCCGGCCATCTCCGAGCCTTTCCAACCCAGAAGCCAACTTGAGAGCCATAGGATGATCTCGGGGAAATAACGCACTTCGGTGAAGTCATAACCTTTTAATTTTCTTATGAGCGGAAATATTTTAATACCGAACAACCTTGCCCCCCATTTTCTGTCTGTCTTCAAATCCAGAGACCCAGGACTCCGGTCCTGGGAAGACAGTTCCTGGTAATTGCTCTGGTTCTTCCCTCCAGAGCCCCAGCCCAGCCTGCTTGGAGAGCTTTTGACATTTTGTAAAACTCCACGGGGGGCCCTCGCCCAGTGCGCGCCCAGGAGGGCGCGGCTTCCGGCAAGAAACAATTTGAAACAGAACAAACTCTGGTCCCAGCACAAATGCTTGGAAAGCCCGTGACAGGTGCGTTTGCCTACGCAGAGCTGGCAGAGCTCTCTGCTGGGCTGAAGGACACTTCCCTCTCAACACCCAACCCCGGGAGCACGCCCAGGTAAGGAGGCTTTCTGATACTTCAAACTGCCTCAGCTCGAGTAGCTGGAGTCTCCTTGTAGCCGAGACCACGTGATCGCCCAGGTGGTGCAAGTTAATAGTCAGTTACTTGTCTGTGTCCTGGTTTCCTGGTCTGGAATGGGCATAGTGGAATAGTATTAGCACTAAGTGAGTTATTCCTAGGAAAGCCCTTAGAACAGTGCTTGGCATATGAAACTGCTCAGTGAATGTCCAGGTTATATTATGTTGTTAGGGCATACATAAGGAGTTAATTTTTGAGGGTGATAAGTGGTCCACAGTGAACCAGGGGATGAGACAGGCGCTGAGATGAGGAAGGTGTTTACATGGGGTGGGGGTGGGGGAACCTGAGCACAGCAGAGAGCCAACCTTGTGGATGGGTGCGGGGAGGGGGAGGTAAAGCAGAAGAAGCAGGAAGTGGCACCACCTGGAGAGGAGACTCACTGAAGGTGCCTGGAGGATTTAAGGGGCCAGTGAGGCTGACACCTGGCCATGACCCTGGGCAGAGTATAGGAAAAGGCCGAGAGATTCCCGGGCTCAGATTATTCAAAGTCTTGTAGATTCCATCCGAGTTTGTTTCAGTCACATGTATTGGGAAGTCACTGCAATGAAACACACCCGCATTGTTTAACAGCAATCCCCGCAACCATGCAGAAAAAAAATACGAATTTCCAGCCACTTTACTTGTGGAGGCCTCTCACCTCCAATTATGGTCCAGCAATTTTATAAATAGATTTTTATTTGCCCTGGGGTCAGCTGCTTGACCATTCCTTAAAGAATGTTGCCATCCTCCTTGGATGCTCTGGGCTCCCCTTCTCTCTCCTTTCAGGAAGTGAGGAATAAAAGAAGAGATGGTCATTCATAGCTGTTCATGATTCTGACAGCATGTCCGCGGATAGCAGATCATAGCAGCCCAACGCAGCCTTGGTCTGTTCTTCCCAAGTTCCCCCAGTGGAGTGCTCCTGTTTCCCGTGGAGGGCCCAAGGCTTCTAAGTTTGGCCTTTCCTGGAGAAACGGAGTCTCCCGATAGCCATCTCGAATATCTCAACTTAAGAAATATAGGATTTGTATATGAGCAAATGGGGTTTCTTAGGCTTAAAAAAAATCCCAGTGGGTATAAGAACAGGAAAGACATTTTGTTTCTAAGAATAAAAACCAAAAGAGTGTCAGCATTGTATGCCTCTGCCTTAGGTTTTCTTGTGCTCAGGTTTTTCACGTGCATGAGGGCTCCCCCACCCCTGTTCTTCTTCTGTGAGAATCCTTGGTCAGCTTTTATCATAAATAATACTCTTTTAGGCTCTGCATGTGTTTGCTAACCGGCCAAGTTATTGGAGCATACATTCTCTTGCCAGTTTTATCACAAATTATATACTGTGGAGGATAAGACCAAACTCTGGCACCAAGCCCCAATTAAGGAGCAGAATAACACTTCCTCTCTTTTGTGGCACCTGTCTTTGCTCACAACCTAAATAACAGGAAATATTGGGTCACATGGCAGTTGCAAAAGGTGCTACATTAAATGCTTATTTTCACGTACCTGGTGTTTCCTTAAAGCATCATTTTTACATGTTCTGAACCCCAAACAACCCTTAACATTTTGTTTAATAAGAAAGTCATTGAAGTATTTTTAAAAATTTCTTTATTGATTATGGTGTTACATATGTGTCCTTATTCCCCCAGTATCCCTCCCCCCATGCCCTTACCTTCCCCCCTGCCCCCTCCCCATTGTCCTCTGTGTCCATTGGTTAGGCTTAGGTGCATGCATACAAGTCCTTTCACTGATCTCTTCGCCTTATCCCCTCCCTCCCCTACCTTCCCTCTGAGGTTTGAAGGTCTGATCACTGTTTCTCTGTCTCTGGAACTGTTTTTGTTCATAAGTGTATGTTGTTCATTCCATAAATGAGTGAGATCATGTGATGTTTATCTTTCTCTGACTGGCTTATTTCACTTAGCATAATGTCCTCCAGTTCCATCCATGTTGTTGCAAATGTTAGGAATTCCTCCCTTTTAGCGCAGCGTAGTATTTCATTGTGTAGATGTACCACAACTTTTTAATCCACTTATCTGCTGATGAGCACTTAGGCTGTTTCCAAATCTTAGCTATGGTGAATTGTGCTGCTATGAACATAGGGGTGCCTATATCCTTTCTGATTGACGTTTCTAGCTTCTTGGGATATATTCATAGAAGTGGGCTTACTGGGTCAAATGGGAGTTCCATTTTTAGTTTTTTGAGGAAACTCCATACCGTTCTCCACAGTGGCTGCACCAGTCTGCATTCCCACCAGCAGTGCACCAGGGTTCCTTTTTTCTCTCCGCATTCTCGCCAACATTTGTTGTTTATTGATTTGTTGTTGATAGCCATTCTGACAGGTATCAGATGGTACCGCACTGTCATTTTGATTTACATCTCTGAAGTATTTGTTGAGTGAATTAATGGTTAAGTAGAAAGAGCTATCAATATAAAATTCAAGACTTAGGGTTTCTAATTACTGTGAGTCCTTGGACAAATTACTTGACTCATCTTGGACTTCAGTGTAACAAATTGTCTTAGTAGTGACTTAAAATAACAAACTTTTATTGTCTTATCTGGTTTCTGAGAGTCAAAATCCAGGAACAGCCTAGCTAGTTGGTTCTGACTCAGGATTTCTTGTGAGAGGGCATCACGATGTTGGCGCTGCAGTCATATGAAAGGCTTGATTTGTACTGGAGAGTCTGCTTCCAGACTCACTCATGTAGTTGTTGGTAAGAGGTCTCTAGTTTTTCACCACGTGAGTCTTTCCCTAAAGACTGCCCACAATATAGTATCTTGACTCCCCCTGGTGCAAATGAGTGGAGAGGGACTGAGACAACAGCCTGGTGCAATGTGGGAGGAGACTACAGGGTGTGAATACTGGGAGGAGGGGTCATTGGGGGCTTCCTACCAGAGGTTCCAACAGTATAACATAGGGAAGAGCTTTGTAGGCAGCAAAACACCATCGCTCTAAGCTACCCTCCCTGAGGCTGTTTCTTCCAGATGCAGTCACAGCTAGCTGCTAGCTATTGGCAGAATTGTGCAGAGAGCCTCATTTTGTCCTAAATTTTACCACTTCCCTCTGTTAGCACAAATTTGGCCCTGCTGGAGCTGTCTCTTGTTCTTTTTTTTTTCCAGTTTCTTTAATGCCATCCTGTCCCTCACCATTCTCATCCCCAAACTGTGTCCTATTAACTTCTGTCAGCTCAATCCCAGCTAAGGCTCACTAATTATTAGGGTGTCCAAAAAAAAAAAAAAAAAGACTTGAGAAGCTGGGTTTTAGAAGAGGACCGCTGAAGATCCCGTTCCGGGTGACCATGATGGGGAGATTACAGGCCGTGTTGCTGATACTATGAGGAAGGGGGCCCCCTTGTAGCACCTCTGAAGTGACATCACTTCACTCTCGGTCTGCTTCTGAGCTAATGCTGATATCTATAGTTATATAATAGGGGAAAGGACAGTGTTTTCAATAAATGGTGCTGGGAAAACTGGACAGCCACATGGAAAAGAATGAAGCTCAACTACTATCTTGTGTCATAAAAATTAACTCAAAATGGATTAAAGACCTAAATGTAAGATCTAAAACCATATAACTCCCAGAAGAAAACATAGAGGGTAAGCTCCTTCACATATGTCTTGGTGATGATTTAAAAAAAATCTTGACACCAAAAGCAAAAGCAACAAAAGCAAAAATGAACAAGTGGGACAACATCATTCTAAAAGCTTCTGTACAGTAAAAGAAACCATCAACAGAATGAAAGTTAAAAAATAAGAACAATAAAGCAAAAAAAAAAACAACACACACACACATAACTATCAATAGTTGAATCTAAAAATCAAAATAAAAGAGCAGGAAATATAATGAACAAAATAAACTGATGAATAAAATAGAACCAGAGGCATGGAAACATGCCACAGACTGAGGAGTCTCAGAGAGGACTGGGGGGTGGGGGGCAGGAAGAGACTAAGATCTTTGATTATTTCCCACTTATTTGGTTTGCTTTGTAACTGTCACTGATTCTCCCCAGTCTTCCCATAGCTTCTCATAATTTCCCTCGAGGTCAGCCATATCAGATAGTCTACCATTCTCATCTCTTTCTCAGAGACATCTTTTCTGAGGCCCTTTCCTTCTGGGTTGACTTTCCTATTTTCCATTTCTCCTATCTTCTCCTTTCATGTCCACTCCATGTTTTGTTGGAGTGGAACTTCCAGTGTGTTTATCAGGTTGAAGAGATGGCATAACAGTGGCAGTCTTCTAAGTCCCACTGCTCCAATGCGGAATGGTTGCTTTTCTGTCTGGTGCCTGTGTTCTCCCTTCATCTTCACTCAGAACATTTTCCTTCTCCCGGAGCTTCAGTTTTTGTGTCCTGTCATCCCCTTCTTATTTCATCTTTCATGCTTCTTAGTTTTATTTGTCCTCACTTGTGCTCCTCTCCTGAGCTCTGGCCCCCTACCTCTAACTTTCTGAGCTCCTCTCTGTCTTACCTCGTGACATTCTTTCTCCTCTGCCTTACAGGGGCCAGTGCCCTCATGCCACCTGTGGCAGTCCTGCCCTTTGGGAAGTAGCACATGCCTCTCTACTCTTAGTAGAACGCTCCCTAAAAAACATACAAGGGAACAGTTATATCTGGAACAGCCCTGACCTAGGGATCTGGGAGAGCTGACATCTCTGATTCTTATGTGAGTTAGCGGCAAGAGGGAAAGTTCAGTCCTGACCTAGACCTGGCAAAGCCTCCCCAGCCTAGGTGTTGATGAAGGGATTGGATAGAGGAGGGGATCTGTCTTTCGAGGTCATTGTCCACAGGAATTTCCGTCAGACCGGTGAGGCAAGACCTAGGCTCAGAAAGTAATTTGAGAGCTTTTTTTGGAGTTTCTAGCAGGGGAACACAGCTACTAGTACATGGACTCTTGACTAAAGACCAGTCCCCTCCTCTGGAGGGAAGGTCGTCCTCTTTGACTGAGCTCACAGCTTCGACAGTAATGCACATGGATCAGTGAAGCAGGAAAGGGACATCTGCCTACCCAGCCAGGTCAGTTGAATCAACCCTGGTAATCAGTGGGTTGACAGATGTTTTAGCCAGATCACCCTCATATCCAGAAAGCAATTTGAGAGCAGGCAATTATAGCAGGTAGCAGCCAACAATTATTGAAGTTTTCTTTTCTCACATTGTATACCAGGTGCTACGCAAAAACTCTTTACATGCATTATTTTATTTCATACTCAATAAGCCTGGGTGGAGGAATTCGTTGTTATCCCCATTTTGAAGAGAAGGAAACTGAGGCCCCCTAAAATTTAAGACAGTGCTGCCCCAAGTCAAAGAGCTAGTAAATGCTGGATCCAGGATTTGAACTCGGGTTCAAGAGCTCTTATCTTGCTACCCTGATTCCCCTCAATATGACCTAGTGTCAACTTGGATGGAACCTAAGCATGGTCGGAAGCAGAGGAGGACAGCACAGATCCTCGAGGGCTAGCTCTTAACAGAAAGCTCCTTGAGCCGGGGCCTTGACCCTCTTCTTTCAGGAAAGGATGGGAAAGATTGTAAAAGTGGAGGAGAAGAAAGGAGGAGGCAGTTCAGGTTGGGAGGTATGTGCGTTGGGGCAGGTACAGGAATGGGATGAAGGACTCATTGTGAGCTGGGGAAAGGTGAAAAGTAAGGTCAACCAGATATCAATAGCATTCAATGGCAGAATGAGGGGCTGGCAATCTATCAGATGGGCAACTAAACCTGTTCATTTTGGAGATGAGTGAGTGATTGAAAATGGGACTTTAGGAAGTTCAATGTGAGAAGTTATATAGATGGATGGAAGTGGGAAGAATTTGGAAGTTAGTCTGTACTTATTTACTGTCACTATTTATTCCGGGTAAGCATTTGCAATGTCTCTGCTTAATACAACATTTTTTTCCCCAATAAATTTCCCTAAATTCTTACTTGTATCAGAAAGCAGAATGTCCAGTTTGCTGATGAGGACTTATTTTGGTCTGTTATTATTATGGTTTTAACCAAATATATCTTGCAGCAGTTCTTTGCTAAAAATATTTTTAGGTTTGCACTCACTATGCTAGAGTGGATTGATCCCCTTATCAACCTATGTTCAACAGCTACAGTCAGTAGGATAATTTTAGCCATGATTAGACTTCTCTACAAATCAGGACAGTCCGTTTCTAATCCCCAAATTATCATTTAAAAGTTAATCTCCATCCTTGTATTGCACAGTGCTTATTATACACAGAGATTATTTGTTTATTAATCTCCACAATAGACACAGATAATGAGAGAAAGAGGCCTCCTTGGAATGGTGTGTCAAGGGCCACTTAGGTACTTGCAGGCCATGGGGTGAGGATTGGCACATAGGTCTGTCTGATCCTGTTCTAGTGGACTGCCTTGCTGGAATGCTTGTTTAAAGATGTCCAAATGTAGGGCATCTTTATTGGACGTGTGAGGATGGATTTGAGTTGAGTAAGAAGGTCAGATATCTTGAAGTTCCTTTGTGGTTCTGGCTGGTGGCACAGGCCCCCCGCCCCTACTCCCATTTGTGAACCATCCTATTGTGATGCTCTGTCTTGTGATAGGCAATGCTGATTGCCCCAGCTAACAGTCATTTCCCCTAGTCTCCTTTGCTAATCAGACCTTGAGTCTTTTCAAAGTCCAAGTACCCAGGGGCTGTTGGATTAAACCTGTAATAGAGTGTCCATCTGCTTTCTGGTGATTGGCTTAAAGATGGGCATGTGACCCAGTCTGCTCTGGGATGGGGTTCTAGGAAAGTTTTTCTTGCTCTTCAAAAGACATGCACAGCCAAAACCGGTTTTGCTCAGTGGATAGAGCATCGGCCTGCGGATTGAAGAGTCCCAAGTTTGATTCCTGTCAAGGGCATGTACCTTGGTTGCGGGCACATCCCCAGTAGGGGTGGTGCAAGAAGCAGCTGACTGATGATTCCCTCTCATCAGTGTTTCTAACTCTCTATCTCTCTCTCTTCCTCTCTGTAAAAAAAAATCAATAAAATATATTTTTTAAAAAACATGCACAGAAGGAAATGATTCCCAGTTTTTCTGTTTTGAGATGCTGTTGTCTACATGTTACCACTTCATCATTGGAGCTAAGGTGGCTTTCTTAGAACCTTTAAGGGATGGCTGAATAGAACACATCAAGAAGGTGAGTATGCCAGAACCGGTTTGGCTCAGTGGATAGAGTGTCAGCCTGCGGACTGAAAGGTTCCAGGTTCGATTCTGGACAAGGGCATATATCCTGGTTGTGGGCATATCCCCAGTGGGGGGTGTGCAAGAGGCAGTTGATCTATGATTCTCTCATCGATGTTTCTAACTCTCTATCCCTCTCTCTTCCTCTCTGTAAAAAATCAATAAAATATATATTTTTTAAAAAGGTGAGGATGGGGCATGGTACAAGGGGAAGAATCTAGTTCCTTGATGACTTTGCCTCATTGCTGAATAACCACTTTGGAACCCAATTTTGAAACTTCTTGATATGTTAGAGAATTCATTTTCCTTTTTGTTTAAGTCCTTCCTGGTTAGGTTTTCTGTTGGCGCAGTCAAAAGCTCCCTATTTATTGCAAAGCCTCCCTTCTTCACCATCTCAGGTTTTGTCTAGGCTTGGACTTAGCTGGAGTTATACAACCTGGCTAAGCTTTTACATGTAGAGTTTGAAGCTCTTTTGGTACACACATCTGTGTCTTATTTTTATGGATTTTCTGTTCAATTGTACTCTATGTTCACGTACTTTAATGTAGTAAAATTGTGATTATTTTTACTGACCAGTTTATTTGGGTCGGCATCAGCTTGCTGTATAAATAACCACTCGGTTTTACAACCCAGGAGGAATAGAAATAAGCTGGGCTGAATTTCTCCCTCTAATTATCTTAGAACAGTAGATACTTTCTACTTTACAGCTGCTGGGAAGCATGATGTGGCCCCAATGGGCCTGGGAGTGTGGAGACCCCCCCACCCCCCATACACACACTCATACACTCACATTATAGCTTCCTAGCTCCTATCCTGAGTCTTATGATTGTGCTGATTTCAGCAGTCCTGTTGCAGCTGTGTGGCTGTTTAGGCGTCCCTCTATTCATCTATTGTTCTGACGGCGCTCCCTTCAGTGAGGCTGCACTAAAGAGCCTCCAGACTGTAGTCATTTCCCCAGTGAAAGTCTGTTATCATCTCTCCATGTTCAAACTTGGCTGTTTCTTCCCCATCTTTTTTACCCTCCCCGTCTCAGAAGAAGAAGTGTTCTTCTTTTTCTTAAAAGTTCCCTCTACCACTGCACCATTCCTCTGTCATCTTCCTACTCTGGGGCCTGGGCCCTTTTTACTAACAAGCTTCTGCAAAAATGTAATCTTTTCTGCCTAGAGATGGACTCTAGTTTCTGTTGTCCTAGGACAAAAAACAAACAAACAAATAAAAAAACCCCCCAAAACAACAAGCTGACCGTACTTCTTCCTCAATGTACCATCTCATGATTCCTTTTCCCTTCACAAAATCTTTCTTGCTTTTGAATTACAGGAGAAAGAGGAGAGAACTGAGCTGATTTTCTCCCTGTAATGATCATAGAATAGTGGGTTCTGCTCTAGATTTCTAGAGTGGAAAGTTCATGCCTTTGGTTTTTCCTGCACCTCTGGTCTTGCATACCCTCCCTCTGTTCCCTGAGTCCACAAAGTACCAAAAGTGAACGAGCAAAGGCAGCCAGACTCTCCTAATTACAAATGCATGACTTTTGCTCAGCCCTGCTTTTCCTTGGCCATCTGCAGCAGTTGGTGGTACTGTCCATCCTCTAAACTTTCCTGTCCAAAGGGTGCTGACTTCAGTCTTTTGCCTTCTCCCTTTTCACTTGCTCTCTGGGAGAGCCCAGTCCTGCACTGAAACATATCAGCTGAGTTAAGATGAGCTTATAGCCAAGAACAGTCTGGTTAATCTTGTACCCGGGACACTTCAACATCTTGTATCTAATAGCGCAACAGATGTCTGCTCAATGGACTCAGACCTGTCTTCTGCTCTGACCTCTTCACCAAGTCATAGTCCTGCTTCTGATTTCTTCTGTCCAAAGCAGAAAATAGCTATTTTTCATCTATGCAAACTCCCCACTCTTCTTCCTATTTCTGCCTGTAGTGGCATTCTTCACTGGGGCTGGGAATGTCGGTATTCTCATGGACTCTTCTTTTTCCTTCTCTCATATGCTGCCAACCACCAACTCTTCTTTCTTCTTAATGCCTGCCTCCTTTTCTTTTCCCATCTTTAGCTCTTGTCGCTTCATTCAAGTGACAAGTGCTTCCTTTGTTTCCAACCAGTGCATGCAGTAAGCACATTTCTGTTTTAAAACAGAACTTAACACTCCTCCTGTGGTGCCTGTATTAAGAAGCCGCAGATAACATGGAGGAGGTGTCCACTGCTTTCTTGGCCTATAGGGAAATATCCAATTGGTTTTCCCCAGACCCTCTTTGGCTAGGGAGAACCTTTCCCTCTGTCTGTCTGCCACCCCAAGAGGTTGGGACTGTTAGAGAATTGATTTCATGTAGATGGTGCGGTCAGTTGGGGCAGAGAGAAGCTAGCGGTGTCCTCAGGTTGATGACACTGGGTTTGATTCAGCTTGCTCTCAGCAACCTGGTTGTCAAGTTGCAATGACTCTACCAATCTCCCTTCCAGGAGGACTGAATTTCCCCTTTCTTCCCGTAGGCCTCAGTTGCCCCATGCTTTCTCCTCCTCCCCTTTTCCGTAGTGAGTCTAACTTTGATTCAGGTAGTAGAAAAACCTCCCTGGGCAAACAGTCACCCACATCCTCTGCCTTTGCTTTGAGGCACTTGGTCTTTGTAGTTGCTTCCTAATTGAGTGACTCACAGTTATAGAGATGGCAGAATGAGAGGAAAAGACCTTCAGGTCACCTGCAAGAGAGTAAGGGAGAAGGCAATATGCTGAAACACAGTTAATAAGGAAACAACCTTGCCACTCTTACATGATATCTCTCACTTTAAAGGAAATTTCAAGGATCTGAGCTTTAGCTTTCTATACAATAAAGCAGAGGTAATAGTGCCTTCCCCACAGGTTGATGTGAGGATCAAAAATGAAATACCATCTAGCAGAAGTCCTGGCTTGGAACAAATAGGAGCAGAATAAAGTGTTATTTACTTCATTATTCCTCCTCCTTCACCATATCTCCAGATAGCCTATCACTCTCACCCTTTAAGTTACATACGTTGTATCTTCTCCATTTCATTGGCCAGAACTGAGTCACATGACTGAGTTGTTAACCCCAGGTGAAGTCTGGATTTCTGTCTTGATGTTGAAAGTTCCCAGTTTCAAACTGTTACTGAATTTAGTGTAATATTTCGTCCTACATTTTCTCAGTTAATAGGAACTCAACATATCCCCAATCAGGTCAAGGTCTGTAAAATATACAGGTCTTAGAAAGAGGTCTTTATCTGTTAAAGAGTGAGGAACAGCTGTGCTAGAATATCTTTCAAGCCTATTGCACTCTTCCTTTTGTGGTTCTTATTTGCTTCTCTTTCCTTTCTGTTCTTCCAGGGGCTTGGAGGGTATTCAGGGTTGAGAAATAACAAGAAGTTAGCAAGGGCACTGCCAGGCTACTTTTGCCAATGGGAGGGGTAGGGCTTCTCCAGAAGAGGGCAGAGTGGACACAGCATAAGGAGCTTGGCTCTTGATGACGACTCAGTAATTGCCTATTGAATTTGATGAGCTCTTATAGGAAGGACAAGAGGGAGCCTGTGTAATTGCTTAGTGAAGAATTAGCCCAGGCGTGGGCAAACTACAGCCCTCAGCCCGATCCGGCCCGTTTGGCTGTTCTATCCGGCCCGTGCAGAGCCAAAAGAGCGGGCCGTACCCTTTTATGTAATGATGTTTACTTTGAATTTATATTAGTTCACACAAACACTCCATCCATGCTTTTGTTCCGGCCCTCCGGTTCAGGTTAAGAACCCATTGTGGCCCTCGAGTCAAAAAGTTTGCCCACCCCTGAACTAGCCCGAAGATGAGGAGCGATCTGTTTATGGTGGGACAATTTAAGCCAGTTTCATTCAATTCAGTGCATTTCTTCTGAGACCTAATATGTATAAAGCATCATGGTTGGTGTTGCATGAGCTACCACAGTATGTAGTTCACACTCCTGCCATCAAAGTCAAACATGAGTTATGTCACATACAAGATACCACATGGCACATGCTACTAATCCAATGGATGAGCAAAATTGCAGCATCTGAAAAGCAATAAACGAGTGGCTCTTCAGACTATATTGAAACCTTGTAATTCTACCTGAAGGACTGACTAATAGAACTAAGATCTGATCAGGTGAAAATGGGATGAGTGGCCAATCTGGTCTCTAGCCCAGGTTTCCAAAGTGTGCAGACACTGGAATCCATTAGATGTTACTAAGAGTTAAAAGAAACAATGATGCCCAAGTCCAGTACTTTTAAGAAACTCTAGGTTAAAAGTAGATATAATGTTTCTTCTTTTTTTTTTTTCCACTGCAAAAAAGCTTTGTTGTTTTATTTGATCCAATGCATGGGGGAGGGCTTCAGAGTGGTTAAAAGAATGGTTGGGAAGAGGCTCAGGTGAAAGCCAGACACCAGGGGGAAGCAGAGGGGCCCCATAAAGGCCTCTGGGTTCCAAAGGCTCCTAGTCGTGCTTGAGGATGAGCCTCTTGAAGAGATACTCGCCTCGCCCAGCCTGGGGCCAGCCAGCCTGCGGGTGAATGTTAGTCAGGTGTCGCCCATGTACTTGATGAGTTTCACCTCCTCACCCAGGAAGTGCTTCTCCAGGAAGTCACCGAGCTGAGTGGGGTCTGTGCGGTAGAACCAGGACCTGCAGCTCCAAAAAAGCCTGGTTCAGATTCCTCTCCAAGGCCAGGTGGCTGCCATGGCATCCTGAGTTTTGCCCCAGTCATCTTGGGAAAGTTCCAGTGAGTCCTGGAAGAGAATGCCACCACCACGCTCATTTACAATTTAAGAGACGCTCTCGCTTTTTCTGTGCCAACAACTCTCAGAAGAAGTGGCCCCCACACACCCACCCTCGAGAGCCACATCATTCCTGTCGGAATGGAAGCCCAGAGAGAGGTAGGTGTGGGAGGTCCGCAGATGCAGGCTGGCCAGGCAGTTGACCACAGCCTCCACTTTGGTGGAATAATTCTGACTAATGTGGGAGCTCATGGTTGTTCGGCAATAAGGAGTTAAGGTAGAAAAGAAAAAAACAAAACAAAACAAAACAAAAAAAACCCCGGTATGTTGGCTGGTCCCACACGTGGTTCTGAATGTGGTGACAGGATAGGATGCAGGACAGTGGTTGGAGGCTGGAAGAAGGGCCATTCCTGGGTCTGTTCTATCCAAACACTGTTGAAGCAGGAGACAGATCTGGAACTGCTGGGGGCACTGACCATATAAGGTTTCTTTACTGTGGATTTTCTATAACCTTTAGTGTGCCAATGGGCTTTGTGAAACTTTAAGAGAAGAATGCTGTGTATGAATCATTTGCCAAATTTATTTAGCCAAGGAATTCTTTCTTCAATGGTCTGGTCTAGTGGAATATGTTTTGGGTATGACTGCCCCAGCCTAATCAAATCTAATGATAGTATCCATTGAAAATGAAGCACCTGGCCTTAGCTGGTTGCTCATTGGTTAGAGCCGCAGTCAGCAAACTGCGGCTCGGGAGCCACATGCATCTCTTTGGCCCCTTGAGTGGGGCTCTTCCACAAAATACCACGGCCTGGGTGAGTCTATTTTGAAGAAGTGGCGTTAGAAGAAGTTTAAGTTAAAAAAATTTGGCTCTCAAAAGAAATTTCAATCGTTGTACTGTTGATATTTGGCTCTGTTGATTAATGAGTTTGCTGACCACTGGGTTAGAGCATTGGCCCACAGACTGAAGGGTCTTGGGTTTTATTCTGGTCAAGAGCACATACCTTGGTTGCAGGCTTGATCCTGGTGCTGGTCAGGGAGTGTGCAGGAGGAAACCAATCAATGTGTCTCACATCAATGTTTCTCTCTCCGTCCCTCCCCCGCTCTTCCACTCGCTCTAAAAATGAATGGAAAATGTATCCTCAGGTGAGGATTTTTTTTTTTAAAGAAGTATCTGTAACTGGAAATGGTGGATTCTCTCTTGATAATACACAATTGCCATGTGAATGGAATTGAGATCAACCTACTTTATCCTCCCATATTTCTGATCTTGATCCCTGTTTGGAACTGACATCTCTCTTTTGGGAAAATGGTTAACAATGGGGTTACTTTACCTCGGGAGTAACACTTAAGTCAATACCACCTCTGTGTGTGGCCAGGGTGATTCTCCAGTAGCACCTACAATTGGAGACCTATTTGTCTCCAATATTCCCAAAACACAAATTTGATTTGAAAGTGAAAAAGAGTCCAACAAGGATTCTCAATGAAAATTTGAAATATAATTTATATTAATACAATGTGTTTTAGGTAAATTAGTTATCCAAAAATACCGATCCAACTATGATGCCTATTTCAGGGCAGCCATGATGGCCCAACTCCCTCGGGGTTAGTTCTGATGCACTATCCTGACCAGGTTCATGCTTCTTGGCTTGAGAGCAAGAAGCCATCTCCGTTGAGTCACTAGAGTCTGCTGAAAAATATACAAGAATAGTATTGCCCTAACTGGTTTGGCTCAGTGGATAGAGCGTGGGCCTGCAAACTCAAGGGTCCTGGGTTCAATTCCAGTCAAGGGCATGTACCTTGGTTGTGGGCACATACCCAATAGGGAGTGTGCAGGAGGCAGCTGATTGATGTTTCTCTCTCATCAATGTTTCTGACTTTCTATCCCTATCCCTTCTTCTATGTGAAAAAAATTAATAAAATATATATTTAAAAAAGGAATATTATTAAGAGGATTACAAAATTAATTGCTCCTGTTTTAAGCACACAATTTTAGATTTGTGATAAAATATTATTTTGAAAGTCGCCTTTGATTCTGCTAAGTGCCAGTTACAAGTTATAAAATGATACACTTTTTTTCCTGCTAAAATTTTATATGAAATGGTGAGAAATATATTTTGAAATATAGGATATATTTTGAAATCAAGCTGTCAAAGTTTCATAAGCCATCTCTACCGATGATACTAAAATACTTCATATATGACTGAGGTATAATTATAAGAGAATGGGGTTGATTTGTATGTATGGTTGATAAAATCTGTCTCATTTCTCTATAGTAGTACTTCAAAGATAGAAAGTAGAGTATAGTAACACTGGAGTCAAACTTGTTTCAATTTTTTCAAGCTTAGGCAAGTCACTAAAATTTTCTAAGCCTCAGATTATTTAACTATAAAAAGTGTACAATAAAAGTTTCAACCTGAAGAAATTATGTTCAATAAGATGGGTTGAGGAAACACTAAAATCTTCTACTCATACACCAAGTCACCAAAAGGAAATACATAGCCAAGTTTTAAAACAAGGGACTTGTGATAGGGTTAGAGTTAAGGTTAGGGTTAGGCTTAGGGTTAGGGTTAGGGGACTGTCTGTGTACTAGACATGAGAGTCGTTCTTAATGGAAAAAAAGCAGACCAGGAACCAGGTCAGTAAGCAGAAGCCACCATACTGCTGCTTGAGGGCCCAGGTGACCTCTGGACTTTGTATATCTCTATGGGTCTGAAATGGCTGCCACTGTCATAAGACTTGCCCCATCCAGCAAGAGGGGACAAACTATATAGGTGACTCACAAATAAACTGACCAGTAGCTTGGGAAGGTCACTATAAAAAGAGAGAGAAAGTGTGAGAGATTGTATTTTTAACTGGCCATAAAAACATCTCCCATCCCACATTCTCTATTTATAATATAGCGTCGACACACCTTCTGAAAGCTGGAAACTACATTACTATCCCTTAAATTTGGGCAGGTTTATGACTATGGCCAAAGTGGTTATAGGGACTTTTAAGGATAATTCATAAAAGGTAATACAGCTTCCACATTGGTCTCTCAGATGTTGGCTCTTGAAACAAAATCACTTCATGAGGAAGCTTAAGTACTCCTTGTGGGGTCCACATGAAGAGAAACCAAGGCACCTGATTCTCAGCCTAGGCAGAGCTCCCATTATCTGTCTGTCTATTTATCTATCTATCTATCTATCTATCTATCATCTATCTATCTATCATAAATCTATCTATCCATCCATCCATCTTATTGGAAAAAAAAAAACACCTCAAATTATGATCTGAATAGCATATTGAATGAGATGAAGTGTGAACCAGTGAACCAAAAAGTTGAGCTAAGCAATTTTTCCAGAATATGATATAAAGAGAAAAACTGATGAAAAACAAGGAATAACAATGAGTGGAATGGTGCAGTCCTAGCTTACCTAAGGTGGAGAAACCAACAGAAGGGCAGCAACCACTACCCATAGATGACCATCCCACAAGCATTCTTTGAGTTAGATCACAGGATTTTGTGGAAAATCCATAAGTAACTTGAGCTTTCTCTCTAATTCCTATATAAGTGTGCTCCAGATAATACAGTATAAGCCAAACATCTACTAAAAACATAAAAATAAGTCTCACTTTTCTATAAAATGTGTTTATATTTTCCGTAAATTATATCTCATCTTTGTTTTCTGACAATCAATCAATATATGTTGTGTTCCTCTTATTCAAATACATTTCAGGTATGCTTTAAACTAAACTGTTTATTATTTGACAAAGCATGAAAAAAGTAGAGAAAGAATTGGAATAAATAGGAAGTTATAGGATTCTAATAGGAGCTGCAGAAAGAGAATTAAAGAGAGGCAATATTTTAAAAAATTTGAAAATTTCCCAGCATCTGAGATAATAATAAGTTTTTAAATTTAGATAGCCCATCAAGTGCAGAATAAGGTAAATAAAAATAAACCCATACCTAGGAACATTGTATTAAACTTCAGAACACTAAGGAAAACCAGAAAATTTTAAAAGAGAATTATAAAAGGCATACTAACTACAGTATGAATAACACAAGACTTTTATTTAACAACACTGAATTCAAGAAGATATAGAGAAGTATCTTTGAAACACTGGTAGAAAATAATTTTGAACTTATTTTTATACCCAGTTCAACTGTAATTCAAGTGGGCATGGTCAATAAATAAAATTTTAGGCAATAAGGATTCAGAAATTTTACTACTACATATCCTCACCAAAAGAACTTCTAAAAGATATAATCCAAAAGTTTTACAATTAAATAAGGTAATGCATAGGAAGTGTTTAGATAATATTAAATCTGCCCTTTAATCTACTATTAAAAGGAATAAAAATTCCTAGCAGCATTCTTCTCCTTTTCACATTATTCATGTCTTAAACACGAATGGCATTTTATGACCATGAAGCTCTGGAAAGAAAAGAAAGAACAAAAGAACCAGAGAAATGTAGATCCCGATATTTTTAGCCTATTGTACCATCTCCAGCAACTCACCTACTTTCTTGTATGTGAGAAAAATAAATTCCAATTTATTTAATCCATTGTTCATTGAGTTTATTGCCTCTTCACCCAATATATTCCTAAGTGACTTATTTTCCATTTTTTTCCTTATCTTTAAAGTATGAGCTATTAGGATTAAATGGGAAATTAGGTTAAATTTTCCAGTACCTAATACATTCTCTAGTAAATATTAAGCCTGCTTTTAATCCTCCAAATTGTAAGCCTAAGTACTATACTATCTTTATTATATTTGCATTCCCATTGCTTAAGCAATTCAGACCAATTCACTGGATATTTATTGAATGTCAATGTATAGGCTAACTAACTCATAGTAGGATAATTACTAACTCATAGTAGAATATCAATAAATATATGTTTAATGGATAGATGAATAAAAGCTTCAGAAAAGTCAATAGGAATTAGTACTCATTGTTGCCTTAAATATTGTCAAATCAACCATCTACCTTTTCTATTTCTTTCTGTTGTGCTAACACAATTTCGGTAGTGTTCAAAAGAGTGCTTCTTACCATCTTTTGCCATATTCCTAGCTTATTTGACTTTTAGCATTCAATAATTTTTAATTCATTCTGAAGAGAGCTGTAAGTAGCTGTAAGTGGAGAGGAAGAGTGACTTTTATTATCCTCTCTTTACTGACCCAGATTTGTCAATTTAAACTTGTTTCAACAGTTGTGAACCCCTTGAATTCTCAAACAAATAACCAAAGACAGCATGTACAGAATAGAGAGTTAGTTTTTTGTTGTTGAAATAATTCACACACATGGACACAAAATGTTACGAGTGTTAGTTTTTGAAAAGGGAGTGTCAGGGAAAAGGAAAAGGAAAGGATGAAAACTGAAAATCTACGAAAATACCCAAGAACATGATACACAAAGAAATGTCAGAGGGAAGCCATATCTATGAAATAGAAATTGATGGAGGAGTAGATGAGGTTATTCAAAAGGGTTTTGTAGAGGCTGCAGGAAATAGAACAATTTGGTCAGGTTGAGAAGTCTTACAGACTATTTCATAGAAAAAAAACCATCTAGAAATAAAAACAGAACTAAGCATCAGGTTTCATGTAAGAAAAGGACCATGTACCTAGGAAAGGTGTGGAGAAGAGCAAACATGTCAACACTCAGTCAGTGACTGGCATGTAGTAGAAGATTTGGAAGTTAGCTGCTCAATAATATGGAGACAAAATTAGAGTTTATTGGAAAGAAAACAGGCGTCTATAATCCCACTGACAGATGGACTTCCTGGGAGAGCAGAAGAGCCAAAATACATGTATAATAAAGACTCAGGCCCCAGCTGGTTTGGCTCAGTGGATAGAGCGTCAGCCTGCGGACTGAAGGGCCCCAGGTTTGATTTTTCTCACTCATAGGTCTGCAATTGGCTGAGCCACTGCTGGACTCAGCTGAGATTAGTTGCATTTAGCTTCAGAAGCTGGGGATTGAGTTCATGTCTTTTCCACGTGTCTTTTCACTTAGGAACCAAAAGCCACCTTGGGAGCATGTGCTTCTCATGGCAGATGGCAGAAACTCAAAAGCGATGAGTGGACCCTTGTCATAACACTTGACACCTCATCTTGGGACAGTCTTACAATCGCTTCTGTTAATAATCCATTGGTCAAAATAACTCATATGGCCAAGCCCAACATTAATGGGGAGGGAGTATATGGTGCTTACAGGGGGAGACACTGCAAGGTTACACGGCGAAGGATGTGAAAATATTATCTTACTGTAAGTGAATGAAGAATTAGGAACTGTAATTGCAACCTGCTGTATGTACACAAAAAGACCACGTATGCAGCATTATGCACAAGAGCAAACACTGGAAACAACCAAAATGTCTATTAATCAGAGACTAGACAAACAAAATATAGTATAACCATAGAATGTAACCTTATCCTATATAATAAAAGGGTAATATGTAAATCAACCAAACAGCAGAATGACCGGTCGCTATGATGTCCACTGACCATCAGGGGGAAGATGCTCAATGCAGGAGCTGTGTGTTCAGTGTGTTCCCACGTGGGAGCTCTGATCAGCCAGAAACCGGGATGATGGCTCCTTAGCGCATAGGCAGTGGCAGGAGCCTCTCCTGCTGCAGTGCTAAGCCAGACATCTCCTGGAATGCAAAAGGGCACAGGCCGGGCTGAGGGACCCTACCCTAGTTCACCGGGCCTCTAGTTCAATAAAAATAAGGAACAGAATTTTGATACATTTAAACCTCAAAAAATATGTTAAGTGGAAAAAGCCACACACACACACACACACACACACACACACACAGTGAATTATTCCATTCATTAAAAATGTCCAGAAAGCAAAATAGAGGCAGAAAATAGATTAGTGGTTTACTGGGGTTGAGTTTGGGAATAGGGAGTGATGGCACATAGGTAGAAAGGATCTTTTATTGGGGGGATGGAAATGTTCTACAATTATATTGCAGTGAAGTTGCTGAACTCTAATATTACTAACTAGAGACCTGATGCACGAATTTCGTGCATGGGGGTGGGGGAGCAGTGTCCCTCAGCTCAGCCTGCACCCTTTCCAATCTGAGACCTCTTGAGAGATGTCCTGTGGGATTGGGCCTAAACAGGCAGTTGGATAGCCCTCTCACAATCCAGGACTGCCTGCCTGCCTGCCTGCCTGCCAGCCTGCCTGCCTGCCAGCCTGCCTGATTGCCTGACTGATTGCCCCTAATTTCCCTGCTGGCCTGGTCACCCCTAACTGCCCTTTCTTGCCAGCTTGGTCGCCCCTAACTGCCCTACCCTGTAGGCCTGGTCACCCCTGACTGTCCTCCCCTGCAGGCCTGGTCCTCCCCCAACCCAACTGCCCTACCCTGCTGGCCATATTGTGGTGGCCATCTTTTGTCCACATGGGGGCGGCCATCTTGTGTGTTGGAGTCAATTTGCATATTACCTCTTTATTAGATAGGATCGTCATTGGACTGTACACCTAAATAAACTGTCTGCAATTATGGAAAGATTGTTCATTTGCAGCCCCACGTGGTTGAAAATGGAAGGTTTCAGGACCTGACTGGGAGAAAAGATGCCCAAACATTGACAATTGGGAGTTCTGCCCTGTGCCAAGCACAGCCACTCATACAGAGCACCTCATCAGCATTTCAGTGCCTCATTCTTGAGTATGAGAACATAGCTGAAGATCATTAGACATTTGAGGAAAACCTTTCACTTAAGATAGGAAGATCAAAATAAATAAAAAAATAGAAAAAGAACATGGTGACAATGCAGAGTGAGTCAAAGGGAACTGACAATGAAACCATGAGGCTGAATATACTCAGAAATATAAGGGAGATATTGTATTTATGACACTAGAAAAGAACAGGATGCTTATAAAAAGGGAACATTCAGAGAAAAAAGTTATTGGAAATAAAATATTAAAGCAGAAATGAAAATCTCCATAGAGGATTTGGAAGATGAAATAGCACACATTGGCAAAGGATGGAAATAAAAAAAAATAGAAGAAAAGATAAGGAAATTAGAAGAGTAGGCCAAGAAATCCAATATCCAAAGAAAAAGTCTTTCAGAAAGAGCAGAAAAATCAGAGATGAGGAAATGACCAAAGAAATAATTCAGAACAATTTCCTATGGTCACAGGGCATATATTTGTAGGTTGAAAGAATTCTTTGAGAACCTAGAGTAATGAAGGAAAAAAAAATACAAGGTGCATACAAAATTGTATTATCATACATTTACAAAACCCTGGAGATAAAGTATCTTAAAAACTTCTGGAGAAGATAAATGAATCCTGTAGAAAGGATCACACATCAGAAGATTACTTCACACAACAGCATCAATATAACTAAAAAACAGTAGAGCAAAATGTTTTCCAATCTAAATTACTATACTTAGCCAAATTTTCAGAAGTGTGAGAGAACAAAATTTTTTCCCTTCAGCATTCAGGTCTCCATGTACCTTCCTCATGCTGTTTCAAGGAAGGCACTGGAGGATGGGCTCTTCCAAAACGGGAGTCAGGACCAAGAAAGTCAAAAGGTGTGAGCTTCGAAAAAGTGAGAATCAACTTAGGAGAGAGAGGAGAGGAATTTTCAGAACGATGGTCCCATGATGATGGCTGTGAGAGCAAATAGCTCAAATGAGACAAATGCCCAGAGGGCTTCAGGAGAGATGGGAAGGAGAGGTACTGATAAAGTTCTAGGGCTGTCTCACTCTACTGAGACAAATTAGTGATGGTACATAGAAAACTAAGCCAAAGGGGGGAAAAAAGAAACAAGACAATTGTATAAAAAGAAAAGAAATGACAATACATTTCTTAACTATTTATAGCATTAATATCAGCATAATAATGCGCTTTCAGCCAAAATTTGTGATGTTACCATATAGAAAGGTTAGAAAGGGATAAATGGATTGTCTCTGTGAATCTAATATTCAGCATGATGACTGTCGTTAACAATACTGTATTGTGTACTTGAAATTTGCTGAGCGTAGATAAGTGTGCTCACCAAAAAAAAGAAAAGTAATCATGTAAGATGATGGATGTGTTAATTAATTTGTATGTGGTAATCACTTCACAATATGTACATATGTCAAATCATCACATTGTACACTTTAAATATTTATAATTTTTTGTCTGTTATACCTCAATAAAGCTAGAGAGCAGGGGAAATCTTCTCCATCCTTAGATAATCTACATTTTCATAAAAGCTGCAAGTCTCTTTAAAACTTGATCAGGTTCCTGCTTTCGTTCCCTGCACCATCACCTCCAGCCTCCTCTTCTCTACCCTCTTCCTCCACTCCTCTCGGATGTTCTTACTTCAAAATCTATTCTGTCTCCAGTTTATGAATATTCGGATCTTTACCTAAATCCTCCTGCTTAGTGAGTTGTAAGTTATGACTGTGTCTTCTGAAATTTAAGGAAGATAATATGGCTTCACATTTAATCTTTCATAGTTACCTAGTAACTCATCTGTCTCTTAGAAAACATCTCTCTCTTTAGTTCTGAGGTTATGTAATTGGTAATTACAGGTGTACGTGAATTCTGAATCCTTAAAGAACGCTTGTCTAAATCCACATCCATTCTGTTCTTTACCTTCTCTCTTTCAATGTGCTTCCCATGTTGTTGTTTTTTTGTGTGTGCACATGAATGTGTTTCTTAAGGGAAGAATATCCCTGCCTTCTCTGGTTCCTAAGATCTGCAGGGGATTCCAGTTGGTAATCCTCTCCTAGATATACTCTCTGCTTTTCCTGGGTCCTGGGCTACAGGACTGCATGGTAAAGGCTACTAGGGGAAGTCCATAGAGAATGAAACCGAAGGAGGCGCTGGCTAATGAGCCGGGCCCTGAGTCTGTGGGTCTTCATCACCCATTCCTCATGGATGACATGTGATGGATGGGGTGAAGTTATCGGAGGTCTGTTGTGCTAAGCTTAAAGACGTGCAATTGATTTGCAACTGGACCAGAGTCTCTAGCAAGACTGCATAACACTTCCCAGGATAATGCCTTTATTAGGCGTTTTCCAATTAATTTGTAAGGGCAGAGGTCTGACCTACAGCCTAGATTAGGAGCAAGACTTAGAGGGGCCAGTGATGGAAAAGATATAGGACAGGCCAGCCTTCCCAAGACTGCAGAGCATTGGTCTGTAATGGGAGACCACTGTTTCCTCGAGTTTTATGACTTTATTACCATCAACTCCTCTTTCCTCTCTTGTCAATCACCTTTTTGGCCCACCCCTTATCAGCATGCCCTAGATGTTGTTCTCAGTCCACCTCTTTTCTCAATCTGTGAACTCTCTCATTCACACATTTCTTTCCCGGAGCATGCTGATCACTGTATATTTAGCGGCCTGCCAGACCTCTCCAGCACCTTGACCTCAGCACATCAAAAGCAAAACACATTATCTGCTCTTCTCCTGACCTCAAAACTCCATTCCTCCTGCATTTCCTATCTTGGATAATGACACTGTCCTCTACTTTGTTGCCCAAGCAGACATCTTCAGTGTCATCCTTTTTTCCTCTCCCCAAGCTCTGTCTATTTTGCCTCCTTTTTCTATGCTGTCCACTTACTTTCACAACTACTGTCCTAGGCCAGGCCATTATTATTTCCTACTGGGCTGCCCTAATCTACCCTTAACATAGCTTTAAGCTTATCATCATCATCACTACAGCCAAGTATTTATTCCTTAACTTGGTATATAGACTACTTATAATCTATATCCTACTTACATTCCCAGCTTTATTTTCCCTATTGTCTTATCTTACAGCTATATCAGGTGGCCTGCCATTTTTAGACCATGTCACGATGTGTCATACTCATCTACCCTTGCACATCCTTCTGCCTGAAATGTCCTCTTCCTACATCTATCTGTGAATTATTCTTTCAACACCCAACCTACAAATAACTCTTCTTATGAAGTCTTCCTGGATTACTGGTTCCTCTCAGAGTTAATTGCTTCCTGCTCTGTACTACTAGTATGCCTTGTGCATATTTCATTATTCAATTAGTCACATTATGTTGACATTGTCTACTTTTTTTGTTTTTCTCCATAAACTTTGAGCTCGACTGGAGAGAGCTTGCTCATTTCTCGTTCTGATTTTCCAAATTACATAGGTTCAGAGGAGGTTCCAAGGAGGCCAAGCAAAAATGCATTAGAAGGAAGCCATTAAAACTGAACCGAGATGGATGAATCGTAGTGCAGAGTTTGCAGTTTGAGTCCAGGCATGTTAATTGAAAAAACAAGCAAACAACCACATACTTATTCTTCTGTTTTCTCTCCTTTTTTTTTAAGTTATATGTATTGGTTTTGGGGTTTTTGTATATGGTTACCATTAGGTTTATGAAAAAGAAAGTTTTATATATTCAGTAGTCCCTTTCTTTTGAATGTATGTAATTGATTTCACTCATATGTGAGATATAAAATGGAAACTCACAGACCCAGACAATAGTATGGTGGTTACCATAGGGAAGTGGTTGGGGGTGCTAGTAAAGGGCAAGGGGGATCAAATATATGATGACAGAAGATGAGTTGACCTTGGGTGGTGGGCACACAATGAGATGTGCAGATCATGTATCATAGAAATGTACAGTTGAAACCTATAATCTTTAAAAAAAAATATATATATATATATATATATATATTACTGACTTTTACAGAGAAGAAGGGAGAGGAATAGAGAGTTAGAAATGTTGATGAGAAAGAAACATCTATCAGCTGCCTCCTGCACACCCCCTACTGGGGATGTGCCCACAACCAAGGTACATGCCCTCCACCTGTATTGAATTTGGGACCCTTCAGTTCGCAGGCGGACACTCTATCCACTGAGCCAAACCAGTTAGGTTACAGACAACAGGGGGGTGGGGGCATGCTTGGGGGAGGGTTTGGGATGGGAATGGGGGGATGAGGACAAATATGTGATACCTTAATCAATAAAGAAAAAATAAAATAAATAAATTTATTGGTAAAAAAGAAAAATTTAAAAATTCAAAAAATATATATGATCTTATTAAGCAATGCCACCCCAATAATTAAAAAAAATTTTAAAGCAAAAAATACAATAATTTCTAAAATCCACCAAATCCAAAATTGCTAGAATATATTGTTTACAATGTCCAGTTTTCAACCAAAATTATGGAAATGCAAAGAAGTAGGAAAGTGTGGTACATAATAAGGAAAAAACTCAGTAAATAGAAACTATCTCTAAGAAGGACCAAAGATAAGATTTAATGGACACCAAAGCAGCAATTATAAACACAATCCAATAATCAAAGAAAAACACATTAAAAATTAAAGAAAACTTATTTTAATGAAAATAGGAAGAGTAGAGGCCAGAAGATAGCTTTTTCTTTTAGTATTTTGAGTATGTTATTCTATCAATTAAGAATTACATATCTAATAAAACTATTGTTTAAAAATAGAGGTAAGCCAGGACAATGTTTCAATGGTTAAGCATTGACCTATGATCCAGAGGTTGATTCAATTCCCAGTCAGGGCACATGCCCGGGTTGCAGGCTCAGTTCCCAGTATAGGTATGAGTGCAGGAGGCAGCTGATCAATGATTCTCACTCATTGATGTTTTTCTATCTTCCTCTCCTTTCCTCTCTGAAATCAATATATAAAGAAGCGAGAACTGAGTCATAAAAAGGTGAAATAGGGACATATATAATAATAAAATGGTAATATGCTAATTAGACCAGACATCCTTCTGGACGTCCTTTCAGACGAAGTTGGGGCAGGAGGGGAGTCCAGGTCCCGGGTGCCTGTGGGCGGCCAGAGGGAAGCCAGCCCAGGTTCTGGATACCTGAGGGAAGCTGGTGCTGGCAGCTGGGAGAAGGAAGGCCTACTCTTGCACAAATTTCATGCATCAGGCCTCTAGTTTTCATATAAACAAAAACAGAGGACTTATTGCCAGCATAAACACTAGAGGAAGTTTTTCAGGATAAAGGGAAATAACGCTAAATCTATAGGGAGTAGTAAACAAATGAAAAATGCATATATATGTGCAGGTGGGACAAGAGTAGGTTTGTAATTGTTCATGTAGAAAATAACACAATAATTAATAGTAATGCAAGAATGAAGTGTTTTGTGTACTCATAAATGTAAACCTACTTTTGCCCCACTATGTCGATAATCATATATGTTATGTAATATATTTGGAAAGATATGTAACTATTGAAAGCAAAAGTTATTACACTGTACTGTTCTGTTTACAAAATGCGTAATTATATATGACAACAGTTGCAGTAAGTATGGAGGACATAAATAGAAATACACTGTTGCAAAGTTTCTAAATAATATGAACTGATTCAATATTAGCGCTAAACATAATGGGATACATTATAGCTCTAAACATAATGGGATAACCACCAAAAAGAATGAAAATTAATATAGCTAGAAAGCCAATAAAAGTAAACAAAATGCAAAAAAAAATATGTGGTTGACACAACAGAATGCAGGAAAGGAGGAACAGAGAAACCAAAATAAATGAGACAACTGTGGCTGGACAGCTCAGTTGGTTGAAGCATTGTCCCATAAACCAAAGGGTTGTGGGTTCGATTTCTAGTCAGAGGACATAACAGAGGCAACCAATCAGTGTTCCTCTCTCACATCGATGTTTCAAAAATAAATAAATAATAAATAAATAAAAAACACCCTCAGATGAGGATTAAATAAATAAATAAATAAATGAGACAAATAGGAAATAGCAAAATCGCAGACCTAAATACAACCAATAATTATGTTAAGCACAAATGGACTAAATATTCCAATCAAAAGGCAGAGGTTATTATGGTAGATTAAAATAAATAAAAGCCAAATACATTCTGTCTACAAAATACATACTTTAAATACAAAGACACACATAGAGATTAATAGAGAAATTATGGAAGATGGTATGCAAATAATAAGCAAAGCTGAAATGCTATTTATATCTGACAAAATAGATATCAAGACAAGAACTATTACTGGTCAGGTCACTTTATACTGGTAATAGGGTTAATCCTTCAGGAATATTTGACAACTACAAATGCATATGTACTTAATTAAAAAATAGTAGTAAGTAATGATAATTATTAGGAAGTTAATCTTTTTTTCAAAATTAAGAAATTTTTTCAAAAGTAATTCAAGAGTATATAAAAACATAGATAGTTAACTATTGTAGTGACAAAAGGGACCTGTGTTATCTGGCCACAGATTCACTTGATCATTTCAACACCAGGAAGGTTCAAATCATCCTTCTAATGATTTGTAGTAAAAATAATTCCCAGTACTTTTTTATTTATAAATTCATTACATTTATCATACTTTTTCAGTGTTTTTACACATTTTACTTGTTTCTTAACGCTTATTACTTATAGGTATTTGAAATCCAGGCAAATGAAGTTCATTTCTTTCATTTTTTGTGATCTTCTTTCATGCTCTAGTTCAACCAGCCAGTTTTTTTTAAGACAGAATTATTCTTTCCTTTTCCTTCACAAAAACATATAGATTGTCTTGAACATATGTCTCCTTACCAGCACATCCATTCTTTTATATTTCTTAAAAAATGAACATGAATATTAATAAAACTCAAAGATATTTGGGCATTCTTTTTTTTGACATATTAACTGATGCCTACTTTAATATGTAGAAAAGAGAATAGAGTTAAATGAATATTACATTGTCCAAGTATTCAAATGTTACTTATCAGTTAAAAAATTAACATCAATTCAAGATTTTAAATTAACATGAATATGGAAATCATGGGACTGAGTTCAAACATAGTAAAATTTTCAATAGCATAACACTTTTAAAAGACATCTTTTATTACAACTTGATTTAATTAAACATATATATTATAATAATTTATGAGAGCAATGGTGATTTTGACTTGTAAAACCAAAATTGGAAATTTAGAAAATTTTAGTCATGTAAAAATAAATTTCCCCTTGCAAAATCCAGGGTATTGCATTTACATTGCTTCTTATAGGTGGTATAAATAGGAGACATGGAGTTAGTCTTAAATTAAAATTGTTAAGTTTAATTTTGCCAAAGCATCTCGATCAGACTGTTATTTTTGAAATAAAATTACTTTTTGGAATAAAACATATTTGAATTTATAAACCAAATTTTAATAATTCTTTAAGTCATGTTTAAAAGCTCTTTCTTATCTGGTAACCTAGTAACAAAGACCATTAACTTAACTTACAGATACAGTTTTTAATATTTTTCAGAGTTATAATAGAAATAGAAATTTTTCCTTTAGAGAAGCCAAAATAAACTAAAAATTAGGCGTTGCATTTATTTCTTTGGGAAACTCTTCAATTTTATTTTCAAAATTTATATAAGTATTCAATATAATGTTACCTCCTAAAAGTCGGAACAGAAGTTGCTTCGTTACGTTTTAGGAGACCTTGTAATCTAATTTACTCCTAATTTATATTAGATATGCTTATATACATTAGATGTTATTAGAGTGAAGCTACAGCTGATTTAAACATCTCAGGGCCTTGACAATTCCATGAGTATCACATGAATAAAAGCTGATACTCACTAATTCCCAAAGGAGAGCCATCTTTCCTATTAAAGTGACATGCCTTTTAGTCAGCCAAGGCAGAGAACTTCCCCACAAGGGTTCCTGCCCTTTTGTTCCAGGGCACCCATTTCATTTTGGACCTTCTGAGAAGCAGACAGCAAAAGGGAATTAGAAGTGAAAATTATTGAGGACATTTTCTTAAAAGGTAAAAGGGAGAGCAGGAATACAGAGCCTCGAGACCGCAGAGTAAGTTTGATACCTGTGCAAGGAGGGAGGAGAGGTGGGGAAATCTGGTATAAAGAGCCTCAGCCCAAAGTTCAACTTTAATAAAGTGTCACCCAGGCAATGGGTGAGTCTCAGAGCAAAGATCTCCTATTAGTGGAGTCCTATGTTGGGCAGGAATTTCCCAGACCCAGTACCCCTGCTAAATCCTTGGCTAGACAGGGGTGGGCAAACTTAAGGCCACAATGGGTTCTTAAACTGGACCGGAGGGCCGGAACAAAAGCAACCTGACCATGCTGGCACTCTCATCTTGGGCTGCTGGTGAAGGAGCGGAGGGGAGAGCAAGACAACCCTCCGCTCTTTCGGCTCCGAGGGCCGGATAGAACAGCTGATTGGGCTGGATCTGGCCTGCGGCCGTAGTTTGCCCACGGCTGGGCTAGAACCGATCTAGGGCAGGGATGGCCTTGACATAAATGTGTGGATCCTGAAAGTGGGGCAAGTCTGTTGATTGCATTCCTTCCATTCCTTCTTTCTTTAAGGAGAGATCTGAGCAGCTCACTCCATGGCTGTGGAAAAGCCACTCGAATGAATAGTTTTGGTTGCCACAGTAATTCCAAATTGTCCTTTGTGAGGTTATGACATTCAAAAAGATAAAGGCAAGAATAAGAATGTACAAGCCAAAGTTCTTCAAGGAGGTAACAGACATGACTGACAACTGGTTTGACCTTAAGTCAAGCTGATTTTAATTTCTGATTCCAGAAATTAGCAGCCTTTTGCTGGTAGAGTGTATGAAAAAAAGAACTCTCCCAAAGCCAAATTCTCATACACAGACCAGACTGTAATTTCTTTATAGCATTTAATAGGTTTTGATGGTGACCCAAGGCATTTTTCATCTTAAAAAGGATGTCAGTTTATCATTGCCTCTTACTCAGTGGTTTTCAAGGCTAGATTGGATGATAGAATTATGAAATCTATATCCATCTTCTGTCAGGACATGCAATAGTGTCGACAATAGGCATCCAGATAGTTCGTGGCAAATGATGGTTTTGGCTGATTTTCACCAACTAAAATGGAAGTCAAATATTTTCTTTTTTTGCACTTATTCTAAAAGTTTTAGTTTTTTCACCTTTAATTCACATTGAATTATTTTTACATGTTAGAAAGGGATTGAATAGTACTTCCTTTCCTAATAATATTCATGGCCACTTTAATCATATACCAAGTATTGGTCTGTTTTGGAGTTCTCCTATTTTGGAGTTCTCCTTTTTGTATATTTGACTATATATGCACCAATGCATATTCTTTTAATAATTATAGTTTTAGAATCTTGAAATTCTAATAGAAAAAATCATTCTGCCTTGTTGGTTTTCTGAAATGTCTTGGCAATTTGTCATGATCATTTGCTCTTCTATATAAATTTTAGGATGAGAGTGTTAATCTTCAAATTTGGTTTGAAATTTAATTGAATCTATAGGTCAATTTTGGGAGAACTGGAATCTTTAAAACATTTGATCTTCTTATTTGTGAACATTTATACAAGCATCTTCTTTAATGACTTTCAATATTATTTTATAATTATCCACACAGAAATTTTACACATCTCTTATTGGATTTATCCCTCAACTCTCTCATCTTCCCCCCCCCCCTTTCTGTCTCTCTCATTTTTTTCTTGTATTTTCCTTGGTTGGTTTTAATATCAAGGTTATTATAATCTCACGAAATGATGTAGGAAGTATTTCTTCTTTTTCCAGTCTCGGAATAACCGATCTGTTCCTTAGGAGGTTGGTAGAGTGAACTGTAAAATTATCATATCTGGTGTTTTATTTGTGGGAAGATTTTAAACTACTGATTCAATTCCTTTAATATATAATTATAAAGTATAGGCTTTTTAGTTCCTTTGGAAACTGGTTTTAAAAGTTAGAGTTTTGAAAATGTATACATTTTAGCTAAACTTAAAAATTTGTTGGCATAGAAGTATCAATGGTATATTCTCATTATTTTAAATCTCTGCTGATTCTGTGGTTTCTCCTTTTTTATTCCTCATATTGAATACTTGTGCTTTCCTCCACATATTAATTTTATCATAAATTTGTTTTGTATTAGTATCTTCAAAGGACTCGTTTTTGGTGTTATTCATTGTCTATGGTTTATTTTTGTATTCTATTTCATTATTTTTGCTCTATCATATCATTCCTCTTTGGATTTATATGGGTGTTCTTTTTCAAAATTTTAAAATTATAACCTTTTACATGGGATGCCTATCTCATGATTGTTTTCTAATGAAGTGCTTAAGGCTATGAAATTTCTTTGGGGTAATTTTCTTAAGCATGCCGAGCTTCAGTTTTCTCATCTGTAAAATGGGAATGATAACCACAGTCCCTACCTCATAGTGCTGCTTTGGAGACCAGGGCATGCAGAATGAACTATCCCCCTTTAAGAAGTTCAAGCTGGATGGATGGTTTCAATGGCATCCACCTGAGTGGGAGTATGTGCAGTGGTCTGAACTCTCTGGTCAGGAGCAGTTTGGGGAGAAGCCAATGACCCCCACCCTTCCTTGACCTCCCATTCTCCGGGGTCTCACCTGACTCCTCCTGTGTTGGGAGTTGGGTCGGGGTGGGGAAACTCCATCTGCTGCAGAGCTGCCTTTAAAACCTTCAGCACCAAAGGCAGGGAGCCAGAATCAAAGATTACCTTGTGTGTTTTTTTTGGAATATATCACTGGCTATTGTCCCCATCAAACAAAGCCCTTTCATCAGAGGTTCTTTAAAACACTTTTTTTTACCCCCTCCTTTATTTTGCTTTGAAATAAGCTGGGCAACAATTAATTTCAGAGAGAGAGAGAGAGAAAGATAATTCAACAAGGATCTATTACTACTCTCAGCTTCTATTGCTGTAATGAAAATCTATTTCCTTTCCCTTTTGTGTCCCATATAATTTAATGCCCATTTTATTAATGGTCTGAAATAATTACCGAACCCTTTGTGATTCTCAAGTATGTTTCATTTAATTGTGCAATAAATGCCTAATCTCTTCCTCCATCTGAAGCTATTATGGCGTTAAAATTAACAATTATGCAGCAATGCGCCGGGGTCCATAGAAATCACTCCAGATAACTAGACATATATAAATCATTCATGAGAACAATTTCTGAAAAGAGACGGAGGGGAAAAAATTGTGTTGAAAATGACATTGGGAAGCCAAGGGCCCAGCCAGGAGATAGTAACACCTTTTAAAAAATCTCTTTCTCTTTCCTTTTTTTTGTTATTATTATTTTATTAATTGTGTATGTAGCATAGCGCCCCCCCCCCCTTTCTATTAGCCTGACAGATATTTTCAGAATTAATTAACTGTTCGCTCTGAGGATAAATTGTTCATTATCAATTTCCTCCCCCTCTTTCATTCTTTCTTTCTCTTTCCTTTTATAGTTTTTCTTTTTCTTTTTCAGGCCAGCAATTACACTGCCCGCCTTTCTCCAGCAGCCCCCGTTCTGCACAGCCATCCAAATGGGGAAAGCGCTTTTTCTTCCGGCCCCATTCACGTCTCCTCTCCTCCCTTTTGTGGGATTTAATAACCAGGGCTGATAGGCTCGCCCTGGGCAGGGAGGTTAAGTTTGTTGTCTCAGCAGTTTGCTGACAGGGGCCGCGCAGGAATTCCGCAACTTCTCACCGGCCACGAGGGCCTGCCTGCGGCCTGGCCCGCACAGGAGTGGCCTGGGAACGGTGCTCCGAAGCCCTCCGGCCCCCAACACTCTGCCTACCGAAGAGCATGTCCATTGGTGCTGCTAAAGCCCGCCTCCATCTGTTAAAACATTCCCTCCTGAGTCCCAAGGGATTCCTAGCCTATGTCCTCCAGCCCATACACACACACACACACACACACACACACACACACTCTCTCTCTCTCTCTCTCTCTCTCTCTCTCTCTCTCTCTCTTTCTCTCTCTCTTTCTCTCTCTCTGCATGCAGTGGAGCAGAGTCAGAAAACCAAGTGCCCACGGAGGAGCCAGCAGGAAATAGACCTGAGTGAGGTGGATGGGATGGGGACGGTGGCAAACAGGGGAGCCCGTGCCCGGCCTGAAGGGGGCAGCTGTTACCCAGCTTCCGGGCACTGCTGTCTTCTGGGAATTTGGGCCTATTACAGACAACTTTTGTGTTGTTTCAAGAGAAGCCTGACATTTTAATTTGGAACCTACCAACTCACTGCTGACAATTTAGAAAAAATGCAAAGCAGCATGAATGGACTCTGGCTGGGCCGCTACTTTCCGGCCCCTGTTCTAGGGGATCATTTATTTCCGGAATTTGGCCCAACAGGCTCAGCACTCCGCCCTTGGCTGCCCATGCTTTGCGGACTGCAGGCGTGGGGCTTCTGGCCTGAGGGATTCCTGAAGTTATTCTGAAGGTTCAGCTTCCTAAGGAAGGGAGTGGGATTTGATTTTCTGTCAAGGGTCACCAATTCTAAATCATTAGTTTAGCACCGAAGGATTATCAGGGTTGTAGTTAAGGGTGGTGAGTTCATCTGTCCTCATGTTCCTAATGCACAAGTGGTTTGACTAAGTATTAATGCAGGGCTCATGGCATTTAAGAGTCCAAATGTGCTTGGTATGATTATGCCAGAAACATGGGCTCTCTTGACAATAGTTAACACTTATGGACAGCATGCTAGGTACGAGGCCCTAACTCCTGTAACTGCTATTAGACTAATTTTTTAAAAAAATATATTTTATTGATTTTTCACAGAGAGGAAGGGAGAGGGATAGAGAGCTAGAAACATTGATGAGAGATACATGGACCGGCTGCCTCCTGCACATCCCCCACTGGGGATGCGCCCACAACCAATGTACATGCCCTTGACCGGAATCGAACCCGGGACCCTTCAGTCCACAGACCGACGCTCTATCCACTGAGCCAAACTGGTTTCGGCTAGACTAATTTATTTAATCTTCTTCATGACCTTATTAGGGAAATATTATACTCATTCTCAGTTTGAAGAAACTGAGAAGCTAAGGACCTGTACCAGACAATTTAGTGTAAAAAGCAAAGACAAGATTCAAACCCATGGCCATCTGACCCCAGAGTGTGAGCTTTTAACCACCATGTTAAAATGCCTCTCTGCTTGGCTATTGGTAGAAATGAGCAAGATAGGATACAACTGGAGAAAATTTAGTAAATAATAGCAATAAAAGCACATCTATACAGAACTTAAAAAAATCATGACATATTTTAACGTTATCTAACTAGGAGATGTTTTAAACTACTACAACACACTGGTAAGCATTTCGATGTAATTTTACTTCAGTCTTTATACACTAAGATTATTTTCTTTGAAATTAAGTAATGGAGATGGAATTCTTTCATCAAAGGATATCCAAACTTATAAGAACTTCTAATATATATGGTTGAATTGCCCTCAAGATAATTCATATTTTTATATGTACATATTTTATACATCTACATAATTTATATGTACATCCCCACCAACAGGCCCGCCAGCATTTTTAGTGGCTGCATAGTATTCCTGTATGAGGTGCTGATTACTCTATTCTCAAACTTTAAGGTTCTCATGTAGCTTTTATTTAAACCTTGTTCTAAAGCTAACTCTGACTCTTTCTTCCAAAGTTTCGTGAAGAGCAACCTTGATTGATGCCGAAACTTTGCAAAAGAATAAAATAATTCACAGGGCTGGCACTTTGGAACGCAGGGGAAGTTTGACATCTAAACCCCGTAAGAGTCCTTCAGTGCTCTTTAGTTACCACCTGCTTCTATGAATAAAGTGAGTAGGAGTTGGGTTGCCTGAAAGGTTCTCCCCCCCCAAACTGGTGGGCAGAGTTTAACACATGACCGGTGTAATGTTTCCCCCCCTCCCTAACTGGTGGGTGGAGCTAACAATATGACTGGCACCTGCCACAGAGACATCTCCAAGACACTGAACCACCAATTAGCACGGGCCAGAGTGCCCTTGGGGCCCATCCCTTCCTGTTCCACCCTGGGCCCAACCCCCTCCCTTTCCGTCCTTTAAGAGGGACCCCAAGCGAGACACGTGCTGCTTTTGGATATTGACCACCATCAGCCCAACTGGGTCCGATTTCCTGTCCCCTCTCCCCCCAATTCTGATCTTTACCTCGGTGATGGCTTCCGCCCATTACCGGGGAATAAACTCTACTCTAAAACTCCCTGTTGTTCTGTTTCCTGTTTCCTTTCAAACCTAACATTGCCTTCTTAATACTTCCAGCTAGTTCTTTCACTGCAGCCTCTGTCTTGTTTGTCGGCACCACCCCCAGGGTTCTCCTCTTAGCACAAAAGAAGCTTCCTGCCTGCATGTGGGTAGCCCGGAATCACCTGTAGTAACATTTCAATTCAGAACTTTGTGATTTTTATGGTCAAAGGGATCTAAACTGTCCAAACCAACAGCTTTGTTCAATTTTGTTACAAAATTCCTGGCCCAAATGTCTAGCTGTGTAAGTTTCTGTTAAAGAAAAGACGCCTTTTAAAGAAACTCTTTAACCATTTACATAGGATAGACACTTCTAAACAATAAATCACTCGGGACCTGCTTCAGGTTGCTAGCCTGTCTATCTCACCCCTGAAGACCTTTAAAACGTAGGGTAACAATAAAACCCGACATTTATTGAACACTTACGTTCTGAGAGGCATGGTCTTTGCAAGCATTAATTTATTTGCTTTCACAGTAATCCTATGACGCAGGATTTTTTTTTTTATCCTATTTAACAGATAAGGAATCAAAGCTTAGAGAGTTTAAGTAATTTGCTCAAGGTCACACAGGTAGTAAATGGAAGAGCCTGTATCCCCCACAAGCCTGTCTCTTAATCACTGTTAGTGTCTTGATGGGTGTGGAAACTCTGAGGGACAAAGGCCGCAGAGAATGCTACAGGGCAGTGGTCGGCAAACTCAGTAGTCAACAGAGCCAAATATCAATAATACAACAATTGAAATTTCTTTCGAGAGCCAATTTTTTTTTAAACAACTTCTTCTAACGCCACTTCTTCAAAGTAGACTCACCCAGGCCGTGGTATTTTGTGGAAGAGCCACACTCAAGGGGCCAAAGAGCTGCATGTGGCTGGAGAGCCGCAGTTTGCCGACCACGGCTACAGGGCGTGCAGAGGCCCTTACCTGCATGCAGCCCATGAATCCCGACAAGTAGATTTGTGGTTTGGAGGCCCATTTACCAGCCTGGCAAGCCACCAGCAAATGGACGGGAGCCACTGGCCGCCATCCTGACACCGCAAAACCCCTGGTGTCCACGGCGGGTACGCTGAGCGTGCTGTGATCTCGGGCATGGTAATGCATTCCTCTCTGAGGCAGAATTCAGGGGGCAACACGTTATTACCTTTCCCAGCGATTGTTTTGTTTAATTTCCATTTTAAAATTTATTTCCTGTGAGAACGAACTGAATGGAATTCATTTGTGCCAGGGAGGAAAGGTGAGTTTCTTATTAACTCTCCCAGGTAGCGAGCGGGCAGCTGCAGCGGGGGCTGCGTGTGGGAAGGACTTGAATTACTAGGGCCGGGGAGGGCGTGATTGATGCGGGCAGCCTGGGGGGAAGCAGTGTGCTGTGCTGTGGGCCTGGGTGCCGTGGTCTGGAGGGCAGCATGCTGGTGGAAGTCTTATAGAAAAATCTAGACGAGGCCACTTCTTGCAGTGGGGAAAGAATCCTGTCTTCTCTCCTAAGCTGGAACAAAAGTATTTAGAGCAATTGTCAAAGCCCTTTGTTTATCTCCTTTCCTATGATTGTCTGATGGGAAGCTGGTGTGGACTGGAAGTTGCGAGTTTTTATAAAGGGGCGAAGTTGTGGAAGATGTTAGGTCACAGCTGTGGGCAGACTACGGCCCGAGGGCCAGATCTGGCCCGTTCGGCTGTTCTATCCGGCCCACGGAGCCGAAAGAGCGGAGGGTTCTCTTGCTCTCCCCTCCGCTCCTTCACCAGCAGCCCGAGATGAGAGTGCCAGCATGGTCAGGTTGCTTTTGTTCCGGCCCTCCGGTCCAGTGTAAGAACCCATTGTGGCCTTCGAGTCAAAAAGTTTGCCCACCCCTGTTCAGGACATCTTGCTTATCCCTTTGCCTGTGAACAAGTCTGAGCGGGACCCTGGACAGCTGGGCCTGTATTCTGCTGTGGTTTTGGCACTCCTTTCCCTGCTACCCTTATTCTTAGACAAGCTGGATGGCTCAGACCCAGTAGATGAAAAGCCTCTCAGCACCGCCTTCCAACGAGGGGCCACGTGTGCAACCTCCCTCACGATGTTCCTGATGTCCATCCCTTCCTTTATGCTTCCACTGTCTGCGGTTGTTTCAAGTCTCATCTTCTCCTTCAAGAGGCCTTATTGTGAGCCCCCTGCCTCCAGGTTATAGCTGTCTTATATGCTGGCACAGATTAACCTTCCAAAAGCATGTTTTGGTGGTGTCGTGCTTCTTTAAAACCTCCGATGGCTTCCCATTGGGTAAGACCAACAGCTTGGTATCTGATATTTCAGCAACATCTCCCCATGTACTGGACTCACCTGACTCAAAGCAGGTGTTCCTCTTGCCACTGTCCCTTCAAATGTCCATGGTCTCCATGTCCCCAAATGTTGAGACGGGACTGAAATTTTTTCAGGGGCCAGGTAGAGACCAGGTAAATGAAGGGAAAATGATAGATGGTATCCAACACTTGGTCTCAATTTAGGGGAGAAAAAGAAGCGATTGTGGACTCGGGAGAATTGCACAAAACACATCTCATGTAAGGAGCCAGAGAGTGGTTCCAAACAGGTATTCTTTTAAAGCATTCCTTAGACCAGTGTTTCCCAAACTTTTGACATGTGTGTAGCCCTTCTATAATTTTCGTAACGCTGAGTACCCCTCGTCAAAAAATAAAATGGATGTATTTTAATAACAATCAAAATATATTTATTTTTTATTTTTTTGGTACATACACAAAATAATAATAAACAAAAAATAAAATTATTCATAATAAAATATAAATAAAAGTTATAATATAAATAACATTTATTTGCACACCGGACCATCTCACGCCTCACAAGACTGTCTTGACTTGACTCATGAGAACATAGAATTAGGCGCAGCTAAGCACAGTGCAGTGCATATCCCCACCAAACTCCGGTGCAACGCAAACCCCCACCAAACTCTTCCCGTACCCCTGAGGGTACACATATCACACTTTGGGGAACACTGCTGGACAATGGATACTTTCTCCGAATCCTGAATCTCGAGAAAAATTAGCCAAGAAAACAGGAAAAAGCATTACAATTTTGGGGGCAGGAATTAAATTTAACAATTAATATATTAAGATATAATTGGTTCAAAGGAATCTACTGATGTCAACTTGAACACAAGCAGGAAATGCTGACGTGTGAAATCGAAGATCAAATTTGACTTTTCAGGACATGAACATGTAAGAGAGAAGTGATCAAGATCAAATTAATCCTTATCATTTAATCAGTTAGTCTTGCTTACAGCTTGTCACCACTTCATAAGTGTGTGTTTGTGGCCCAGACTGCTGCTTATAGAGAGTCAATTTTGCAAATAAAGTAAACATGACATTTTTATAAATGATATATTGAATATGAATCCTCTGAATGATGTTCCAAAAAAGAACATGTTTGGAAGCAAAGTCGGTCCTTAGGTTGGCAATTTTGATATATGACTCTCTGTAGTGCTAATAACCTTGCTAGGAGAGCTTTCTGAATCCTACTGACAATTTCCCCTGGTCTTTTCTAGTGTTTACTATGACTTACACTTATTTTAAAATACTGCTAAGTTTAACATTTCTTATTTCTTAAAATATTAAAAAAATATCCATAATAATAAGTAATGATTATGAAGAATTTTTAAGGTATTTTAGGAGAAACTTACGATTTGGAGAAAATTTCTGAGCATTCCCAGGAATCCCAGTTTCACTTGTTCTGAATCTCAAAGGTTAACATACATGGGGGAGTTTAGACCTAGACTCAGTTGATTGTTGTCTGAAGAAAGAGGGTGGGCTTAGTACTGTTAGATCTCCTGACTTGATAAGAGAAGTTAGAAATACGGACATTTATTTAAAAAAATCTGCCCAGTTTTAAATTGGAATATTTAATTTTGATGTTCTAAACTGTTGATCTCAACTTTTCCACTATGTAGGCCATCTTTCCTAACTCTACACTTCTAACTCTACCAATAAAATCCTTCCCGTTGTTCCCTCTTTAAGAAGGTTCCCTCTTTACCTTCCACCCCTCACCCTGTAGAGACCCCTGGTCCATTCCTCTAGTCCCACTGGGCATTGTTAATGTCTGGGTCCACACCTCACAGCAGAATTTATATTTTTACATGGCTGGAAAGATGCTGTATTCACATTTGGATAACCCACAGACCCAAACACTGCAAGGGGGACTCAGTAAGTATTTGAGTAAATGAGTGACAGAACTAAGTACCAGGCTTCTGGATCATAAACTCACACATTCTAGATTCGGACTTCCCAGGACTCATCATTAGGCACCATACAACGTTTCAATCAGTGGCCACTTCCGGAGAATGAAGGTTGGCCAAAGGCCAAGCGGGGAATTGCAATTAGCAAATTCATAAATATCTTGTTTACATTTCAAACAAGCTCACAGCTTGATTTCTGTATTTAAAGGACTGTGCTTTATTTATAGACCGCTAATGACTATTAATAAGTGGAATTGTGGTTGAATTTCCCAAATGTTACAATTGGAGAACAAACACAGTCCACCTTCTTGTATGGAAATTACTCTGATTGGAGCATAATGACTAGCTGAAGAGTTATTTGTCTTTTCAATTACAGGGCAGAGGAGGGTAATGAGTTTATGGACTCGGGCTCCATTCTTGTAGGAGTCAGTAGGAGGGAACTTTGCGTGTTTAGACCTGAAGATTCAGTTCCTAAGAAGTGTCAGCTGATTTCTAAGAATTCGCCCCCCCTGCCCCTCTCCCTATAAGAATGGGCAGTTAATCATCCCGTGTTCCTCCCCCATCCATCGCAGAGTGTTGAATTTAGTGGGTGTTTTAAAAAAAATGTTGAAAAGAATCCTTCCATCTTTTATCCTAATGCCCATTTATTTGGATCAAGTACTTACTATGTCCATACTGAGTATTATGTGCTAAGGATACAGAGTGAAATAGGATATGGTTCCTTCTCTTAAAAAAACCCACATTCTCATAAGGGAACAGGTGAACGTATGATGATATAAAACTCAGTGTAGTAAAGGTTAGAATGGCCCAGAACCTCATCACATTGAGCATTTCCTACTCTATGTTGTACTTGGCTTTAATAAGACCTTCAGCTGCTCTGTATTGGAGTTTACTGTTTTCTATTTGGTTTCCCACACTACACCACGAGCAAGTTAGGCTTTCCATAAGGAAATGGAATGAAGGAATAAATGAGTGGAGTGTCATACAGCTCTGACCCTGTAAGCCCATGCTGCCTTCAGCGGCTGGAAGAGGCAGAGCATGAGGAAGGAGGGCTCTATCAAAAAAGCATGCACAGCCTTACGGGGAAGCTTCCATCAGAGAAATGGATATGGACAAGAGCTTGCTGCAAGACGACATGTGCCTCCAACTGGGAGTCTTGATCTGAAATGTCCACTGTAATTTAATTTACCAACATCCCGTGGCTCTGGGAGGGCTGTGTCATTGGAATAATTGGCTTCCCTGACCCTGTTCCTGGTCAGATCCCTTAGCCAAGTCTGTAAAGCTAAGACCAGATTTCGGAGTCAAAAGAGTCAGAGTTGTGCTTGTATCTCATCTTCCATTGCTGCCTTAAGAAAGTCATTTGCCACAGGAAGGAAGAGGCTGGCAAACATAAATAAAGCAGAGCCAAGAGTTGGCTCCCTGATAACACTGTTTCTGGACCTCACTGTCCCTAAAAATAGCTATCCTTTGGACTCTTCAGTTAGGGCAACCAGTAAATCCCTTACTTTATTATTTATTTTCTAGTTTGAGTTTTTTTTTTTTTATCACTTATATCCAAAAGAACCTTGAATAATAAACTCCTTTCTTCCTACTTTCACGAACTTCTACAACATCTTAGAAAATAGCAGTATAGATTCAGACCTGTGCTTTGGAGTGAGACAAATCTGGTTTTAAACTCCAACCACGGCATTGTTGAGCCAGTCTATTACAGCAGCCCAGGCTCTTACTCTAGCTAATAACACCAAGTGACAAAACGACTCAGGCCTGAAATGACGTGGCGGCAGGTGAGGACAGAAAGGAGGAGCCACATTGAAGTACTTTTAAGAAACTAGAATTGACAGAATATGGTAGTTTATTCTGTGTGTGAGAGGTAGTGTGACAGGGGGTTGTAGAGGGAGGAGCTGTCTTGTTTTCTGGCTTGAAAGACTGGTGGACGGTGGTACTCGGGGCCAGCTTCCTGGTCATGCTTCACGTGCCTCCCTAAGCCCCCTTCCTGGCTAACTTCCAGATCGGCTTCTCTGCTCCTTCTATTCTCCAAAGGCAGAGTGAGCTTGAGGTGTCAGAGTTCTGGAAGACTCGTGACACTCTTGCTCTTTTATTCATTCATCCTTTCAATCCCATTGAAAGCCTCCTGGACACATTCTCTGCCTTCAGTTTACTCACAGTGTAGTGGGGACAACTGATGAGAAGACAATCAACTCCAATACCAGAGCACGTGGGAGGATCTTACAGCCACACAGGTCCCACACTCGGTTTAATATTCTGCTATTGGCCGTCTTAAAGTTCCTAACAGTTTTTGGAAAAAAAAAGGGGGGGGGCTTACACTTCCGTTTTATACCAGGCTCCACAAATTACAGAGCCAGTTTTGTGCACCATTCACTCAGAAAGGACATAAAGGCAGACGTTTGGGGTGAAATGTATTGGATTTGGTTTGGAAATCTAGAGGTGGGAGGCTGACAGGTGTGGTCTGGGATGGCTAGGTGATGGCAGCAGTAGAAGTGGCCAGACTTCTAGAGTTTGGGGGCAAGACTTGCGAATTTCTTGTGGGCCAAGAGAATGTGGACCCCTGAGCTGTTGGAATGGAAACATGGGGATCACAATGCCCTTGTCTCCTGAGAGTGCTTCCTCGAGTTTCTGAAGACCCCACTGACATGTCACTAGTCATGTTTATGGAGGCAGAGCAAGACAGCTGGGACACAAATGAATCTACTTTCCGGATGGAGGTTTTTAGAACGAAGGTTAATATTCTCAATATCTTGCTCATACAGATGCTGTGAAAAGAACAGAAATGACTGTCCTTAATCTTCTGCTATGTTCTTTGGCAGATAATATTTTGTTTGTTTGTTTTTATTCCTGCAATTTGACGGTTTGACACTATATCTTTCCAGCAACAGGACTCTAAGAAGCTCATTGGGGGTGTGTGTGTCCAGTATTTTATCTTGAGAATAGAAAAAACAAAGGGGCTTCTGATTGATTTGATTTGTGAGGCAGACCATTTTGTGGCATAGTGCAAAGAGTGCTAGCTTTGTAGTCAGACATCTCAGGTTAAAATACAAGTTTTACCATTTGCATGTGGAGTGATCTTGGACAAGTCTCTGAGTTTGTTTCCTCACCTGTAAAAAATCCACGCCTTGCAGGGTATGGTAAAGTGAGAGTGGCAGGATATTGAATGGTTAATAAAGCTGGGAAAATGGCTAATATATTTTAAGGGGTCTGAGGTCTTGCTAAGAGGTGACCACACTGATGTAGTAAACATTTCCCACAGCCTATAAAATAGAAATGTAAAGGGTGCCTTGAGGAAGAATCTTGGGTTGGAATTTGTAGACGGAGAGGATGCAGAGGGGGAGGGTCAGGAATACTTTTATCCCACCTTAGCTAAGTGAGGAGTAACCCAAAAGAATGACTTGGAGATATCGGGGTGCTGAAGAGGAGGGGAGACCCTGGTTTCACTCCCTCTGCTGTTGGCAGAATGTGTGG
Source organism: Vespertilio murinus (assembly GCA_963924515.1). NCBI lineage: Eukaryota > Metazoa > Chordata > Mammalia > Chiroptera > Vespertilionidae > Vespertilio > Vespertilio murinus. The sequence continues at coordinate 27,733,851 of OZ004715.1, read as the reverse complement.
CTTGAGAACATTATTGGGAGACCCCCCATTTGTCATCTGGGTCTGGAACTGCTGCCCAAAGAAATGAAAGGGAAGTCTGATCAGAGAGAGGGCAACTGAAGGAGTGACTTTCACTTCTCTCCATAGCCAAAGGCTAGTGAGTTTCCTAATGAGCTACAAGGATGCCTTGGGAGGTGACCAGGCAAGACTCATCTTGAAAAGACCACTAAAAGGGAGTTATTTTCTGAACAGGTTCTTCCTCCATCTTTCTCAGTGACATTGTATATCTTAATCTTAGACAGTGTTATATGTCAATTATATCTCAATAAAGCTATAAAAATAACAGTACCTGCCTTCTAAGGATGTTTTGAAGATTAAATGAGATAACCAATGCAAAATTTTGGTGCAATGCCTAGCACATAGTAGCTATGAATTAAATGTTAGGTGTTAATAACATTACCACTTACCTCCCATCTCCTGGAGCTGTGTGTCCTATGCTAAAGAAATGAAAGAGAGTTCTTTGTAATTCGGTTCGAGGCTGAGAAGGCGACAGTTACTCTTTTTGTAAGGCAAGTTGAGATGACATGGGTTTTTGGCTTTTTAATAATATTTTGATTTTTAGAGAGAGAGGAGGGGAGAGAGAGAAACATTGATTGGCTGCCTCCTGCATACCTCTTACTGGGGATAGCATGACTGGGAATCAAACCAGCAATCTTTCTGTTCACGAGACAGTGCCCAACCTACAGAACCATGGTTTTTAGATGTGCTACTAGCTTACTAAAATAGCCTTCCTCTGTTCTCTCTTCCACAATTGCCTCACCTGGGAGAGGAGCTGGGAGGGGTAGAGAATGGCTGGAGTCTGTGGTACAACTGAAGGTGGGAACTGTGTGCGAGTCTGGAGATGGGGTTAGGCACTTGGGACTGTGGGGAAGGGGAAATTACCTCAGGACAGGATTCATGAGTACTCTTGGACATCTGAAGGGGTGGCCACCGTGTCCATAGAGAGGTCCCAAGGCTGAGAACGGCACACTGAGGCAGCCTCCCTCCGCCAGGGCAGTCCCCAGGCTCTGTCACGGGGGTTTCAGCGTGTGGTGAGCTATATAACCAACGAAGCCAATCACTGATGGGATATCAGGGTAGCCACCACAGGACATGTTGGTGTGGAGTATGGAGTGGGCGACTGCGCTTCCTCCTCAGATTCTTCTGACCACCTACAAGGATTTCTCTTGGGTGGAAGGCAGATTTCAGAGAACCTGTATGGGCCAACAGAATGCCTATTCAGTTCACTGGATGTACCACCACCTCTTTCCACACTGAAAGGAATACTGAGTTAACACAGGGAAAACTGCGAATAAGGGAACTTACTAGGGAGTAGGGAACAAGAAGGGAAGATACAAGCCACTTAGGAAGGGGACACAAGGATGAGAGGAGCACGGTGAAATGGTGGGTAGGTGGGGTATTCTTATGATCCTCATGGGGGTGTAGAGACGCACTCTCCGAGTTTCCTGTGGCTTGTAATTGGGCAAACTGGCTACCTTCAGGACCCACTTTCTATAGCTGCTGAGCTGCCTGAAGCACTGTTGCTATTTATTTTCTCTGAGCCCGGTGTTTAAGGCGTGATGAAAAACAACCTAATGGCTAAGCACAACTGCCCCATATGAGAGACCATTAAGATAAAGTCCCGCATAAGTGGCCCTAATAAAAGAAATTTATCACAAGACATGGAGAGGAAGGTGTCTTTTTTTCACTAGGTGAATAACACCAGGCATTGTCAATGTAGTTTTTCAAGGCTCAGAAATTATCATTCATTCTCCAAATTACCAACCGCACAAAAATTACTAAATGGTGCGTTATCACTCCTTCTCAGCGAGAGGATGTCTTTGTTTAACATTTGATTACAAATGGCTTCCCTGCGATTATCATCAATAAATCACAGGTAAGCGTAGCCATGGCTGGGACCGACGCAGACAGACTTCAGCAGCTACGGGGAAAAGGGAAAACAAAAAGCATGAGATAACGGACAGTTCAGGGAGTGCTAGACTTTTAGGACTCACTTTGTGGAGGCCTTGTGGGGGTTTCTCAGAAGCAGAGCAACGACTGTGTCCATTCAAAGGAGGTGGGAGTTCTGTGGAGGTTTGATGATGTGCCTGCCTTCAGCCCCACAACATTTGCAGACAGTTTCATCTCTCTGAGGAGAGAAAGTGTACGATAAAGAAAATGCACAAAAGAGGGGGGACGGTATTGGTATAAAGAAGAAAGAGAGGACCTAGTGTGAGACAAGTGGAAAGAGAAAGAGGAGGAAGGAGGGAGAGAGGTGAGGATGGGGGGAAGTGGAGGGGATAAAAGAAGCCAGAGGAGCATGCTTGATTCCTGGCTTACCTCTCTATCGTGCCTCAGTTGGCCCACAGACACTCAACTAGAGGCCACAATCCCATGCCCTCCTGCCGCCTCATGCCCACTTCCTATCAACTCTTCACCCTCAGGTGCTTTTGCTTGTCTCCTGGGCTTGCCAATTCCCATCACTACACCCAGGCTTTGAAGATCTTCTTAGGTCTCCTCTTCTAGCTTCTCCTTTATGCTTTATTCCTTTCTTTTCAGTGATTCTCACTCCTCCCTCCCTTGTCCTCCATCTCCCTATACATTTTCTCAAGTCTTCAGATATTTTTGCAGCCACAGGTGAGAAATTCTCTGTGACAGCCTGTTCCCAAGAAACTCCAGAGGTCGCACTAATGCAGTTTGTAGTAGAGCTAGGTGGGAGGTTGTGTTGGTTGTAAGTTCAATTCTATGACTTGTATAATCCCCACAGGTAGGCAGAGGGCATTCTTGCCTGAAAACTGTGATAATACAGGTGGAGAGAAAGCCCTAAAGAATCAGGCAAGCAGCGGTGCCAATTACCAGAACACAGAGGCTTTGGGAAAGTCTGCTGTGGGTTTAGGGATACAGAGAAGGATGAAGCATGGTTTGCTCTCAGCATTCTGACATCTTGGGGAGCAGAAGAACAGTTTCAGCAAAGGTGAGACTACACAAGGCATGGAGCAGAGAGCACGAGTCCAAGCAGAGGGTTCACCATGGGAAATCTTGAGAAACATATCCACAAGACTGGCTGAGGAGATTGGCACAAAATTTTAGGAGGTCTCGAAGGAGAAATTCCCAAGTTTGGATTTGATTACATGGGTCACTAAGAATTTTTGAGAATAGAGAAAATTAACGTGATGGAATTTCGATCACTATTGTTAGAAATGAGAAAAATTGGAGGATGATCTTCCTATTCTTTGCTCCGTATTTCATTCATCCAATAAATGTTTATTGAAGATTATGTGCTGGACACCGTAATGGGGGGTATTATGGGAAAGTAAAGAGACATTCTTTGTCTTCATGAATCTTATGCTCCTGCAGGGGAAAAACAAATGAGATAATTACAGTTTGTAGTAAGTGCCATGGAGAAAACAAACCGATTAAGGATAGAGAATAATGGTGTGTGGAGAGCCAATATTCTGTTCAGAGTGGTCAGGCTTTGTAAAAAGGAATAATATTTGAACGGAGACCCTAGGGGTGAGGACAATGACATTTGAAATGTAACATTTCCAAGGAGTTTGAAAGATAGGAGTGAAGAACTGATCATGCTTCAGATTCAGGGCCAACAGTGTGATTCAAGTGGCAACCGGCTAGTTTGGAGGCAAAATTGAAAACTGAATGAGACGCAGTGATGGGGTGCCCACTTGGCTACTGCTTTCTACCCAGGTCTCTCCAGATAGTCTGGGAACTAGGACGCTATCCATGTGGTGTGGCTCCAGTGTTTAACAGAAGGGCTTCATCCTAATTCACTGGCGCCTGCTGTTTATCTGGCTCTGTTATAAACATGTTTCCCCCAAGGCCTGGATCCGATTGTGCTGCAATAATACCAACCTGGACGCTAGCTAAGGGGAGACACTCACTTTGCCAAATTATCAAAATATAGGCACTTTCTGTTTGCCACAGACATTTATATTAACTCTCTGCTTCTATTTGTGAACATTTGCCAAAGTGTAATTTGACTTTTTAAAAAAAAAAAGATTTCGGAGATTATTGACATTGAGTGAGTAACTACCCACATATGAAGATTTAATGTGACCTAAACTCTCTGGGAACTCTTTGAATATTTAAATTTGGTGGGTATTTTTGAGAGAGATGGATAAAAGAAAAAGAGAAATAGGAGGATGGAGAGGGAGATCCAAGACTCTATAAAGAGAAGAAGAAGGAAAGAACCAGGCTATGAAAGAGAGACAAAGGGTGATGGTAATAGAGAAATGCAAAAATGGTACAAAAAGGGATGAGGATGGAGGGAAAAGAGATTGAGAGAGAGACAGAGCCAAGAATGGGGAGAGAGAGGGTGAGAGGCAGGCCTGCTGCCTGTGAAGGGGACAGTGTGGAGATTAAGATCTCTATCAGAGCTTGTGGCTGGAACCATTATAGTGTATTAGGGTCCTCTCAGTGTTGACAAACACTGCCCCAATTAGGAATTAGTTCCACAAGGCATCAGATATCCAGGCTGCAGTTGACCTGTAAATAGATGGGCCATACTTCCCTCTCTTTTATTCAAACCAGCACAGCTGTTTTCAGGAAGCCCAGCCCTCTGTGGCTCCTCCCACTGCAGTCACCAGGGAACAGAAGTGAATACCAATGACCCGGTATTCAATGAAAACAACAACAATGAAACACACACACACACACACACACACACACACACCAGTATTCTATTATATGCAAATACTTTCCCTAAGAATTCATATTAAAAAAAAAACATGAGTTCATTCTCCCCATACTTCATTCAACCCCAAATCTATCTTTTTGCCATTGTTTCAAGGATATATAAGTATGATCTATAGGAGGTGCCCATTTCATGGCAGCCTGCAATTTAAAATTAACTTCCAGAAGAGTGGATCAAGACAGCAGCTGAGGTACACACTGTGAACTCATTTCTCCCAAATCTGTGGGAATGATAGAAAAGCGGTATAGTTCTTAGTGGGGAAATCCACAACCAAAGAGGAAAATGACAGATGTCATGGATGCATCCAAAACTATGGGGAATCTCAGAGAGAGGAAAGGCAGGTGAAATCAGACGGAGTCAGAAATGTCTGCAGAGGAGCATTGCTGCAAAGGAAGGTGTGGCTGCTAGGGAGCAGCGTGCCTCCAGGGCCAGATCCTCATAACTGGAGAGGCTGCTGGGCTCAGTACTGGGAGCCTCACTTGTCAGGACACATGTCTTCAACTCCCACCCCTTTATCCTCTGTCAAGGCAGCAACAAGCCACAAATGAGGAGGATGAACTTTTGCTCCTAGAGAAAGGAGGTTGCTACTACCACAGAGGCTCTGATACTTTGGTATCCTGCTACTGGCTCATACTGTCGAGCACATGTTCCATGCCTCTCCAACAACCTCCAGAAGCAGGCTTTTACCTGCAGTCCAAAGGGAATCACAACATGATACAGAGACATGAACACACAACCAAGATTCACAACATATCTGAGGAAAGCCCAAACTATGAAAGTGAGGCACCCAAATTCAACAAGTGGATGAGCTGATACCAGGAAATTGGGCTAATTAAAAGCAAAATTAATAAGGTATTAGAATAAGAATAATTAATCATTAGAGAGCCATAGAGAGTACTGCATTCATAAGAATCGATTAGAGATCTGGAAATTAAAATTTTGATTTTTGAAATAAAAAATTCAACAGGCAGTTCAAATAGCAGAATGGAAGCAATTGAAGAGCAAGTGAGTAAGCTGCAAGACTAACCTGAGAAATCCTAGATAGCAAAATATGAAAGAAAAATTAAGACACACAACACATGTTCCAACACATATCTGATATAAAGCAAGGGATTGGTCACTAGAGAGACTAGTTATCTCACAGCAAAGCAAACAGAAATACAAGGATTAATCGGTACATTCATAATTACAGTGAGAAACCTTAACTTACTGCACTCAATCACTAGATGTAGCAGAGAAATGAAAAAAATTGAAGGATGTAGAGAAATAAAATGACATAATTAACAATCTTGACTTATTCTAACAGAGAAAACATATTATTTTTAACACAAACATCTTTCACACAAATTGACCATGGTTTAGGTTACAAAAGCAATCTACATAAATTCCAGAAAGCAAAAATCATATGATTTATAGTTATTGATCACAAGGCAATAGAAATATAAATTAACAACCTAAAGAAAGCTTTGTCCCTGAAAACTGGAAATCATGCTTCTGAATAATTTTGTAACTGGAAAGGAAATAAAAAATGGTTATTATCAACTCTGGACATGCACAAAATTAAGAACACACCTATCAAAGTCAATGGGTTAGGCAGAGACAGAGGAGAATGCATGGCATTACATGCATTTACTAGAACATCAGAAATATGAAAATCAATTAACTAAGCTTTCAGCTTAAGCCACTGAAAAAAGAATAATAAAATAAGATGACCCTAAATTAATATGAAAAAATGAACTAGTAAAACTGAAAGCAGAAATTGTTAAATTACAAAGTCAAAAATAAAGCAGATGAATACAACCAGGAGCTGGTCTTTGAAAAGGTTACTAAAATATACAAATATTTGGTGAATGTGGTAGAGGAGGAAAAATAATTTTCCCTCTACCCAATTAAAGAAAAAATAGATAAGGCACAAATAAACAACATAAATTTAAAAGGGATGTGACTACAGACATATATTTATATGTATATATTTATATTATGCATAGTGTCCCCTTAGGAGTTTGTTTGCTTACTATGACGTGTGCTAACCACCAGGGGGCAGTGTGGAACATGGTGGGTGACCAGGGGGTGGAGTGCCCAGGGAGCAAGGGAAGGAGGAGGCGGGGAGGCAAGAAACCTGATCAGGCCGAAACCGGTTTGGCTCAGTGGATAAAGCTTCCGCCTGCGGACTAAAAGGTCCAGGTTCAATTCCGGTCAAGGGCATGTACCTTGGTTGCGGGCACATACCCAGTAGGGGGTGTGCAAAAGGTGGCTGATCGATGTTTCTAGCTTTCTATCCCTCTCTCTTCCTCTCTGTAAAAACTCAATAAAATATATTTAAAAAAAAAAAAAAAGGAAAAAGAAAAAAAAAAGAAACCTGATCAGCCCTAATCTTGACAGGACCCAGGGACCCTACCGGTGCACGAATTTTGTGCACTGGGCCTTTAGTATACAAATAAAATTATAAAGCACAACATCGTACCAATAAATTAAAAGTATAGGCAAAGTCTTAAAACGCTTAGGAAAATATAAAATCATAAAAAAATTGCTTAGAAAAAAGAAAACCTGACTAGGACAATAACCATAGAAGATGTTGAGAGAGTAATAAAACAATTGTTTATAAAAAGGACACCAGGTCATGGCAGTTAAGGACGCTTTACAAACTGAAGAAGCAGAGAATTTTAATGTCATATAAACTGTTCCCAAACAGAGGGGAGGAAAAGAGAGATGAAGAGAAGCTACTCAATCATTTTCTGAAGCTAGCAGCCCAATAATACAATCTAAAAGAACAGTGCAACTAATGTTCAATGTCATGTATGAATTTAGATACAAAATCCTATCACAAATATTTTCCCGGTAAACACCTTTGTATGTTACATGTGCTGTAGTATTCAGGTGTCCAAGATATTGTTCAGCAGAAAGTTGGAGAGAAATGTGTATGATGATATCCAACTTCGTGTTTCCTTATACATTTATACTATAAACTAGTGGCCCACTGCACGGAATTCGTGCACATTAAAAAGGGAATTAGAAGAAATATTTTAATATTGCTATTTGCCCTTTCTCTGTAATAGGAGTGTCAGAGATGAAAATTAGTAAAATGTATATAAAATCTCCCTCCTGTCAGAGTCTGGGGTGCTGGGGGGGGGAGGGGGGACTAGAGTCAAGTCCCCACCCACTACCAATGTGCACTTGGAAAACGCAGGAGACCCAGACCCATCCGGCCTCACCCCCATCAAGCCCCGGGGGGGGGGGGGGACAGCATCAGGTCCCCCAGCCGGGTGCTGGGCAGGGGGCACAGCCTCAGATCCCATAGCCTGGTGCCAGGTAGTGGTGGTGGTGGTGGGGCGGGGCGGGAAGCGCAGTCTCAGGTCCCCCGGGCCTGGAGCTGGGGAGGGGGATGCAGACTGAGGTCCCCTGTGAAGCTCTGCTGAGTGGGGGACAAGGCCTGAGGTCTTGGGGCGCAGCCTGAGTTTCCCTGGCTGGGCACTGGTGTGGGAGGGGGCGGGCACAGTCTGAGGTTCCCTGTCAAGATCCTCTGGGTGGGGGCATGGCCTGAGGTCCCCCATCAAGCCCAACATCCCCCCAGCCCTCCCCGCAGTGTCATGTCAGCGCAGAAGCAGACGCATGCAGGCAGTGTCCCGTCCCTAGCTAGAGACGCAGGCAGCTCCACTCAGTTCTGGGCAGGGACTCCCTTGCAGGCAGCGTGAGGTTGAAGTTAGTGCTGGGGGCGGAAGTCCCTGTGTTCCCCCCCCCCCCCCAGACTGGTTGTGTCTGGGACCCCAGAAGAGACAAATTAGCATATTACCTCTTTATATGTATAGATTGCATTCAAATAGCCAGAAGGCTACTCAAGAAACTGTTAATAGAGGTTACTTTTGTGGAAATGGAATACTGGTGGGATGGGTGGGGTAGATGGGAATACTTAATTGCCAATGTATTATCTTGTGTTCTGCTTGAACTTTTTTCCTTTTCAGACAGCGTGTTTGCTTTTAAATTAAAAATGGGGAGGGGGGGGCGCGAGGGCAGAACACAATGATTCTGATTGATCACTGACTTTTTGAACCTTCTCTGAGACGCGACTCTCCCGTGTGAGGTCGTGTCCCCCTGACTTGGAGAAAGAAATGTTTCCTGATAACCCAAGGAGCAGAGCGAGAGGCAATGAGGCCAGGCTCCACGGAGACAGATGTGAGCTCCCCGTGGGGAAAACTGTCTTCAGATCACCCACAGCCAGCGGCATCTCGTTCAGCCTTGCTGGTTGTGGCAGCAGTTGCTTCCTGTTCAGACAGAAGTTAGATGAGGCCGGGGAGAGGCAAATAGTTTCACCCAGAGGTTTCTGCTTCTTTCCTTAAAATGGATTATTCAGATTTTTTTTAAAAAAGTGGTCTCATTATTTATTTGCCAGTTCTGCATGCTGAGGTTTATTGTCTATAAATACTCATATGCATCATTCCTCTGTGAAATGTAAAGCGCTCCAAAACCAAAGATATATTATTTTTTTTATCACATCAGCCAGTAAGAGCCTTAATTCTTCATTTGATTAGTAATTATGTTACATTAATAGTAAGAATTGAAAACTTGGAAGTAAAAGATGAAATAGAGAGGGCCGGAGACTGGGATGCCAGGACACAGGCTTTTATTGAAGGGAAGAGTACCACTGCCGGCTGCCTCCAGAGAGAGGAGCGGAAGAGAGCGAGGGCCCGGGTACAAGCACTCTTTAAGGGAGTATAGGGGGCGGGGCTTAGGGCACTCAGCCCACGCTGATTGGTGGTTTCATGTAAGGCCTATGATTAGGGACCTAGGGACTCAGGAATCGGGGACTTAGGGTATTTGGCAGGTGCTGATGGGTGGCTCAGAGCTCAGGAATGTCCGGCTGCAGGTGGCGTTTACCTCTGTCCATCAACCGGAGGAAGGGAGGATCTATCAGCAAGTTTATTACTTTAAAAACCTTCTCTGGTTAGGCAAACAGGACAAGCATTATCTGTACTTCAGATCAGAGCAGCGTTGCTCAAGTTCACACAGTCCAGTTCTCCCTAGGGCAGGGAAGATGGTCTCATTCTTGACTCTGCACTCAAGATTCAAGTGAACCGCATCCTTGGGTTAACATATAAAGTCCGTGAACGGAATCAAGCTTGTCTGCCGCGGATGTCATGAGTTGGTGGGATGCTTGGATTTACCTGTGTGAAGAGGGAGGGCTGTGGCCTAAAATTGTGTACGCATTTTATTTTTTATTTTTTGCTCATTTTTTAAAACAACCATTTACTACGTGCTGTGTGTGGGCCTGGCCAAGAGGGCTGTTTCTGGTTTTGATCCCTGCCTACAGTCCTGGCAGCTTTGGGCAGTCCTGGGCTAGGCTCTGACTCGGGTTCATTGGAAGTTGCTAAGAGCCTGGGGCACTGCCATTGGACAGGGGTAAGGGGTGGAGTGGTGTTATTTGCGAGTTGTTTACACTAGATTGCGGAATATCTGGAGAGCCAACGGGCCTTAAGTGAATTACAGACACAGCCAGCGCCATAGGCCTGAGGGAGCTGCAATTAATGCATTAATCACACACAGCCCCGGAGGTGCCCCGCGTGTTAACACCGGGGATTTAGCGGGCTCTCCACGAAGCTGCTGATGAGGCCTGTGGCGGGATGAAACACCTCCAGAATTACAAACATGACATCCCATGCCCCTTTATTTGTTAGTCAATAATCGGAATAACCCCGGTTTCACAGCTTCTGTGTTGGATTTGCTGTTCCTTTCTCTCCTCCGCTAATCGCCAGGGAAGGCGCGATAGGGTAGAGACTTTAACTTTGATTTGAAACCTCCTCCCCCTAAATAAAAGCACAGGTTTTTTGGTTTTTTTTTGTATCCACATGCGTATATTGCACAGACATCAAAGGGGGGGGGGGAAGCCTCCTGCATTTCCATTAAAGCCGCGTGGACCAGGGGGAGGCACCAAGCTGGGTGCGGGCTTTTGAGGCGGTGGAAATTGATAAGGTTCATCTGCATACAAAAGGCTGAATGGAGAGGCAGCGGGGTGAGCGAGGTCGGACACCCAGATGGATTTTTTAATTCTGGGGGAAATAACACCACGCTCGCGAGTGATAACTGAGCCTTTCTTCCCAACTCAGACCAAAATATGATTTCCATTTGTGCATTGGAGGAGAAGAAAATTATACAGAATTTCATTCTGCAGCATAATAAGGCTTCACACCGAATAATGCTGCCATAAGGCAGTGTAATTACCGAGGGCAGAAAATACACTTTCAGTTTATATCTAATCACAATACCGCATTGTCTGCTTTGGGGGGTGGGAAACCTGGGGTGGAGGCGCCGTGTGCTGCCAGACCATATGAGTGGGACTGTGGGGGGTTGGTTGGTCCCGGGCTCGGGCAGAGTCCCGAGGAAAGGTGATGGCCTGGGTGACTTGGCCGTCTTAGCTAAGACTGGCTGCATCAGGGAAGTACGGCTTCCCTTCTCTGAGTACCTGTAGATGCTTCTGCTCTTCTAAAATGACTTCTCCTGCTTTAGACTGAACCCATTAAGACCATGGTCACTGCATACAGTGATCAAAATAAAGAGCTGAGACTCTTTAGGGATGAAAAGAGAAAGAATCAGCCAAATTAATATTATTGTTTGATTGACCTATTGAAATAGCTAAAGAGGAGTTTTGGTCTCTCTCTCTTTTGTAAATCTTTATTGTTGAAATTATTACAGATGTGTGTGTGTGTGTGTGTGTGTGTGTGTGTGTGTGTGTGTGTCCCCGTCTCCCTCCAAGTCCATTCCATCCAGTTCCTGCCCAGTCCCAGGCCTTGCCAACCTATTGTCTGTGTCCATAAGTAATGCATACATGCACATAGATCTTTATCTAATCTCTTCCCGTGTGCCCCCTTCTCTTCCCTCTGAGAATCATCAGTCTGTTCCATTTCAATGTCTCTGATTCTATTCCATTCACCAGTTTATTCTGTTCATCAGATTTTTTATTTGTTTGATTTTTTAATTTTGATTTTTAGATTCAATTGTTGATAGATATGTATTTGTTGCCACTTTGTTGTTCATATTTTTTATTGTTTTCTTCTTCCTCCCCTTCTTAAAGAATAATACCCTTCAACATTTCATATAATACTGCCTTGGCAGTGATGAACTCCTTTAGCTTTTTCTCATCTGTGAAGCTCTTGATCTGACCTTCAATTCTAAATGATAGCTTTGCTGGGTAGAGTAATCTTGGTTGTAGGTCCTTGCTATTCATCACTTTGAATATTTCTTGCCACTCCCATCTGGCCTGGATAGTTTCTGTTGAGAAATTGGCTGACATATGGGCACATCCTTGTAGGTATCTAACTGTTTTTCTCTTGCTGCTTTTGGGATTCTCTCTTTGTCTTTTGCCCTTGGCATTTTAATTATGAAGTGTTTTGGTGTGATCCTCCTTGGATTCCTTTTGTTTGGAGTTCTCTGGTGCTTCTTGGACTTGTAAGTCTATTTCACCAGGTAGGGGAAATTTTCTGTCATTATTTCTTCATATAGTTTTCAATATCTTGCTCTATTTCTTCTTCTGGCACCCCCATAATTTGGAAGTTGGTACACTTGAAGTTGTTCCAGAGGCCTGTTACACTATCTTCATATTTTTGTATTCTTTTTTCTTTTTACTCTTCTGGTTGGGTGTTTTTTGCTTCCTCGTATTTCAAATTGTTGAAATCAGGATCCTCCATTCTACTGTTGAATCCCTATATATTATTATTTCAGTCGGTATATGCTTAATTTCTGACTGGTCACTAAGAGTATCAAAAGTCTCACTAAGTCCCTTGGAGGTTTCTAGAAGATTCTTGAGTAGCCTTATAACTGGTTTTGAACTCTATATCCAATAGTTTGCTTTCTTCCAATTCTTTCATTTGTGACACGTTTCTTTGTCTCCACATTTTGGCTGCTTCCCTGTGTTTGTTTCTATGTATTGGGTAGAGCTGCTAAGTCTCCTTGATTTGATAGAGTGGCCTTGTGTAGTAGGTGTCCTATAGAGCTCAGTGGCTCAGCCTCCCCAATCACCTGAGGTGGACACTCTAGGTGTATCCCTTTGTGGGCTGTGTGCACATTCTTGTTGTAGTTGAGCATTGATTGCTGTTGATATCACTGGGAGAAATTGACCTCCAGGCCAATAGGTTATGGGGACCAGCTAGGACTACAGTGGGGAGCTGCTGTGCAGGAGATACCCTTATGGAGCAGGACTTGCTTCAGTATTATGTAACTGTTTGTGGAACAAATTTATGGCGATAGTTTCACCATACCAGAAGTATGGTAAGCAAAATAATGGTTCCTCCAATATGTTCACATCTTATCCTCCAGAACTTGTGATTGGTAAAAGAGAATTTGAGTTGCGAATGGAAATAAAGTCGTTGACCTTGAGATGGGGGGATGATCCTTGAATTTTTGGATGGGCCCAATGCGATCACAAGGGTCTTTACAGACGAAAGAGGGAGATAAGACCTGGTGTGCTTGGATTGGCCCCTGAGCAGGTTCAGTAATGGGCTCAAAGGCTGGAGGCTCCTCTGTCATCACCAGGAATGATCAAATTGTTCATAAACACTTTCTTATTAATTAAGGGACACAAATGTCAGTGGCAGTAATTTCTGTCTAAATCCTGGTGATCATAATGCAGAGGATACATTAAGAAATGTATGATACTGGGCCAGAGTATACAGTTTGCTAAACATGTATTTGTAATGCAAATTGAGATAGTGATTTATATTATTTTCTCTCTCCCTACTCCATCTCCCTTCGAAACAGGCATCCATAATATTTTAATTTTCTCACCTTAGGTTTTTAAAAGCATTTTCTAATTTTTCTAAATTTAGTTAGTTCTGTGCTATGTATTTCAGGATTAGGAACAATGAGACTTTGAAAATTAAAATCTGTGGGACATGGCCAAATCTGAAGTTAAGGCAAATCTACAGACCTAAAGAGAACTAGAAATGCTTTAGAGAATCAGAAAAGTTGAAAATAATATTAGTTTCAATTCTAGAAATTAGAAAAAGCACTGAAAAAATTAATTGGAAGAAAGAAAAAAATGAGAGCAGAAATTATGAAAAATTAAAAAATACAATCATTAATAATAGGAAAAGGTAGAAATTAGTGTTTTTTCAAAATATTAGTTTATATAAACAAACTAGTTATAAAAATTTAACCAGATATACAAACCTGTGAGTGTGTGGTAGAGGGAAGAGGGAGTTTGCACAAACACAATGTTAGGGGTTATCATCATCTAAAAGGATGAGATTTTAAAGAAAATTTCATGTACAACTTGACTCTAAAAAACATTCTGGGTAAATGGGTGATTTTCTGGGGAAATAAAAAAATAACAAAGCTGACTGAAAAGAGGTGAAAACCTGAGTGGAAAAGTAACTATGGATGAAATAATAATAATAGTTTTTAAAACATCACAGGGTTATTCACAATAAGCATGTTAGGCCCAGATGATTTTTAAAGAAAATTCCAGCTCACTTGCAAGAAACATATATTACTTACTTTGAGATTTAAACTGCCCCAAGCAAAGAAAAGAAATTTCCAATTAATTTTTTAAGATTAACAAGAATCCAGTGCCAAGGCATAATGCTAAAACTGGCAAACATACATACAAAACTACAAAACAATAGCACTTCACAGTGTATAAGCAAACTACTGGCAGATAAATTTAGGAATATACTAAAAGGCTCATTGATCTTGTATTAGTCAAATTTCTCCAAAGGATGGACGGATGGATGGAGACACACACACACACACACACACACACACACACACACACACACATCATAAAGGATTGGCTAACATAATCATTGAGGATAACAAATCCCAAGAACTGCAGCCAGCAAGCCAGAGACCCAGGAGAGCTGCTGGTGCAGTTGCAGTCTGAGTCTGATGGCCTGAGAACCAGGAAAGCTGATGGTGTAAGTTCCAAGAAAAGCCAGTGTTTCAGTTGGAGTCCAATGGCAAGAAGAGACTTGAGTCCCAGTTCAAGGCAGTCAGGCAGGAGGAGTTCTACTTTAGCTCAGGTTTCCATAACAAAATACCATAGGGTGGGTGACTTAAACAATAGAAATTTATTTTCATGCAGTTCTAGAGTCTGGAAGTCTAAGGTCATGGTTTGTTTCTGGTGAGACCGCTCTTCCTTCTCGCTGTGTCTTCACATGACAAGAGATAAAGATGGAAAGCTCTCTGATGCTTTTTCTTATAAGGGCACCAATCTCATTAGGAAAACCCATCCTCAGAGTCTCATCTGAATCTGTTCACCTCCCAAAGGCCCCATTTCCAAATACCATCACATTGGAGGTTTAGGGCTTTGACATGTGAATTTAAAAAGGGTAGAATTCAGTCCACACCACACTTTAGCTAAGTAGAATTTATGCTAGGAATGTAAAGTTGATTCAATAGTTGGAATATTTTTTATTAAATTCATCAAATTAAAAGGTTAAAGTAGATCATCTCAATACAAAAGTCGTGTTAAACTCCAACAACGATATCATCTAAAAGATGATACTCTGAAACCAAAAGCATTTGTTATCTTAAGAGGACAGTACTACAGGCGAAGAATAATGAGAAGGAAACTCACTCTCATTGCTATTATTCAAAACTTTTTTTTGCATGTTCCAGCCAGAGTCATAAGAAAAGGAAGGAAAAAAAAAACAAGATAAAAATACGGAATTTTCATTGTTTGCAGATTATGTAATTATCTAACAGGAAAACACTACAAATTCAACTAAAAATCTTTAAAAAGTAATGTGAGTTTAGTAAGTGACCAGTATCTGGATAAATGGAGACAAAAATTAATAGTGTTCCTACACCAATGGGAACCCGAACATATGAGTAAAAAGAATTCAATTTATAATAACAATACAAATATAAACCACCTAGGGATAAAGTTAGCAGGAAATACCCAAGACCTCCATGAGAATACTTTACAGCTACCCAGAGCATAAAAAGAGATTATGTTTTCAGAAGGAAAGACTCAACACAGAAACTCTAAGTTATATGTAGAAGCTGCTTTCCAGGATAACATACTTTATAGCAAGCAGTCTGATGCAGCTTTTAAGATCTCTTTCCCTGGGATTCTACCTTTCATTTATTTTGCTCAGCGCTGGGTGCACTCTTGCATTTTAAAGATTTTCGTCTCTTCAGCTTCTGGAAATGTTACTCTTTGATAATTTCCTCTCCTCTGTTTTCATTACTGGGGACTCCTATTGTTTGGTTGCTGAACCACCTGGATCAATATTTTATTCTTCACCACTTATCATAGCAACGCAATATATATAAATTACCCAGGAATAAATCTTAACAAAAGATGTATGCAAGATATTAACATTAGGGGAAATCCCAATATGAGAGGCAAACCAAACCCTTTGTATTAATCCTCTCTGTGAATCCAAAATTATTCTTTGATTACTTTGCCCCTAAAATCTGTTAGTCTCATTTCACAGACTTAGTATTTTCTCTTTCAGGACATTAATTATGGTTCTTTGGGAGTTTCCTTCTGTTTCTAGCATTATCTCCGTTTCCTTAAATTCCTTTTATTATGATGATGAATTTTTTTTATTGATTTCAGAGAGGAAGGAAAGGGAGAGCAAGATAGAAACATCAATGATGAGAGAGAATAACTGATTGGTTGCCTCCTGCACGCCCCCTACTGGGAATGGAGCTTGCAATCTGAGCATGTGCCCTGACCAGGAATTGAACTGTGACCTCCTGGTTCACAGGTCAATGCTCAACCGTTGAGCAATGCCAGCCCTTCAATTCCCTTTTGTTTCTTTGTTTTTTGGTCCATGCTTTCAGAGTAAGATGTTGGTATCATTTACATTTAAGAAATAATGTGTTCAAAGTTCTGTGTGGGTCAGGCCTCGCCTCTGGGGCAGTTTGTTTTCTCCAGAGAAGAGTCCTTCAGTCTTTTGCCTGCATGTGTGACCCTGGCTGATAGGGGTCTGAAACTGCATGGGGAAGCATGTTGGGGAGGGTTTCCTCTATTCAGTGGTTTTTCACTTCTCATGTTCATTATGAGATCTAAATCCTCTACTTCATTCTAGCTGACCAAAGTTTGAAGTTCTACTGTTCACTTTCTCCAGAGAATATACTGGTACTTTCAGTGCCCTAATGGTAGGCAATTGACTCTGCTATGAAGCAATATGAGCTTGGAGGGTCGAATTGTTTCTTACACAAACTAAACATTCCCTTTGTATTCAGATCCCCAGGTACCCTGCCTTCTGAAGTACATGATACTTACTGAGTCTTTCTGGTATTCTGTGTTTGCATTGGCTTCCTTCTCACTGTTGACCCTCTGTCAGTAATCAGATTTACATTTCCATTTCTCTACATATTTTACTTACCCATCTGCTTTCCTACTCTCTATTCTACCTCAAGTGTCAAACAAACAAACAAACAAACAAACAAAAAACCAAAAAAAAAGAAAGAAAGAAAGAAAGAAAGAAAGAAAGAAAGAAAGAAAGAAAGAAAGAAAGAAAAGAAACTTGTTTGCTTGTTTATTTTTTCTTCTCGGTATTTGAGCCCAAGAGAGAAGTGAAAATATCTTAATGTGACTTATAAAAGATAAGAAAATGGACACCAGGGGTCTTCAGCCACAGTCAGCCTCTCTTCCTCGGGCCTCCTCCATTTCCAAGGGGCAGTAGAAGAGCAGCTAGTTCAGGGTGAAAAAAAGAACGGGCCAACTCTGTGCCGACATGTTTCTAGACATAGTGAGGATATGTGTCCAGGCTTGGACAAAATCTATGCTGCTTTTCTCTCTCTCATTTTTTAAGCCTTCAAATTCAAAGAAACTTTTAGCACACCTTTGCATAAACTCTGCAATGTAAAATCGATTCTGTTCAGGATGATTCTTGTAAGTAAAGTGGATAGGACAAGCAAAGTGATTTTTGTGCACAAATTGACATTTTCAGAGGCCCAAGGGAGCTTGCGGAAGAGGAATGCAGCAGTAAATTTTTGTACAACATATAGATAGAAATTTTAAGAGAAACATTTCCTTAAAATACATCCCATCCCTTCAGGTACAGAGGGAACACTCAGTGGCCATTCTCTTTCATAACAAAATTCCAAGGAGGAATGCTGGTTCTAAAACAAACAGTGTTTATTCACATAACGGTCATTTGTGCCACGTGGAAGTGCTCCCTCAGGCAGACACTTCCCAGTGACTGTCCTTTGTGGATGCTGCAGTCTGGGTATCCCCCCGTGAGTTTCTCATGTGAATATCGAATAACAGTTTCATATCAGTGCTGGAGATTCTTTATTCTGAACAATCTTGAAACAGTTTGTAATATGAGACCAGCAGAACATATTACAGCTCCTAAGCACTTTCACATTGATCTACACCTCAAAATATGAACATTAAGAGAGACTCTACTGTCTTTTCTTCTTCCCTTTTATAAAATACTTTTGACTGATTTCAGAGAGGAAGGTAGAGACAGAGAGATAGAAACATGCATGATGAGAGAGAATCATTGATCGGCTGCCTCCTGCACGCCCCCTACTGGAGACGGAGCCCACAATCTGGCATACACTTGTGACCAGGAGTCGAACCATGATCTCAAGGTTCAAGCTCAACCACTGAGCCACGCCAGCTTCTTTTTATACATGTGAGTCTCAGCTCACGTCTCAGATTATATATATATATATATATATATATATATATATATATATATATATATAGTGCTTGTGCATGTATATAGCCATACACATGCACAAGCACTATATTCCTCATATTATTTTTGAGGAAATGAATTGAAGTTCCTGTACTCTCCTGTTCTACTAATTCTATTAATTATGCTTTCTTAGGTAACATTTCTTCCGTTTGTTGAGGTTACTGGCTCACATAGTGTAGGATTTTACCACATGTTTGGCGATTCTTGTTTGAGAACACATTTTTTTTTTTTGGTATTAAAATGACATGTTAATAAAGTATCTCCTAATAACATGTTGGAAAAGTAAGAAGATCCTTTGGTACATTAAAAACAGTGAGGGATTTTCTGAAAGATGCAAAACCCACAAGATGGTATTAGAAATGGAACCACACTCCAACAATGTGTGCAGAAGAAACAGCTGCAAAGGGTGGGATGGGTAGGCACCTGGAGGGCTCCTCATGCAGTGGAACAAGAGGGATTCTGGGGGAAATAGGCTGGTGAATTTCCTCCTAGTAGTTCTTGCTCTCCTGGAATCTTAGGCTAACATTTTAATGACGGCATCAGCTCTCTTTGCTATCTCGCCCTTAGACCCTGATTTAGTTCTTGATTATTGCTTGTTTATTGCTGCTTCTCTCCAAAGCTTCTGTATAAAACCTCTCTTGCTCTTCTTGGTGCTTGTCCCACATGCCTCAGCCTACGCTCTCAATGATATGTATTTCACTATGTGACAATTTTTAGGGCAGCTGCAATGTAATCAGAGTAAATGCAGAAGCGTGTGGCAGAGAGAAGTGAGAACTGGGCTGAGACCCACAAGACCTAGTTGTTAGTCTCAGTACTGAATTGAATTTTTGAGTCTCTGATTCTTTTTTTTTACATTGAATGTAATAAATAAACTTGGAGGATGAGAGTATAGATAAATTTTAGGTTCAGAAATTTTGAAAAATGTAATTGTATGTTGTCAAAATTTCCTACTTCATTGCAGCAATGTGAGACTTAAAATATATGTTTTGCTCAAATGGAACATTAATATCTTTAACCCAACATGTATAATGAGATAAATGTAAATGTGATATTGGAAAAAATGAGCTACACATTCACATTAATTATAGCTTCTTTGGAAATGTGTCATTTAAACTGTCAAATTACCAGTAAGAATTAATCACACATTAGCCAAAAATTACTAACAAAAACTAAGGTATTACAAATAAAGTTATGAGGAAATTCAAATAATAGTCTTGAATGGGAGAAGTCCTTCCAACTCCAGATTTTGAATTTACAAAAAGAACAGATTGAGATCAAAACCTCTGAAGAGAGCACTGAAGAGAATGGTGAGCTTGGGGAAAAGCCGATGGAGGGGAGAAAGCAGAGACCCTAAATCAGCTGTGGGCAAACTATGGCCTGCGGGCCAGGACTGTTCTATTTGGCCCACGGAGCCGAAAGAGCGGAGGGTTCTCTTGCTCTCCCCTCCACTCCTTCACCAGCAGCCCAAAATGAGAGTGCCAGCATGGTCAGGTTGCTTTTGTCCGACCCAGTTTAAGAACCCATTGTGGCCCTCGAGTCAAAAAGTTTGCCCACCCCTGCCCTAAACCCTTTACAGAAGAATCAGCCACTGACTCCATTAAGTTTATTTCTGCTTCATTTTCCAGCCTCAAACCCATAAAGACAAGAAGCTCCCCTAGAATATTATATCAAGAAACTGGTTGTGTCCTGAAGAGCAGGGGGCACAGATTTAGGAGCTGGGATCCCATTACCCCCCCTCCCCCACAATGATTACAGATGGAATCTAAATGCATCCCAACATCCTGGGACCTGTTACCTTCAGCAGAGAATGAGAAGACAGGGCCATGTGACTTTCCTTCTAGGCTAGAGATTCCAGAATTGGAAAAACCCAGGATTACCAATGGAAGCATACATAAACATTTTACAGAATATTTGAGATCTACTTTTTATTTCTTTTAGTTTAAGTGAAATTGCAAATGGCAAACATGTTTTGCCAGGATCAAAGGCAAATACACTTCCATGCCAGTCGAGCCCCACTCAGTGAGCTTCATAGTGTGCCCACGTTGTTTAGTTGGAGTGGAGTTCCGCAATGAGCATACATACTGCTGGCGATTTCACTCTTGTTGTGCAAAAGCTAGAGGGGACGCTGAGCTGACAGCTGTATTACTCATTGAAATGACACATTTTAAAGGGCACTTTGAAGCTCAGAGAAGGAATGAAAAAAACAGTATACACCTGCCGTCTCTCTACATTTTTACCTCAAAATATTAGATATTATAATTTAATTGGGTTCACAAGGAGAGAGACAGGGAGGGGGGATAGCTAATGGAAGGAATTTAAATTTTCTCTGAATTAAGAGATTGAGGGGATTCGAGAATTTCTAGACTCTCTGCATGAGGATTAGAGCTCTAATTTAGCTTCCTAACGTTCTCTCTACTCTCCTCCTTCCCGTGTGAAATGCAAATCAGCACACATTGGGCTGTATTTTGTTTTGTTTTTAGTAGGTTTGACTGCAAATGTATGAAAACAGATTCAACTTAATTTACCATTTCATTAACCAGGTTGGCATAGATTTTTAAGACTGTTACCCTGTGTGCATGAGTTTCAAGAAAGCAAGCATTTCTTTAAGAAATGCCTAAGATTAAGAAAGGACTCTTATTAGAGTCATTAGTGCTAGCAGAATTCCAAATTGTTATAACCTTTTTGAAGGACAATTTTGTAGTTTATGTCAAAAGCCTTAAAAAATACTCAGCAATTGTAATTAAATAAGGATACAAATGTACACAAAGATTTAACTTTAAGGATGCTTATTACAGTATTGTTTTTAAAATTTAAGCAACTAGAGAACAAATTCAACCAGAGGGGAATTGATTAAATAAGTATATCCCATCCACATGAGGAAATGCTTTGCTGCTATTAAATGATGTGATGATGAGAAGGGTTCTAGTTGACAATGAAAATATTCATAATACATATTTAAGTTTTAAATATAGCATACATTGCCATTTGTAAAAATAAGTTTAAAAGTTAAGTATTAAAAGCATTAGAAGAATAATATATCAGAATATTAACAGTGATTTTATCTAATGGTAGACTTTTCAGTGGTATTTAATGTTTTTTATACCTTTATTTTCTAAACTTCTAAAAAATGAATTAATTCAGCAATAAAATAAACTATTGTATAAATGAAACTTTGAGGTGGGCAGGAATATAGGGTAAATCAGAGAGGATAGAAGTGAGGAAATTCAGTTAAGGCAATGTTTTAGAATCACAAAATGCTGATGGCCTGAGCTAGTCTGGGAATAGTGAGAAGGGATGATGTGAGAGACATTTTTCAAAGGTGGAATCAACAATGCTTGATGACAATAAGAAATTTGATGAGGGATGGTGACTATGATAACTATGTGTGCTTATATGTGTGTTCTATTGTAGGAAACAATTTGCTGTATCAATCTGAGTGGGTAGAGAACATCTACGGAGATGTCCTACAGATTGCGGAGGAAATGGGACCAGTGTCAGAGGCACTATCAAAGGAAGAGGAAGATGTATTTTATCTGCACAGCTGGACAGGTAGGAGTTAATTAACAAAGGAAAAGACTGTAGTCATTAAGGACTGTGTGTAGGGAGATGAGTGAGTATGGAGGTGAATAAGAACCAGTAAAGACAATAGAAGACTGGCTAAAGAAATATAAGGAAAACCAAGTAATACAGCATAATGGAAGGTCAGGGGAAGAGATTGTTAAGAAAAAATGAGGTAGAAATGTGAATATGCTATTGGAGAAAGATTAAGGAAAATGATGACAGAAAAAAAGGCCACTGAATTTAAGAAAGGACTCTTAGAGTCATTAGAGAAGAAATAATTCATTTCTGGAGACTGGTGAGAATAGAAACACAATTTTAGGGAATAATTAATTCAAAAACTGTGCCAGTGAAAGAAAAGAAGAGGAGGAAGGTCTTTAGAAGGGTAAGCAGAGTAAGATAAAGCAGAGCTCTCCAACACAGAGGAGGCCACTGTGACTTCGAAGGAAAGAACTTGCAGAGAGGCTGCAAATAATGAGTGAGCCAAGTTTGGGAATAAGGTTCCTGAAGGGGAAGGAATATTTGGGCTGCAGAGCCCAGATTTTACAATTCAAACAATAGTGAAGAGACCATTCCTTTTTTCTTTCAGAGATCAGAAAAAGGTAAGAGAATAATAAATGTAGTCAACCACAAATGTTGAGGAATAAAAACAATGGATGAATTAGTACAAATTGCCTATCATCAAGTTGGATTTGGGGCCCTTTATGCTCCTGTAGCAGGGTACTGAAATGTGGGCCCAGGAAAGCAAAAGGAGCTTAGAATGTTACTTTTAGAAAGTAGGGGAAAATGAAGAGATGAATAAAACCTTTTGCCAAACATCCCGTATTAGAAGAAAATGGCTGGTGTCTGACTTCATCTTATGTAAATCTAAGTGGACTTTTGTCTGTATTCAGCAGCATTGTGTAGAGCGGGAGCAGGGGAGAGGGTTGTAAACTGTGGCTTGTAAAGGAGGAAACTTGGGAATCTGGGGGTGGGAGGGTGCTGAAGGCTGTGTTAAAATAGACGACCTAAGAGCCAGAAAGACTTAAGTGTTGCCAGAAGGGGGTTCATGAAATTGGTGAAGTCAGATGACCTGATGGTGATTCAAAAGATTGGCTGTCAGGGAGGGACATTGGAGGAAACAAATGGACAGAGAGGTTTGGTAAGAACGAGGATGTAGGAAAAGCTAGGCAGCTATGGCCAGAGCAGCACTAATTTAATAACTGGAGGATGGAGTGGGAAGAGAGGTGCTCATGTTGGTAGGGCACATAAGTGTGCAGAGGTAAAGAGGGGCTGGTTTGAGCTGAAGGCGGATGTGAAAATGGGAGGGGAGGGAACAGGAATGTCATGAAGGTGAACTCAGAAATGGACATGAATATTGGCGTCAGGGACTCTGGGAGTATTAGACCTCACAAGGAGAAAACTCTCTGCCTAGAGATCCACCCGGCTAGAGGTGGTGTAGTTTAATGACGGTGAGCATGGGCTTTCCCCGCCTCTGTGATGTCCCAAGTGTGTGACCTTGTGGATATTACAAAACCGCTCTAAACCTCAGTCCTATTATCTTCAAAATAATACTCTCAATCTCCTGTTGATATTGTGAGGATTAAATAAAAAAGTAAAATATCTGGAATAACTGCCACCTGTGATGATGATGATAACGATGATGAAAGTGGTGGTGAAATCTTTTGATGAGTTCCAGAAACTGAAACCATTCAAGACTCATGGTAGTCCTCTAAGTCACTTAGGAGTTTCCTTTTTTTTAAAAAAAAATATTTTATTGATATTTTACAGAGAGGAAGGGAAAGAGATAGAGAGCCAGAAACGTCGATGAGAGAGAAACATCGACCAGCCGCCTCCTGCACACCCCCCACTGGGGATGTGCCCGCAACCAATGTACATGCCCTTGACCGGAATCGAACCTGGGACCTTTCAGTCCGCAGATCGACGCTCTACCACTGAGCCAAACCGGCTTTGGCCACTTAGGAGTTTCTAAGACTCGGGCTGTTTATCTTATTCCCTAGCCACTTATGAAAAAGTGGCCTCAGAACAAGAACCAGTGGTTTTTTCCAGCGTAAATGGGGAAGGAGAAGGAACTGTCCATGGTCCTGAGAAAATCTTGGCTTAGATTAGACTCTAACCCCTGTCCAATTATTCTCTGTCCCATTTCCCATGGCCATCTTCAACTTAATCTGGCTGACTACTTCTAGTTTCTATCTCCATGATAGAAATGTGGGTTTATCTGACTTGTTCTATGAGTTTATCTCCAAACCATTATCTTTGTTCTGGCCTTAATGCATGAGAAATTTAAACGCATTCATCTTTTCTTTTTGGTTTTTAAAAATAATACACCAACTATAATGTAATAATAGTAGTCTTGAGTGTTTTAGATGCCTTTGTGTTCACTTATTAAATTATTTGATACTGAAATTATTAGAATTCAATAATTTTTAAAATTGCTTAATAACTACAGATAGGGGAAAAAAGGTGTTGTTTCACTGTACTCCTAAATTAGGCTCTTATTGTATTATTTTTAATTTATTAGCGTAAGTGTAATTGCACATGTTTTTTTGGATTTTTGCAAAAATTATCTGGAGCAGCTGTCCATGTAAGAAATATAAACTCTGTGCCATTCACCCTGTAAATATATATTTGAACACTTTATTTCTAACAATCATTATTACCTGACAGTAATAGCTAATGAAGACCACACCTCAGCATACATGAGTATTTTCAAATTTTAAAATGTAAAGATTATCAATCAAATCTCTTATAGTTTCCTCACTCACACATAGAATTATGGTTTCTATATTCATGTAACTTATCATTAGCCATGATGTGTATGTGCATGTGTTGAGGGAGCTTAATTGGAGGAGAGGTTTGGCATTAAGTTTGAGGCTATAAGAAAAAAAGAGAGAGTACCTCAGGCTACTAGGTGTTGGCATGGCTGGGTGTAAAGATACGAATCAGATGGAAAAGCTGCTCAGCATTAAGATCAGGCTCATTTATTAGACGGGGAAAGAATAAAGACTGGGCTCTCTTGTTCCCTCTCTCACTTCCCCTATGTATTAGATAAGTTATTTACATAACTAAGTAGCCAAGATCAGCTAATGTAGAATAAATAAAAATGTTCGCTTTGATCCACAAAGCTTCTTATCAGTTCCCTTAATTAGCGCCTTCTTTTGATTGGAGACATCATCATAGGAAAGTATCTGAGGAGCCTGGCTTCCTGATCTAAAACGAGACACTTTAAAATATGCGGAAACATAACTATAATTTGTGAGTGTATTACCTCATTCTGATAGAGCTAGTTCTATACTCAAGAGCATTCCTGATCAATGAGGACTTAAATGCGTGATGATTGAAGCACAAGAAATGGTTGAAAAGCCTTTACTATAACAAAGAATTTAGGGGCAGGGGAAAATGAGAACTTATTTATTTCATGAATTTGAAATAAGTTTGGATGCAGATAAAAGTTGAGGAGCCACCATTAAAGCAGGAAGATCATTGGTGAGTGGAAATGTAACCATTTAAAGTCCTTTTGGTTCAAAGACAATGAAAATTTGCTCTGAAGTTGTGTGAAATTGCTGCCACTGGAAGAAAAGTTATTAAGGAGATGGAGACATATCTAAGTTATCCCTTGGTGTTTCTATTCTGTCAGCCCATTTGGGGTGTGTGTTGATTTTCTCTGGAACCTGTACAAATGGAAATGTATGTGTGCACCAATGTGCTTTTGGGTGATTTGAAGTCTTTCATTTTTTGAATTCCCATTACCACACCACCCCAACATCTGTACTTACCTTTATCACATCTGCTGCCTGTATTTGGCTAACCCCTAACTGCTAACCATTTTCAACTGAAAGTGCATCTGCTTGGTACTAAGCAGCCAGCTGAGAAGATTCTTCCCTCCCAATCAACACAACCATAGCATGAAATGAAGACGCGGAATGAGGTAGAAAGAGAGAGGAAGAGAAGGGGAGGGGGGCACTACTTCTATTTAAAAAAAATCATCTGACTTCTTATGTGTTCTGGAAGGCCTATAAATATTTCTTCCTAACCCCTCCTGCACTGCTAGGCTTTCCTTTCTCTGCCACCCTCGCAACTCCCCACGCAGGCAAAGTTTTGAATCAGCAGATTCCGAGCTCTGAGCAGTAAAGAGCTATTGAGGGACAGACTCTGATAGCATTACGGCCAAACATGGAACCATTTTGTGTGGCGAATCGCTGAGTTCTACCTGGTTATCTCTTGCCTTGCACATCACTTCCAAATGACATGCTCTCAGTCTGGGCAAAAATTGAGAAATTTTTTTTTTAAGAACTGGGATTTCAATAATATGTGACGAAAGGATGAGATTACTCTCTGAGGTTGGGGAAGGCAAGGAGGAATAAGGGAGGGAAGGAAGAGAGAGAGGGGAAAAGAGGTGGGGAAGGGAGAGAGACCGAGAGTTAGAATTATGTGTTTCTTAGAGTCCTTAATTGCATGTATTTATCTACTTCTTGGCAACCAGCCTCTCTTAACCTCTGGGAGGTCAAAAAGAATGTCACTTTAACTTCTTTTATTTGTCTTCTTTCTTTTCTCCTATTTCTCTCACTGGTGGCTACTGAATGTTATAGATACTCCAAATACTTGAGTTATCCATAGGAATTTGACTGTAATTTGATAGCTATCGGGTTAAGTAAGGTGGAGATTAATACTATTATGCATTCTTCTACACATAGTCAAATGGGCAGTGGAGGCATTCGGGGAAGTGTATTCATCTGTACCTGCAACTGGCGAATTTGGAAACCAGCAGTTATGGAGGCAGAAAATTAGTAGCCCGCTCTCCTGTCTGCCTACGGGAGAAGGCAGTCCTACTGCTCCCAACACTCTCTCCACTGTCCCGCGTGCCTGCCACCTCATTTCAAGGGTTCCTAGAAGAATAATGGAATTTGAATGCTTCCTATCTGTAATTAGCTGGCATTATGATGATGTGGATTTCTATTCATTTTAATCAGGAAACATGAAAGAAACAGTTTTCGAGCACCCTATTGAGATTTTGATTTTTAAAAAAATCAAATAGGAAAAAGGCCATAACATGTCTGTAGAAGCCTCCACATATTTCCTGCAAGAGAATATTCATTTTCACTTGAATTTGGCAGTGACATCTATTCCTCTCAGTTAGGGGTGTAGTATAGATAAACTAATGGCCTGCCGGATCTAAACTGGGGCTCTTCCCAACATGTTTCGCAGCTCTAGTGGGGGAAATGGGGACAGGTAGTGAAAAAGACGACTGAGGCTTCTTCTAGAGCCTTCTATCATGGAAAATGTGTACAACAACAATAATAAAAGGGACCAAAATAAGGATGAATTTGAATATTCTGGGGGGAAAATTCCAGAAAGTGGATCCCTAAACGATACAGCTTACCAACTATTTGCATGGCTTTTATATTGTGTTAGGTATTGTAAGCAACCTAGAGGTTATTTAAAGGATGCAGGAGGATGTGCATAAGTTATAGGCAAACACCACATCACTCTCTACATGGAATGTGAGCATGTGAGGAGTCAGTCACAGCAGAGCCGTCGTAACCTCACAGGCTGGTGTGGGCTTTTGAAAGGGAGGCGTTCAGGGCCAGGGAACCAAGCTCAGGGTCCGGCTCGCTAAGAAGGAGCAGCTCCCCGTGAAGTTTAGCGTGTGGACAAATGGGCCTCCCAGATGTCAACCGGGGACACTCCCTCCTCTCACCGTCCGCCCAACCCCTTTATTTCCAATTCCTCTCAGCGCTACGTGTTGGAGGATGAAACTTCTAAGTCTGTTATCTATTCTGTGAGCTGCATTCGTTTTAAAAAAAATATATTTTATTGATATTTTACAGAGAGGAAGGGAGAGGGATAGAGAGCTAGAAACGTCAATGAGAGAGAAACATCGACCAGCTGCCTCTTGCACACCCGCTACTGGGGATGTGCCTGCAACCAATGTACATGCCCTTGACCGGAATCGAACCCGGGACCTTTCAGTCCGCAGACCGACGCTCTACCACTGAGCCAAACCGGTTTCGGCTGCATTCTTTTTTATTTGTTCTAAATTCTCTTTCTCCCCCACAAGTCTCCCAGGGGTTGCTTCTTCATCCTAACTCTTGTGGGGAGGGTGCCTGGCAGAGGCGGGGTCTCACGCCTGCAGACCCATCCCCTGGTGGAGGGCAGCCAGGGGGATGTTTGTGCTCACCATCCCCACATCCCCATTCTACGAGGGATGTGCACAGCAGCCCGCCCGCTGGTGTCAGGGTGCAGTGGGATACTGGACATGGATAAGATTTGTAAATCCTAAGCACTCCGTAGCAGTGCCCTATGCTGCTTCTGTGGCAACAAACTGTGCCCCAAAGAGGGTCAGCCTTCCTGCCCCTGCAGCCCCGAAACTTCATCCTGTGAAAAGCAGGCTTTGCTTCTTGTGGCCGGCCACAGTGGGCAGGCGAGTTAAAGGGAAAGATTTGGGTGCAAAGTGAAGAAGAGTGTTATTAGTTTTGGAGTACTTCTTAAATTGGAGCTCTTCTTTATTTTGTTTTATTTTAATATATCTTATTGATTTTTTACAGAGAGGAAGGAAGAAGGATAGAGAGCTAGAAACATCGATGAGAGAGAAACATCGACCAGCTGCCTCCTGCACATACCCCCCCCCCCCACACACACACACACACTGGGGATGTGCCCGCAACCAAGGTACATGCTCTTGACCGGAATTGAAGCTGGGACCTTTGAGTCCGCAGACCGACGCTCTATCCACTGAGCCAAACCGGTTTCAGCTGGAGCTCCTCTTTTGTTAGAAAAATTTTGCTTATTTATGCCTAGAGCTATTCTTTACTTAATACTTTTTTTTCTCTACTCCCGTTCTCTAAGATACTTTATAGAATATTTCTTCATCCTTATGTCTCTTCAATAATAAGAATTATTAGACTTTGCTGTTTGCTCCCTTTCTTAAATCATTTATAAATATGTTCAATTGGTTCAATTGGCCTAGAACCAATAACTCACAGTGTTTTTATAGTTCTTCTGCCTAAATAGTCACCCTGTAGCCCTCTTCTCCAATCTTAATTCAATTAAAAATATACATTCTCAGTTAACCATTTTTGACATATGTATCTGTTTTTGACATACATATCT
The DNA here is from genome assembly GCA_963924515.1 of Vespertilio murinus. Taxonomy (NCBI): domain Eukaryota; kingdom Metazoa; phylum Chordata; class Mammalia; order Chiroptera; family Vespertilionidae; genus Vespertilio; species Vespertilio murinus. The sequence goes on along the minus strand of OZ004715.1, from coordinate 27,704,802 downwards.
AATATAAAAAATGGCAGCATATTAATTTGTCCACGTGTAAGCCATAGTATCTTCCCTTCTTTCAAAAATAAAGACCCAGTGAGTCTCTATTTAACTATAGTCCCCTTGCCTTGTCAGACAAAGAAGTGGGTCTGAATATCTCTAGGACAGAGGCCTTCTGTAATGACACGATAGGTCCACACTAACACTAAAAATTTCTCTCATTCCTTCTTTGAATATTTCACCCCCAAATTCTCCAAAGTCTCTGCATGTGTTTTGCTACTTTAGCTCATTAATCTGCTCTATGATTGCTACTTTCCGTAGTCTTAATTCTTATCTGGGTTTTAATGGATATTTCGGTAGGAGGGAATCTCTCTGAAAATTGAAACAAATACTTCAACCAGCCTTTTGCTAGCTCTTTTTCCTTTTGCTCAACTTTGGGGTCAGGATGTTAAAGAGATTCCATTGTTTCTCAAGCTGTTTTTTTTTTCCTTTGAGAGATTTAAAGACTTTTCTTGCCAATTGGTCTGGAAACCTCTGTAAGATGCATCACCGTGTGTGTGTGTGTGTGTGTGTGTGTGTGTGTGTGTGTGTGTGTTTGGGGGTGGGGGGGGAGGGGTATTTAATTTGAGGTTATTCCTCATCTGTCATATTTTGTGGATTTACCTGTTTCCTTTCCTTGGTGCTTTCTTGTGCTCCCAGAAGTTATTTCTATCTCTGTCAACTAGCCACGGAGGTTTATTATAACTTGCATGTTTTCTTGGATTGCTGTTAAGTTGCTGTGAAAATATCCTTTAGATTTTATTTCTCGCTTGTTAGTGAGTTTTTAAATTCTTTCATTTTGTCATAGGACCCTTTCTCATAGTAAAAAGACATGCAGTGGCTTTTAGTTTGCCCAGAAGGCTGTGGAATTAAACTGTGCACTGGTCACTGCTAATGACTTTGCATCACTTTGCAGGCCCATTTCCATTCACTGTCAGCGCTCAGTCTGTTATAGTTCCCATCCGCAGAAACTCCTCCTCCACCTTTGCTGGGAAGCAGTAATTTCTCTTATCTAAAAATCTCACTTCCCATCCTGTCCCAGCGAGGCATTTGCCAATCTACGATTGAGTAATTAAAGACTCCCCTTATTACTTTCTGGCCTAATTTCACAGCTTCTACAATCTCAATTAATATTTCCATCTCAGTTTCCGGGTCAGGTGGGCTGTAACATATCCCTGTTATGACTTTTTAATTATGTGAGAATGGAATTTCTACCCACAGAGATTCTACAAAAGTCCCTTTTTCTGATAAGATTTTTATCCTACTGCTTTGTAGAACTATCCTTCACACAGCGCTATTATAGAAATGTATTTATTTATGTCTGTCTGCTTTGAAAGATGTATTTAAAGCAGCTTACAAAAAATACACACAAAGATAAAAAAAACAGAACGCTAGTCAGTGAGAAAATAGGGGCAAGGTAAAATAAGGGTAGAGAAATAAGATGCAGTCAGAACGAGCTCATGCATCATAAGTATTGGGTAGAGAACACTGTAAACCTGCTTCAGGGTCTCCTCATGACCCCCATGAAGAAGGAAATAGGAACCATTGTATGGTTTAGAGCAGTGTTTCCCAAAGTGTGGTACGCGTACCCCCAGGTGTACGGGAAGAGTTTGGTGGGGGTATGCGTTGCACCGGAGTTCGGTGGGGATATGCACTGCACTGTGCTTAGCTGCGCCTAATTCTATGTTCTCATGAGTCAAGTCAAGTCAAGACAGTCTTGTGAGGCGTGAAATGGTCCGGTGTGCAAATAAATGTTTTTTTTATAATATAACTTTTATTTATATTTCATTATGAATAATTTTATTTTTCATTTATTATTTTGTGTATGTACCAAAAATAAGTATATTTTGATTGTTATTAAGATACATCCATTTTTTTTTGATGAGGGGTACTCAGCGTTACGAAAATTATAGAAGGGGTACACATATGTATGTCAAAAGTTTGGGAAACACTAGTTTAGAGAGACTCTGTGATAGAATTAAACCAGTTGCTTAAGAAAGACAAAAATTTCTTCTCCAACTATTTAAACTTTCTTCTACTGGCCCTTAATAGTATATTTACAATAAATGTAATGTTTCACCATTTAACTTCCTAGTATATTTCCCAATGTAGGATTACTGCAAAAATAGAAATAGTTTGGTAAGAACGGTTTCCTGCACGGCTCAAGCGAGTATATCGTAAGTACGGAGTAATACTGTGCTCAGTAGTATCCTCCCTGACAAATAACTGGCCTGTAGATGTTCCAGGCAGTCAGTTAAATGCAGGGCCCCATGTTTTCACAGTCAACTAAGTAAGAGTTGATGTTCAGCTATTGTTGTGGAGGAACTCTGCTGAAATCTCAAATGAAAACCAACTCCCCTTCACATGAAATGCCCAGAAGCGGAGACAAGATTTTACACAGGAAGGAATTTGAGATCAGTGTCGGTATTAGAGTGAACAAGTTTGATTTGTCAATGTCTCTTGTGGATGAATGCAGGCCTCAGACAGTAAAGCACCCTTAACTGTAAACAATGCACTTCCAGGTCATCTATCCAAAATAGATTTGCTTTAACAGGTTACAAATCATTTAAAAAAATGTTGAATTAAACTACAACCCCACCCAAACTGTGTGTAGCTCAGGTTAAAACCTGTCAGACAAGCCGCAGCTGGGCCAGGGAGTCCAGTTTCTCCTCGTATGTGTCAGGGTCCCCCAGAACCTTGCCCGGCACTGGAGCTCAGAGGAAGTGGGAGCTTGTAAGTTCAGTTCATGTGCCTGCCTTTTAAGAGGAGCAGCTTGGTCTCTAGCCGGCTCTGTGTCACTGAGCCCCAACCCCCAGTGATTTTTAACAGTCCGTAGTTCTTATTGCCCATAGAGACTTCTTTTCCCAGCTCCGGGACCCTGGGCTGGGCGTCTGGTGTGGGGCTGGGACCGCTGGCCCCTCCTGGAGGCCTCTGCAGAGGTGATCTCCCTCTTGATTAAAAAAAGTAGCACATGTGGGTGACAGACCAGCCTGTTCTGCGCCTCCATACCTCCTACCCGTCTCAGTGTGCTTTCTTCTTTACTTCTCTGGCTGTAGGACTTCCATTCAGCCAGCTTCCCGGAGGTTCTGGATGATGGTGGTTCTGTATTTTAGTTGTAATTTTGACTTGGTTGTGGGAGGTAATGAGTACAGGCATTTGCCTATGCCGCCATCTTGGTTCTCCACCCTTCTCTCGGTGCTTTGAATATGTCACCCCACTGCCTTTTGGACTCTGTGCTTTAATGAGAAATCAGCTGTTAATTCTTAGCTGGCCTGTATATTCTGTTTGTTCAAATCTGCTATTAAGTCCCTCCAGTCAATTTTTAAATTTTACTTAATTGTACTTTTGGAAGTTTTTTTTAATATTATACTTTTAGAAGTTTTAAGTTTTACTTATTGTACTTTAAGCAACTTTCCTAAAGTACAATAAGTAAACATTGGAAGTTTTCATTGGTTCTCTTCTCCTTTTTCAAATAATTTGTCTCATTGATATTCTCTATTTGGTGAACTATTGTTTTTATACTTTCTTTAATTGTTGAGACATGGGCAGCACTTTCAAAATTGATTATTTCTATTGTCAGTTTACTCTTGTCACTTGGGAAAAAATATACAAGAAGGTGAAAAAATTTTGAGCCCTTGTCTAGTCAGAGAGAGCAACATTAATGGAGGTCCTTAGACCACTCTTTTCAGCAAGATTCTAATTACATGAGTTTGTTGATCACACACATTCTGCTACCCACATCTACTCATTTGCACGCTTCAAATGAAAAGAGTAGCCAGGGAACTCTGTCCAGGACAATGAAAAAACCACTGCCATGACACTCAGATAGCATCTCACACTTGTCACCAGGAGTCTTCTGCCATCTGTCCAAGGGAACAATCTAGCAGAGCATACAGGATGAAATTTTGCTAGCTTCTGTCTTTAGATAAGGACACTATCACTGGCCGAACATATTTTATGTATAACCTACCAGCTGCAAAGACCACTCAAGCATCATGTCTAAATATATTTGATAGTATCTGGAATTCCTATTAACTCTTGCCAGAGTGTGTGGGCTTATGAAAGCATATAACAATATTCAATAGCTGCTCAGATTCAAAACAAAAATATATACAAAAACCGACTGTGGTCCATTCCCAAATGAAAGGGGTGTGTGAGGAGAGTGGGAGGGGAAACCTCTATTTGAGTAGGAGGGTAGAGGTAGAGGTAGATGGTGGTTGTGGAGAGTGCATAGAGTCTGTTAAAGGAACATATTGCAATTTATTTCTTTTCTCTGTCTCTTGATTTCAAGGGCGATTTAATATGGGGATGCCTCAGTATTACAAAGCTTTTTCTTCCTTTCTTCCCCTGTAGCTCAACTAGCCTCTCACTGTTGGGTGATTTCAAGTCTAATTCTTATAGTTTAGACTATTTGAATCACTCTGGAGACGATGTTTAGAGAAATTAGAATATAAAACCAGAGGCTTATCTTTAACATTATTATCCTCAAGAATTTGTACAATTTAATGCTAAATTTTATGTCTCACATATCTCAATCTAATACTTTTGAAATATTAGCATCCTCTAGAGGCGATAGCATGGTGGAACTTTGTCCTGAGTTCACACTGGGTTTTATTAACAATGATAACAGCAAAATAATGGTTCTTCACCAATGGTTTGGTATTTTCCTCCTTTTTAACCTAAATACTGTGTGTGTTTATTTGGAACAAGAAAATTCTTTTATATAAGTATAGTACATTTATTAAAATCTGATGCACTATTATATAATTCATGGTTGATATTAAACACTGATGCACTATTATATAATCCATGGTTTATATTCAAATTTAATCAGTTGTCCCAAAATGTCCATTTGTCCAAAAATGTCCAGGTATTTGTTACATCTTTTTAGAATCCTTTATTATGGAATAGTTTCTCAGATTTCCTTTGTTTTCTTGACTTTGATTTTATTTTGAAGAGTCCAGTTAATTATGTTTTAGAGTATCTCTCAATTTGGGTGTGTCTTTGTGTTGCCTTAGAAAGCACATGATTTCAGTTTGTACCAATATTGGTGATGTTGGACTTAATCATAGAGTTCAGGTTGTGTCTCTCAGGTTACTCTACTTAAATTTACCATTTCTCCTTTGTAAATAACATGTAACTTATGGGGAGATATTTGAAAATTATGTAAGTAGCTCATCCTCATCAAACTTTCACCCATTACTTTTATTATCCATTGATGATTTCATAATTCATCATTCATGATATAATCATCAGTTGGAATTCTATTGAGAAAGGAAGAGTTTTGTTTCTCCCCTTTATTTTTTATGTATGAGTTTACTTATATCATAATGATTCATCAATTCTTTTTCTATTCAATAAGTTATCCATTGCTACTAATATTTATTTTTATACTCAAAATTTTTCAGATTTGGTCTTTGGGAACTCTTTCAACATGGACCCTATATCCTTTAGGCATGTCTCAATTATTTTTTTTTAACATTACCCTTTGACTCAATAAAATGTTCAGGCTCATCTTTATTTTCCATTCGCTAGTGTTGTAATCATTTTATTTTACATTTCAGATACTGTATTTTTCAGCTGCAAAAGTTCAATTTGGTACTTTTTAACATCTTCCATTTCTCTCTTTATTATGTTCTTTTCTTTCCTTTTTGAGTACTCAATCATATTTATAATACTTATATGTACAATAAGTATGGTAGTCTTTTTCTGTTATTTCATTGTCTATTTTTTTCCCTCCTTCTTTTGGGCAACGTTTTCCTGCTCCACACATCTGGTTATTTATTAGATGATGGACACTAGGAATGTTATTTTGTTTAAGTCTGGATTTTGTTGTCTTTCTTTAAAGAGGATTGATTTATGTTTAGAGGTAGTTGATTTACTTGTGATTTATCTTAATCTTTTTGAGGTCTGTTAAAGCATTCGGGGTAGTTATATAATGGACTTCACTCTAAGATTAGTTTAGCCTGATGAACAAGATGTGATCTTTCTGGAGTGTGAATGCCTTAGGTATTCAACAAAGTCTCTTCACTGTATTCCACAAATGAGTTAGATCATGTGATACTTATCCTTATCTGACTGACAGAGACAATGGGGGGGAGGGTGTTGAGGGCAGGTGCTGGGGAATGGGAGTGGCCAGGGAAAGGTCAGTGGAGGAGAAAAGGAGACATATGTAATACTTTCAACAATAAAGAATTTAAAAATGTCTCTTCACTTGCAACCCCAGCCCTAAGTGAACTCTGAGAATTGTTCAGCTTATAGATTCCTTTGTTTTTAGCTCAGCCTCATAGAGTTTCATTCTGTGTATAACAGTTCTATTAATATTCAAGGTGACCCACTATGGTGAATTTTGGTGTTCTTTTTTTGTGATTTCCCTTTTCTTCACACTCTCACAAATTCCAACTGCTTCAGCCTTTCTCAACGCCAATGTTTGTCTTTTCAACACAGAGTCACCACTGCTCTGTTGTGTTCCCTTTCTCTACACCACAGTCTAGAAAGTTCCTCCAAGGTGATCATAGGGATTACATTATGTCTTTTCTTTTAGGAAGTAGAGACCTGTTTTAGTTGTTGTGCAAACATTGAAACTATTTTTATATGTTTTGTTCAGTTTTTCAGTGCAAAAGGGCGTGTCTGTGTTAATCTGTCAGGTTCAGAAGCAGAAGAGTATACAAATGTTTTTTTTAATTATAAAATTAATTAAGAGAAATAGGTCTGTTCACATTTTCAATTTTTTTCATGCTAGTTTTTATAACAATAACTTCCAAAATGGTATTTTTACCTAACTCAGTTTATCCTTCATATCAGTTCCAGATTATTCTTCTGAAATCTTGGTTTTCATTTGTTATTGCTAAAAACCAATGTCTTTCCTTTGCTCTCAGTGTAATAATCTAGATCCTCAGTTGCTATTCAATACCTTCTATACTCTGGTCCAAAATGTTGGCTTAATTATTACCCTTTTTAGATGGTAAAATTAAAAAAAAATGGACTTGTTCAAATAATAACAATAAATCACTTCTCTGTGTTTCAGTAGGTTTTAAAACATGTATGTAAGATGCATTTATATAGTGTATCCTTTCTAGCAAGAACAATCTTCCTTATTCTTTATGGAAGCTGAGTGTCTTGCACAATACCTAGACATGATAGGTATTCCATGAATGTTTTCTTGTTCTCTGAGAGAAAGGATTCTGGACCCCTGAAAGCATTAAAATGTTTATAAAAATGAAGGGATATTAGAACATTTAGAATGGAGGAAATAACTGCAGGCAAGGGCTGAAGATGCACTATTTTCTCCAAAGGTCAATATTTCTGTTTTGGACTAGACATCTTTAGTAGTTTATCATTTAACGCAATTGTACTGCACACTGAGTCAGACAGTATGAAGAGGTTGAACCCCCCCCCCCCCCCCATTAGCCAAAACTGGTCTGGCTCAGTGGATAGATTGTCAGTCTGTGGACTGAAGGGTCCCAGGTTCGATTCCGGTCAGGGGCATGTACATTGGTTGCGGGCACATCCCCAGTAGGGGGTGTGCAGGAGGCAGCTGATCGGTGATTCTCTCTCATCAATGTTTCTAACTCTCTGTCCCTCTCCCTTCCTTTCTGTAAAAACTCAATAAAATATATTTAAAAAACACAATTATTTTTGATTACTTACAGTCTGACTGGGAGTCTAAATACACATAACACATAAATATGGCATTTAAGTTTGTCCAACCCCCTTTATTTGCATTCTTTCTCTTCTCATAGGCTGCTTTTAATTTTGGTAGAGTGCTGAGTTAAATATCATCTACCTGACTACCCAAGACCATTTATCTTAGATATTGAAAGAATGATGAGAAAGTTATTTAACCTTTCACAAGAAGGTTTTGCATAAAAAAGAGTCATCTTACTTAATATGGAAACTTTTCACTAAATTTAATAAATTGGTTTATAGTCTCAATAATTTAGGAAGCTTCAGCGACATCATCCAAATCATTATAAAAAAGGGGCATTTTAGTGTTTTGTTGACTAAGTGCCATGAGCTGTATGATTTAAAACTCATGCATCAAGTTCAATGACATGTAAGTGAAGTGTTAATCAATTTTGTGTAAATTTACCCAGAAAGTGAACACATATCATGCCTTGAAGACTTTGTGATGGGGAGCAGCTCTAGTCACAGGATGAGAGGAAACCCAAGTCCTGCTCTTGGCTGAAGTCAGTCTTTTTATATTTTTAAATGAAATTTATTGGCGCGACACTGGTTAATAAGGTTATATATAGGTTTCAAGTGTACAATTCTGTGATAAGTCATCTATTTATTGCATTGTGTGCCCACCACCCAAAGTCAAATCTTCTCCCATCACCATATATTTGACCTTCTTTACCCTTTAATGCCCTCTCCCCTTCCCTCTGGTAACCACTATACTGTTGTCTGTGTCTATGAGTTTTTGTTTGTTTGTTTTTCTTGCTTGTTCATGTGTTGCTTTCAGTCTTATATCCCACATATGAATGAAATCATATGGTTCTTGACTTTTTCTCTCTGATGTATGTGATGTAGGTGATAAAATAGGGTATCTCATTGTGCAGATGGCTTAATGTAAATAATTCTTCATGAAGATTAACTTGGAACATCAATGTCAGAGAGACACTATTGATTGGTTGTCTTCCGCACATGCCCTGAACAGGACCGGGAATTGAACCTGCAACCCAGGTGCACACCCTTGACTGGGAATTGAACCTGTGACCCTTGGATGCACAGACCAACACTCTACTGAGCAACACCAGCCAGGGCTGGACATAAGTTTTTAGTTTCTTTAGGCTAGATCATTTGGTAATTTAGTTTCTTAAGAAACCACCAAACTATCTTCCAACCAATCAATGAATGAGAGTTCCTATTGCTCCACAACCTCACCAGCACTTGGTATTGTCAGTATTTCAGATTTCTGCTCTTCTAAAAGGTGTATAGTGGTATTTCGTTATTTTAATTTGTGATTATCTAATGATATATGATGTTGAATATATTTTCATATGCTAATTTGTCATCTGTATTTGCCAAAGTATATCTTCTTTGGTGAGGTGTCTATTCAAAATTTTTTACCCAGTTTTTCATTATGTTGTTCATTTTATTACTGTTAAGTCATGAGTTCTTTCTCTATTTTTGGGTAATGAGTTCTTTATCAGATATGAGTTTTGCTAATATTTTCTACCAGTGTGCGACTTATCTTCTCATTCTCTTGACAGTGTCCTTCATCATCAAACGTTTTTGCATCTAATTATTTATGTACATATTTTATAATTTTTCCAACTAGACTATAATCTCCATGACAACAGACACTTGGTTTATGCCTGGAAAATAGTAGGTAGTCAATAAACATGATTAAGGGGAAACAGAGGGTATTAGTCAAAGTAGGTAAAGTTTCAGTTATATAAGAAGAGTAAGTCCTAGAGATCTACTTTACAGTGTAGAGCCTATAGTTCACAATACTGTATTGAACATTTAAAAATGTGGTGAGGGTGATCTTATGTTGTGTTCTTATAACCTTCCCCCTCCACACACAAAATAATAATAAATAAAGAGGGCAGGAGGAAGTTTTCAGAGGTGATATATGTTTGGCATAGATTATGGTCATGGTTTCATGGAGGTATACTTATCTTCAAACTCATCGAGTCGCATACATTAAATATGTATGATTTTTTTATATGTCAACCATACACTAATGAAGTACATTAAATAGGCAAATAATGGTTGAATTGCTTAGATACATTTTAGTTGTTTTTATATTTTTCCTTTTTTAAAGTCTAGCTTTCAAACAGCCCTTTAGTTTTTGTTTTTTTATACAGATAATAGCAATAAAAACAAATCTATCTACATATTTATATATAGAAAGTTGCATAAACTATATTCCTGTAAATGAAGTATTTTATTCTGTTAGCAATTTATTTCTTAGAACAGTGATTATGCACAAATGGCCATATTTCAGAGCATTTCAATTCATAAAACTATAATTAACTGTCTACATAAGGTACTAATTAAGAGAATGAAAAAACAAGCTGTAGAATTGGAGAAGATATTTGCAACTCTACATATTTGACAAAGGGCTCATATGCAGGATATAAAACAAATTGCAACAAATAAATAATAAAAATTCAGACAACCCAATAGAAAAATGGGCAAAAACTCTAAACAGGTACTTTACTAAAAAGGTACCCAACTTCATTGGCCCTCAAAGAAATGCACATTAGAAGTACAATATGATAGCTTTGTACTTACTCATAAATATGGGTAAATATGAGATTGGTCAGACAAAATGAGGGTGATGATATGGTAACTTTTATAAAACTGTTTAGTAATTCTAAAATGTTTACATACTCTATGACCCAGAAATTTCCATCCCTAGGTATAAACCCAAAAGAAATGTGCACATTTGTTCACTCAGAGGTGCATAAGAACATTCATAGCAGCACTATTTATTATAGCCAAAGTTAGAAACAATGAATGCCCATTAACATGAGTGAATGGTGCAGTCATACAATAGAACTCTACACTAGAATGGTAGTACAGTATGCAACAACATGGATGAACCAAAAACATAATGGTAAGCAAAAGAAACCAGATACTCACCAACAAAATAAAACCCACCAACATAAGATTCTGGATTGTTTCCAATTTTATTTTGCTATTTAAACAACATTGCCATGATTACCTAGTGCATGCCACATTTTGTGGATGCATATTTGCAGGATACTTGGAGAATGCATCTCCAGAATTAGAATTTCTACATCAATTCAATTGTATTATTAATAAAAGCTATCAAACTGTCCTCCATATGGGTGGGATCAATTTTTACTCTCACAAGAAACAACTGTACTCCCATTAGAGACTCATTAGCACAATGGGCTATTATACTTTTAAATCTCTACCTATCAGATAAGGAAAAAATGGATTTCCCTTGTGATGAGTGAGGTTGTGCCTCTTTTTACACATTTCTACCTCCTTTTCTAGGAGCTGTTTATATCATTTGTTCATGTTATAATTTTCATTGCTATTCTATTTCCTATTAAATTATAGTTCTTCATGTATTAAGTGATTTTTTCAATGAGTTAATAGCAGATATTTCCCAATTTATTGTCTTTTGATTTTTTTTCTTCTGTAGAATTTTTTTATTTTTATGTTTGGATTTATCAATCTTTTATTTTATGGATTGTAGACTTTGTATCATATTTGAAAAGGTCTTCCCCATTGTAGTGAATAAGTTTAGTTTTTTTCCATATTCTCATTTTTTCCATATTCTAATTTGTCCATATTCTCATTGTGTATTCTTATGGTTTCATTCTCATGTTTAAGATTTCCTTCATCTAGATTAATTTTATTAAAAAGTGTGAGGTAGAAGACTAAACTAAATTTTCAACTGGGCTTCCCAATTATTCTAACACCATTCACTGGTCAGTCCATTTTTCTCTCACTAATTGAAAATGCCATGTTATCAAATACTCAATTTCTGTGTTTGTTGAGTCTCTTTCTAGATGCACCAGTATGTTTTAATTATCCTATATAATAAAAAGCCTAATATGCAAATTGCCCCATTGACTGAGAGTTCGACCAGGGAGCAGGGCCAGCCGGCCAACTCTCTGCAACCCTCCACCCTCGGCCCCACCCCAGCCAGCAGCGGTGGCAGGCAGCTGGGGGAAGGGAGGCCCTAATAGTTGGCGGCTGCAGCAGCCCCTGGGGACTTCACTGGAATCAAACCTGGGACCTCTCAGTCCTCAGGCTGATGCTCTATCCACTGAGCCAAACTGGTTTGGGCTATTTTGTAATTTTTTAATCTAATCAAGAATATGGTCCTGTGGTCCCCCCTTATTCCTGGCTTTGCTTTCCGTGCTTTCAATTACCTGTGGTCAACCACAGTCTGAAAATATTAAATGAAAAGTTCCCCAAATAAGCAACTCATAACTTTTAAATTGCACACAGTTGTTTTTTTAAATATATTTTATTGATTTTCCACAGAGAGGAAGGGAGAGGGACAGAGAGCTAGAAACATCGATGAGAGAGAAACATGGACCAGCTGCCTCCTGCACAGGGGTTTCCCATAGGGGGGATATGCCTACAACCAATGTACATGCCCTTGATCGGAATCGAACTTGGACCTTCCAGTCTGCAGACTGACGCTCTATCCACTGAGCCAAACCGGTTTCGGCCACACAGTTTTGAGATTTTGATTAAAAAATCTCTCTAGTCAAACTCCATTCCACCCAGGATCTGAGTCATCCCTTTGACCAGCACCTCAGTGCTGCCTGCTCTGTCAGCTTGTTAATCACTTAGTAGGCATCTTGGTTATCAGATCAGCTGCCATTAGTATCACAGTGCTGGTGTTCAAGTCACCCTTATTTTACTTAATAATGGCCCCAAAGCATAAGAGTAGTCATACTGGTAATTTGGATCTGCCAAAGAGAAGCCTTAAAGAGCTTCCTTTATGTGAAAAGGTGAAAGTTCTCGACTTAATAAGGAATTTTGTTATCTCACATTGTCACAAGAAGTGTGAGTACAGTACAATAAAGAATTCTGAGAAAGAGACCACATTTACATACTTGTATTACAGTATATTATTATAATTATTCTATCTTAATATTAGTTATTATTGTTAATGTCCTCCTGTGTCTAATTTATAAATTTAAACTTTATCATAAACATGTCTGCATAGAAAAAAAAGCATAGTATATATAGGGTTTGGCATTTCAGGCATCCGAAGGGGGCCTTGAAACTTAAATCTCTTATCAATCCACTGGGTGGCTATTGTATATTTTCCTTTCGAAACCTTTTTTGTATCCCTCAGTAGGATTTGTTTTTTCTTTGTTTTGATTTTAAACACTTTCCTCTTTTATTCATAGATCCTTTTTTCCTTTTAAAATGCTATTATAATATGGGGCCTTTTGCCTGAGGATCTTTTTAAGTGGTTATAGTTCATATCTATTGTGATTTTTGATTTTTGAATACCAATTTCCTGCCCAGATACTTCACTCCATTTTTAAATTATTTGTAATAGTTTACTGCACAATATTTTACTTTTTTAACTATAAAAGTGTAACTGCAAATAATTATTACTTTATCTCTTCCTTTTCAATTTTTTATATTAAAAATTTTTTTCTTACCTAATTATACTGACCTCCAGAACAATATGGAAAAAATATAGTGGTGAAAAAGACATCAGTTGGAATTATTTACTTCTAGTGGTATATTTTCTCTTTTGATCAGTTAATATAGTGAATTATATTTTTATATATCCTAATACTGAGCTGTCTTTTCTAAAATAATCCTATATGAAGAACCCTATGTGATATTTTTGCATCAATATTAAATGAACTTGGTCCATTGTATGTTTTGGGGGCTGTATTTGGTGGTTATGCTATCAACACTGTGATAGCTTTATAAAATTAATTTGGAAATTGAAAGTTCTTTTTCTATGCTTCAGAACAGTCTAAATGACACCAGAGAAAGATGCAAAGGCAATTTGATGGGGAAAAAAATGGACAGAAGTTTGCTTGGGGTGGTGAGCACACAATACAGTGTACAGATGATGTGTTGTAGAATTGTACACCTGAAACCTGTATAATTTTGTTAACCAGTGTCACCCCAATAAGTTCAATAAAAAGGAAAAAAAAAGAAAAGGCAGTCTTTTCAACAAATGGTACTGTAAAAAAAAAAAAGGGGGGATTTCAATGTGCCAAAAAATGAACACACCATTGATCTCATTGATCAAAACATTTATAAAAATTAACAAGTAATGAATAATAGAATCAAATGTAAAACTTAACACTATAAGCCTTCTAAAAGAGGATAGCAGAACATATTAGTTAACTGGAGTTAGGCAAAGATTTATTAGAGGCAGTCACAAAAGCATGAACCATGAAAGATTAAAAATGATAAACTGAACTTCATCAAAATTTTAAAACCTCGGCTTTAAAACTTCAAAAAGACACTATTAGGCACATGAAAAGAAAAGGCATAGACTGGATTGGAAAAACATTTATAAATCATTTTATCTGATAAATAACTTGTATCTACAATCCTATATAAATAAAAGGCTAATATGCAAATTGACCAAACCATGAAACGACCAGACGCTATGATGTCACTTAATGCAGGAGCTGCCCCTTGGTGGTCAGTGTGCTCCCACAGGGAGTGCCGCTCAGCCAGAAGCCCAGAAACCAGGCTCACGGCTGGTGAGAACAATGGTGGTGGCGGAAGCCTCTCTCACCTCCTCGGCAGTTGGACATCCCCTGAGGGCTCCCAGACTGTGAGAGGGAGCAGGCCATGCTGAGGGGCACCCCCAAGTGCATGAATCTTGTGCACAAGGCCTCTAGTATGTATATAAAGAACTTTCAAACTAGTAAGAAAACAACCCATTTAAAAAACAAGGCAAAGATATGAACAAAAAATAAATATAAATGGAAAATAAACAACATTAAAAAATATTATACAACATTAGTTATGAGGGAAATGCAAAATAAAAGCAGTTAGATACCACTACAAACCTATTAGAAACCCTGACAAAATCAAGTGCTATTGAGGGTATTCAGCAATGTGGACTCCTAGTCATTGTGGTGGGAAAACAAAATGGTTCAGACACTTTGGAGATGGGTTGAATTGAAATGTTAAACATGCCCGTACGGAGACTCCAGCCATCCTACGAGTAGGCATTTACCAAAGAGAAACAAAACGTATGCTCTCACAAAACCATGTACACGTATGTTTATGGCAGCTTTATCTATCATCACCAGAACTCTTTTGACTGTGGCTTCCCTTTGTGAAAAGGGGTTTATTCCCTTCCTTTCCTATGGAGGTTGGACTTAAGACAGTCGGAGGGGATTAGGTAGGGCTCCCTGTGCTTCCTGCAGAAGCAGCCACTCACCTTCTCTGGGCCTGTCCCACCAGGGGAAGCTCTCTCCCATCTTGGGTCCTGCTCCTCACCACCGTTTTGTGAAGCCCAGTAGAGGTCTGTGGAGAATAGCTTGTCAGGGAGTGTGCACTCCATTTGTATTGACAGTTCCTGGGAAAGCTGTCCTCTCATACTAGTTCATACTTGGCCTCTACCTGCACCCTTTTACCTTCTTGGGTGGTTCCTGGCCTCCCTTTCTCCAGGGATCTACTACAGGTGAGCGAGGGCTCATGTCCATTTCTCCTTGGACGGGCCTATTTTCATTTGGACTTCTGGACACTTATTGTCCTGAGATCTCATCTCTCTGTTGGATTAAAGATGTGTCTTATTTGGCTTTTTTTTTTTTTTTTTTTTTGAGCTGGTATGGTGGGAGTGACCCACGATCTCTAACCTATTACATTTTAGACCAGCGGTTGCCAACCAGTGGTCCAAAAGATTGGTGACTGCTGTTCTAGACAGTAGTGAAACTCTGGCTGCAGTTGTTTTTAATCAATCAAAAAGCAATAGTTGTTTTCAAGAAAGCATTTATGGTTTGTCTTTTTCATTGTTTTTTTTCATACTAGAGGCCCGGTGCATGACATTATGCATGGGGAGTGAGCCTAAGCCAGCAGTCAGATATCCCCCGAAGGGTCCTTATCGCTGCCACAGAGGTGGGAGAGACTCCCGCCACCACCACTGCACTAACCAGCCATGAACCTGGCTTCTGGCTGAGCAGCATTCCCCCTGTGGGAGCGCACTGACCACCAGGGGCAGCTCCAGCATTGAGCATCTGCCCCCTGGTGGTTAGTGTGTGTCACAGCAACCAGTTGTTCTGCTGTTCGGTCGATTTGCATACTAGGTTTTTATTATATAGATAATACTGAGAAAATTTCTTGATTAGAGCATCAATTTTAATACTATCACATTTATATGCCATTTATTATGAAAATCTTTGAGCTAGAATAAGAATTTTCTTGCAAACAAAGCTTTTTTGTACTGTTGTATTATTTTACCGTTTGAGGAATATGAAAGTATAGAAGAACTCTTTTTAAATGAATATCCTTTTTTCTATTTGAAATTCAAATATAGGGTAATCATTCACTAAAATAGCAGAGTTTTGCTCAGCATAGGATTTCTGAAATGAACACATAGTTGTGTATTAATGTTAGTCTCAAGAATAAATTATTCAAATTTCAGATTTTTTAAAATCCTCACCCAAGGATTTTTTGTGTTGTTTTTTGTTTGTTTGTTTAGAGGGAGAGAAAGGGAGAGAGAGAGGGTGAAAATTCAATGTGGGAGAGAAACATCAATCGGTTGCCTCCCATATTCGCCCGAACTGGGTACCAAACCTGCAACCTAGATATATGCCCTGACCAGAAATCAAACCTGGAATCTTTTGGTGTACAGGGAGACACTCCAACTAACTGAGCCACCCAGCCAGGGCAGATTATTTTAAAGTACCAAAATAATAACTTCTTCCTTTGGTCAAACCTGACTCAGATAGTTTCCTTCATTCAAGTTCTCTAAGTTGCCACCTCTGATGAAGTATATCCAATGGGGCTTCCCTCCCTTCCTGCCTCATTCATTTCTGCCTTTAAACCCCTTCCCCTCCAACCAGTTGGGTTTTTGTTTTTTTTATCCTTTCTCTTCATTCCCAATTCTGACAATCACATTCAATTTCATCCCCAAGCCCTTTTGTGCTATTGCTTTCTAGAGCGTCTGGTGTCTTTAAGAATTTAATTCTTGCCAGCATGCCAGTCACCATTTTCACCCCACGCTGTGACAAAGTTTTATTGAGTTATTTTTCTTTGCTTCTGCTTTTATTCATTCCTTTGCTCCCCACCCATCCTCCTTGTACCATTTCTACTTAGGTCCTATTCAAGTTCTCTTTACATCATTACTCATCTTAAATATGAAGACCTTTCCATACCGGCTGTTTGCCAGAGTTTTCCATAAGGAAAGTTCCCAGGCTGTTTCCCAGGCTTGTATGAGTTCTCCTAAGAGGCAGGTTTCGGTCTGAGAGTTTTTTTGCCCTTACTCCTCCCCAGCCAACTGAGACTGGTACTCATGAGTTTCTCTCCTTCGCTGACAGTTTGCATCTTTCAGATATTGCTTGTCTATACAATCCTTTCCTTGCTTCTTGAGAGTTTGAGGCTTAACCTGACTCAGGAAAGCCCTGCCAGGACTATACATACCCATTCTCTGTGTTTTAAACAAAGGTGTGATATAGGGTGTGCCATCTACTTTGGAGAAATGGCCTGTGGCAGTTTTGTCTGAGGCCCGCAACATCAGAATCCTCTCTTAGTATCTTTCTCCATCTGCACGTGACTGTCATGACTTTGGCATTGTGTTCCATTATATCATAATTAGAGATTTCAGTGGTTCTCCAATTTCATTGAAAATGGATTGGTGTTTTTCAATTTCCTATTATTCTGTTACTTCTAGGTGATTTTCTACACTTTAAAGCCAGAATTTCTCTTTTCCTTTTCTTGCTCCACCCTGGAATTGTCTTTTTAATACAACTTATTGTATGCAATGATCCTAGTATATGTTATATCTTTCATGTTGAGTCACCAATTAGATCGTGCTACCAATTAGATCGTGACCAGGATCCCCAAATTGTCCTGAATCTGTTTTGTGATCAGAGATTTCATTGTTAACCAAGTTTTTGCCTCTTAGCTTTTGATGGGAATGTTCTTAGATTTGATCAACTGTAAGACCATCTATCTATCTATCTATCTATCTATCTATCTATATCAATATATCTATATCTATATATCTATATATCTATATATATACACTACATCTATATCTATATATGGAATATGCAAATTAGCCGGCTGTCACAGCCGCTCAGGAAGAGCTGCATGTGCAGATGGGTGGGAGGGGATTGTGTGCCCCCCCAGCCCCAGCCGCCATGGGGAGGCTGGACTGGGGGTGGGCCAGAGTGGAGACACAACACACAAGAGCACCTGCCCCCACCCCAGCGGACACAACGTGGCGGTAGCCGGTGCTGTGCGGGTCCTGGCCCCCCACGGGGTGCCTCCTCACACAATTTCAATTGTGTGCCGGGCCTCTGGTGTATAGATACAGTTATATAACAATAATAACAATGAAACAAATTTTAAGTGCTGATGAAATGACTTAAGGATGTGATATAGTGATTCTTAATACGTTTTGAGTGGATATATAAATGAAGGAATGGATATGATTTTATGGGAAAATTAGCATTGGAGTGGATTGCCGTCAGAGCCAAACGAATCAGCTGGCCAATTCCTTTGCCCCCTAGACCGCAAATGGGCAATGTATTTGACCAGTAACTAGTTACTCAGTAACTGATTCCACAAACATGTTTTCTAGGATACATAATGGAGGGGACTCAGCACACAAGCAGGAGATGAGGGTGCGGCTGCTGTCCGGGTGAAGAAAGCTGTCTAGCTTCCCTCTCTCCTGTAAGCAACCGCCATGGCCACCTCATGGTCTCCTTCAGTCATTGCCGGGGCAACCTCACTTGCCTCCCGCTTCTGATCTCTGTGCTCTCGTAGCACCTTTCTGCTCTCAGTTCCTCCACTTAGCCAAACTCCTGTCCAGCTCAGGAGCTATTTATATGTTGTCACCTTTGCCTAACCGACTCTTCCTCTGCTTCCTCTGATCAACTTCTATTCCTGTCTTCTTCCATGAAGCCTGCCCTCAGTGCACCAAGAAACTTTTCTTACCTTGTCAGTCTGCCTTGAAAATGACTACATCCTTCAATCCAGTGCAAGTTTCCTAAGACTCATTTCTCTTGATATATGCTTATTTAGTCTTAGTTGACCTGGTTACTTTAAAAAAAAAATTTTGAGGAAGTGTTAGATTCCAAAAATAGTCCCATAGGTGGTGTCCTGGGTAAAATAAAGATAAAAGGAAGGTCAGGAACCACATCAAATAGGTGGAAATAATTACACCTTGTGTGAAATAATTCCCGAAAGTAGATCATTTAACTCTGCCTTCAGTACACCATTAGGCCCAGAGTCTTACACCAACCGGACATTAATTAAGAAGCGTTTAAGTTGCCCATCAAATAGCAGCTAGCTCACCAGTACAGATGGCTACATGTTGTGAAATCCCCTTCTGGGGTAGTTGCTCGAATTTTGTATCTTTAACTTTCTCGTCTAGAGCTGCCCCTGAGACAAAGGTGAGAGAGCTGGTGGTGAACGAGTGGCCTCGGCAAGGCTACCTGGGCTGCCAGGCCCTGCGCTCCCCACACCAGGCTGGCAGGGACCCCGTGGGGGCTGCAGGGCTTCCTTTCCGCCTCCGGCCGGCCTGCCTGTGGGACAACCTGTGCTCTTCAAGTTGCGTCACCTTGCTTCTCACCCCTGATGTGATGGTTTTTCTCCATTTCTTATCACATCCATCATGGGAGCGGTGCCTTTTCTTTTATCTGCCACTTTTAAGTATTTGAAAAGATCCAGTGTGGTTATTTCCCCTCCTAGTCTGCCCTCTACTCCCCCTGTTTCCTCTCACACAGGCTTTGTTCCTGCCACTGTGAGCTGTCCCCCTCCCAGCAGGCGATCCAGCCAGAAAAGGCAGCCAGGAGGCCACCTGCACAGGTGTGTCACGTGTGGGAAGCCGAAACCCTCTAAACTGACCCTTTGTCCACTTGCAGCATATGACAGATGTGATAAAGGCAGTTTTTAAAGATAAAAAGAAAACGTTAAACTTATGTTGAATCTCCCTGCCTCTGGGAGCCTTTTCTAAGCTAAATGCCCTCAACCGTAGAGGATGCAAGTTCAGAGACAGAGGAGTTGGGGCACGGTTACATTGCTCTGCATGATAAGGGGGTGAGAGTGAATGAGACGGGAATAGGGAAATCTGGGGGGAAGGAGACAGGGATGACTGACACCAGACCCTGTGATGTACGGGGGACAAGAAAGAGAGAGAGGGGATATGGTCCCTCAACCCCCAGCCCTCCTCTAAGAGAGATGCATGCAAAGGGGATTTTTTCCAGGAAAATACCATGTATTATACTGCCATGTTCTAGGAAATTTCATAAAAAATTTGAAAGCTCTTACAGAGTTACATTTCTTATGGAAGATGGTGCTGAAGACAAAATGTTGTGTCAAGCAGGGAGTGTTGGGACCAAACAGAATCAGCCTGTTCAAACCTTGATTCTGACTTTCATTAATAATGTTCATGCATGATGTTTACTCCAACCACTACCCCATGTCTCCCTGGCATGATTGTTCTACATGCTAAAGACCTAAAGTCCCCAACCCTTTCATTTGGAGAGAAACATTCTCCAGAACTTCCATGACCGAAAACCAAAAGACTGAAAATTATTTATTTCAAATGGAAATGTAAAGTGAT
Source organism: Vespertilio murinus (assembly GCA_963924515.1). Taxonomy (NCBI): domain Eukaryota; kingdom Metazoa; phylum Chordata; class Mammalia; order Chiroptera; family Vespertilionidae; genus Vespertilio; species Vespertilio murinus. The sequence continues at coordinate 27,684,548 of OZ004715.1, read as the reverse complement.
TACTATTTTAAAGCATTAGAGTCAGATTGCTAATTTATGAAGAGTGTGTATTATAAATTTTATATGCATAAAAGTTGATGTACTCATAAAATTATCATACATATAATCTTAAATTTGTTTTTTTCAGTCATTCCAAACATACTTATTAGAGTTTAAGTTTTTGTTTGAAATGAAATCACAAGTTGCTGAGTTCAAATAAATATAGCAGTACCTCTCTTCTTTCCAGTTTATATAAAACACTACAGTAGGCACGGGGAGATATTATAGTTTTCAAGACTGCACCTTTCATGATTTTCAGCAGATGACATGAAATATTAGCTTATTTTGAATGTAGACTTCTTGTGTAGGTTTCTGCAGACCTTCAGAGCACACTGTGGAAATTCTAGGACTACCCAGCAGAAACGCTTGGCATAGGTTCAGAAAATCCATAAAGCTTCTCCAAAACAAATTTACTTCATATCTTTAAGGTAGGGAATGCACATGCCAGCTGTCTATCAGAGGGATTTAGGACAGAATTAGGAAAATAAGTTATTCTGTATATGAGTGATTCAGAATGCATTGTTTACCATACCTTCAAGCAAGTATAGTTAAGTGTCCAGGCCCATGAAACCAGAAGATGATTTTCCACATTCATGAGGAGAGAGAATGTCAGGAGAACAAAAGACACTCAAAGTGAAGGGAGTCCCAGCCCTGCAGGTAAGAGTACCTGTGGTGTTCTGCCAGAGCCTAGAAGATAGAAGCCAGCATTTGCCTAACCGTGTATGGTAGGGTCTATGAGAAATTACAATCATTATACACGGCCAAGTAGGATCATTTTGTTATACTGGCATATGTATTATAACAGAAAGGATGTTTCTAAGATACATAATTGCATCATCTTTAGAGGATGATAAAACTCAGTTAAAATAAAGAAATGGCTTGCCCAGTCTCTGGGGGAGAGTGATACTTTTACAATATTTAGATATACTGGTCTGGAGCTAGGGCAGATGCAAGAGAGCAGTAGCTGGATTTGTTTATCCTGTCCATTTACTAATTGTTGCATTTTAAAATACATAACAAATGAAACATGGTAAGCTAAATTTGCATATGAGGGTTTGGAGGAGGAGCTGGATTTCTGTAGGCAGATTCTGGTAAATGGGAAGGCAGACACTCCCAGGAAGAAAAGCAAAATGGGCCAAGGGGTAGGGGTGGGAAAGGGTGTACTGAGGGAGAAGCAGGATATAATGTTGGAGCAGGAAGGCAGATGATCTTGAGTGTGGTTCTTGACGTTAAACTCAGAAGGACGAACTGAAAGAAGCAGAGAGACCAGAATAGGTGGAGCCAGAGAGCTCCACAAAGAAGCCTTTTAAATCGGGGGTGAGGGTTTCAGGGCTGGGGGGCAGAGGGGTAGAGGGTAGGCATGAGGTTGTGCAAGCTTGGGCAAGGATGCTGTAAAGTAAGGGGCTGAATGAAAAGACCAAAGTGAAAGATGTCTAAAAATCTTCTCAACTCGGAGACCGGAATGGTTGTAGTGCCCTTGAGTAAAATGGTAACGTTGGAAGAAAATTCAGCTTGAAAGAAAAGGGGCAAAGCTGTGTGTTGGTCCCTTTGGATTTGGTGTGACAGTTGATCACTGAAGTGGAATGTATTGAGGGGCCTTAAAATAGAGGCGCTCGGCGAAGGTGGGGGGTCAGGATTGAAGTTGTAGGTCTACACGTCACCCACATCAAATCTACACAGATAAAAGTAGATGAAATCTTAGAGCGAAAATAAAAGCATAAATCTGACTCTAAGAATTGGGAATTGGTGCTACATGAGTTTTTTATGTAGTGATTTTCGGCAGCCAGTACCACATTTCATTCAATTGATGATGACCGTCCAAGAGCGGGGAAACATATTTCCTGTTTTCCTATAGGTTTTCCATTATTTCTCTAGTCAAATTTACCCATTACCACCAAGAAGCTATATTTGTTTTAGTGATAAACTTTTCTCCAGCATGCATTAAAAGAGAGTCCTTTCTGCCGCAGATTTTTTTTTAAAATGACACATACACAACCCATCTCCCCTCCCTTAATTTCCAGTTCTGAGCTTTCTGACGACAAACCGCACTGTGGTAGAAGAGCGGGAAGAAGGCGGTGGGTAGAGACAGATCTTTTTATAAAGATCAGCAATTCTCTGTGCTTTTATCCCAGGCAAAGATTACATTTAACACCCAGGGGTCTGAGCTGCCTCAGATCCTTTTCAGAACGAGTAGCTGTGGCCACTGCAGATAGTTTGGGGTGTCCTTTCATTTTCTGACGGTATTAAACATACACCCCAGCGCGCCACAAATCAGTGACTTATCTAAGAATAAATCACATCTCTAATAAGGGACCACTTCTTTCAAATTGAACAGTGCATTATATTAAACAGATGGATTTTCCTCAAAAAAAAAAAAATACAAACTGTGTCAGCCAGCCATTTTTAATGAATATAACTTGAAATTCCTCTTTTTCTTTAGCAGGAGAAAGCGATTTCTCTTCAAAAGGGCAAAACTGGGGGGTCTGCTGAGTTTTGCCGGCCATTGTGTGTATACTTTATTTTGATCTTTTGGCCATAGGCAAGTTAAGGTTCTTCCCAGATTTTTTTCACTATGGAGGTTGCTCATGAAGGAAGGGGAAGGGAAGAAAAGGAAGAACTCTTAGGGGCTGACCCTGGTGGAGGTACATCAGGACAGGGTCCAACGAGGGCTGATTGTGTTTGTGCATGGGCCTGTATTTCACACGGTCCATGTTCAGGGTCATCACAGAGGTGGGTAGGCCTCATTTGGCCTGTTATCCCTTGTCCTTAGTCTGGTAGGTACCTGGTGGGTGCTGAGCAACTGTCTACTGAATAGGTAGGTAGGTGCATGTTATAGGTAGGTGCTAAAATAATTTCTTAAGTATTCAGATTCTGTCATTGGCTATTCTAATTTACCATAGACGTGATCTGTCCCTTTATCACAAGTAGGCTGGAAAAGGAGCTGGAAAAGAGAATAGATTTAAAAAATATATATATTTTTATTGATTTCAGAGAGGAGAGGAGGGGGAGAGGGAGAGAAACATCAATGATGAGAGAGAATCATTGATTGGCTGCCTCCTGCACGCCCCACACTAGGGATAGAGCCTGCAACCTGGGCATGTGCCCTGACTAGGAATTGAACTTCCTGCTCAACCACTGAGCCATGCCAGCTAGGCAAGAGAATAGGTTTTAAATATGAAAAAGAATCCACTTTGCTTTACATCCATTGCATAAGGTGTTTTATAAGCATTTACAACTCTGATGGAAGACATTGCTATGTTCTGCTTAAATTTGTTGTAATTAATACATTTCAGTGGTGGGCAGGAAAAAGAAGGAAACGGATATGGGCAGAAAGGAAACTGATTCTTTTAAAGGGCTGCATTCTAAGAGCTCAGCTACCAACAAACATGAATAAATCAATCAATCATATATAGGTGTGAAATCTGAACAACAAGTGGAGGTAGATATAAACATGATGGAGACATCCATTTCTGGCAATAGAGTGAACTAAAATGTTCAGGAAACTCCTATGGTGCAAAATAACTGAAAATACTAAATAAAATATTTAACTACACGGAGGTTTATTCCATAGCTAAGCTAATAAAATAGAAGGAAAATACTTAAGGCAAACAATAATAATACAGCAATAATCCAGAAAGGTAGGTGGGCAGTGTGCCAATGGATTCCCAGGGATGTCTGCTTATTCCAGACAAATTAGTGCTCCAGTTTTCAAGGGCAGGTCTGGGAACACAGACAGAGCTTACTGTCAATATAATGTGGGAAATCAGATCAGAGCTTTCTGCTTAAATCTGTGTCTTCCAAAGAATGGCAATAGGTAAAAGACAATTTTGGAGGGTTGGGAAGCAACTTGCCCTAGCTCTAAGTGAAGAGAAAATAATGTCTTCCTTGGAGATTTATAAGCATAAACTGGCCCTTTCATTAACCAAAGTTTACATTACACGTGTGAACAAAAAAATCCAAACTATGCATTTAATGGAAAGTGATTTGGTAACGCTCAAGAAAAGACCAAGAAAGAAGCAGCTTTAAAAGAGAACTAAAGAGAGCCTCCAGAAATAGAAATATAATAATTGAGGTTAAAAAGTAATGATTGAATTGCTTAAAAGGCTAATTAGACATAGTTGGGTAAAGAATTGATGAATTGGAAGATGAGGCTGAAAGAATCATCCAGAATGCATTGCAGGGAGGCAAAGAGAAGAAGTAACAGAGTCCTAGTAAGAGAGAACTGAACAAAAAATTGTTCAAATGTGAACCAAAAAAAATCTGAAAAAAGCCAAAACCGGTTTGGCTCAGTGGTAGAGCGTCAGTCTGCGGACTGCAGGGTCCCAGGTTCGATTCCGGTCGAGGGCATGTACCTTGGTTGTGGGCACATCCCCGGAAGGGGGTGTGCAAGAGGCAGCTGGTCGGTGTTTCTCTCTCATCGACGTTTCTAGCTCTCTATCTCTCTCCCTTCCTCTCTGTAAAATATCAGTAAAATATATTTTAAAAAGTCTGAAAAAAATTATCCAGAATGCATTGCAGGGAGGCAAAGAGAAGAAGTAACAGAATCCTAGAGAGAACTGAGACAATGAAAAAGCAGCGATATTTAAATAGATAATAGATGAGAATTTTTCTTCATTGATGAGAGACAAAAACTATGATATTCAGAATAAATAAAAATATGTTTAGATATATTACAGTGAAATTACAGAATATCCAAAAACATAATTTTCAATAAAGACAAAAAATAATACAAGGGAATGACAATTAGAGTTTGAATTAAGGTGAGACAAGTGCCCAGGTATAAAATTTAAGGAGATGCTCTCCATTTCAATAGCAATAATGACTTAAAATGCTTTATAGGAGAGGAGTGCTTTCTCCATTAAGAACAAGAAATTACTCCTTTCTGACTTTAAAATGACACAACAACTAACATTGCCAAAGATCTATAATATGGTGTACCTTCTAGCTCTGCCAAGTTGTGTTTAAGGAAAGGGGCTCAAGTCCTCTGGAGAAGTGCTTTTGTGGTTGTAGGATTGATGAGGCATGCAGCAACCAGTATGAAAGAGGCTAGAAGGTCTGTAGATCCAAACTCAATACAAAATGTGTTCAATATCCCAGAGTCAGAAAAATTTCAGCAAGTCACAAAAAGAAAGTCTCAAAGTAAACTAAAAGATATATTCTACTCGAACCCGGAGATAAATGAAGCATTATTCTAAAGGGGGGGGGGCTAACAAATACTTGACACATGTGCTGCCCTATTCAAATTCTCTGCCCATGCAAGATGCCACTGATTCACTGTAGCACTCCATTTCTCAGCTCATATTGGGTCTTTTTAAAAAAAATTATTTGTTTACTTTTTAAAATTTTCTTTATTGATTAAAGTATTGCATAATTGTCCTCATCCCCCCATTCGCATCCCAAACCCCTCCCCATGTATGTCCTCCCCCCCACCCTGTTGTCCATGACCACTGGTTAGGCTTATATGCATGCACACAAGTCCTTTGGTTGATCTCTCTCCCTCTTGCCCCCACCCTCCTCTCCCCTCCCTCTGAGGTTTGACAGTCTTATTGCTGCTTCTCTGTCTCTGGGTCTGTTTCTGTTCATCAATTTATGTTGTTCATTATTTTCCCTAGATGTGTTAGATCATGTGATACAAGGAATTCCCTTATAAGAACCAAAACTGAGACAAGCCATAATGGTTATGCTGAGAGGCAAATGAATCAGTCTGTAGTGAGTTCCTTTCTGGGCAAACAGTTCTTTTGAGTCCCAGTTTCAATGTCAAATAGTTCCTTATGTGTACATGTCAGCCATGGTATTTCAGATCTGGTTGGTGGACAAATGGTGGCATTGCAGGTCTGACCGTCTCTGGTTTGGTCCTGGGCATCCTTTAGCGACGCACAGCTGCTGTCTGCTAGTATGGCAAGGTGTTGTCAGTGTCTTCCGTCTCTGGACTGTTTCTCTTCTGTCTTCATGGCTGGAGCACTCCTGTCAATTCCTCTCTTTTGCAGGAATCCACATGGTCTCGGAGTTGTTTTCTGAAAATACACAAACATTTTCTTGACCAAAAGTTAATAAAGGGATATTTTCTATAAATTTGACTTGTGATCCCTTTTTATTTAAAAGCTCTTTAAAACAGGGTTCCTGATGGAAGTTGCTAAAAGATTCAGGTTCACTGATGCATCTCGTGTACCTAGGACAGTATCTGGGGCCATCTTTGTGTTCAGTAAATATTTATAGGGCAGATTAACAAATTAGAGTTGAAAAATAAGATTAATCCTATTAGCCATCACTATCAGGGCGGTGATTCATAACAACAAAATGTTGTCTAGAAAGATAATTTTTTGTTCAATTTACCTCCCCAGGATAGGTGGGTTCTGAGAAGTGAAGGCCCCTGGTCTGGAAATGTGATGTCCCATTGGAACAATCTGGGCCTGGTGTGTTGGTTGGTTGCACATGGAACTGAGAAGTGTTTCTTGAAGGTGATGTCTATAAATAATGTTGGCTGACTCTTCTCCTTAACTACAATGTGCCCACCAGTTTTCTCCTTTAAAAATCAGACTATCAGAACCAGCAGAAAGATGGAGGATAGTAGATACGAACCAGGTTCAGGTTCTACCACACCACTTGGAGCACACGACACGGGTAGGACTTTTCTCTCTGTAGGCTTAGTAAACGCTTGAGAACCAAAAATGAGGGAGTCATGAGTTGAAATCCATGTATACTCTCAGGGAAGGACAGCATCAGCTTATATGAACATTTCTAGAAGGACCTACCCATCTCCATGGCAAAGATGGCTAAGAGCTCCCTGAAGCTGAAGAACTCCAGTTTTTGAGCTGAGTTGATCAGAGAGAAGAAAGGTCCATCTTGGTACTTAACTCAGAGACTGGCCACTTGCTTTATGATATAGCATTAATCCACCAGTCTTGAGACTGCCATAACTTTAGGTAATCAGCTATACCTGAGTTGTAAAGACTAGATAAAACCAACAGGAGACAGGGAGATTAAAAAAACGTCAAAAATACAAAACAGAAGTCCTAGTTAAATAGAATTGCTGGATGAGTCAAATGTCACCTGCACAAAAGTAGACAGCAATTAGTGAGATTCATTTACAGCCATGAAATGAACTTCTAGATGTAAGATATGAATTAAAGGTAGTAAGATGAACTAGGTTGAGAGTATGGTCACAGCTGATATCCAAATCAGTAATCTAGGAGATCAAATAGAAAGAATATCTCACACACAGCAAAAATACAGAAAGGGAAAAGGTAAGGACTCAAAGTGCAAACCAGAAGCCCTAACATGAAAAAAAATAAGAGTTTCAGAAGGTAAAAAAGAACACATAGAGAAACAATAATTAAATGAATAATAGAAAAAAAATGTCCCTGAGTTGAAGACAGGCCAAAAGACAGACTGAACGCAGGAGTCCAAGTTTCAGGCAGGATTCATGAGGGAGGATTCATTTAGGAGCATTCCACAAAATGTCCTGAACTTCAACGGGAATTGGAAAAATCTTAACTTTCAAACAGAGCAAATTTCTTACCATTGAAAAAGAATCAGATTTGATCAGACTGGAAGACCGAGATAGGGATATAAAATCTGTTTGTCATGAGAGAAAATGATTGCTACACAGGGATTCTAGTTTCAGTTACCAATTAGGGTGAAAAAAAAAAAAAGCATAACTGCAAGAATTCAAAGTATCCACTGCCTGCATTCTAATTGGGGGGTGTGGGGGGAGGAGTTTGAGAAAGAATTCCAGCCAAGCAAATGAATGGAGCAGAGACCAACACTCAGTTTCTCAGTATAAAAAATGATGTTAATATTGGGTTTATATGTTTTCTTTTTATCTAAGTTTAGTTATCATGAATGGATATTGAATTTTGTATGATGCTTTTTCTGTGTCGAGATAGTCATGATTTTTTTTTATCATGTTCATGTGATCGGCCATTTTTGTGTTACTGAGATGAACCCCACTTGAAGCAGTTCCTGATCCCCTAAACAGACACAACTAGAACTAGACCTAGAAGCAGTGAAAAAGTTTCTTGTTTTAGTCTCAGTCTTGGCACTACTGGGCATCAAAGCGAATGTCATAAATGGGGAAACTGTTCTCCCAGCCCCAACTTAGACTTGAGGCATTGTTTGGTTTCTCTATGTTGAACAGAAAACACACACACACAAAACAATACTCAAACTTTACAATAAAGTCCCAATTCTGGTGCTAAAGACTTAGAAAATATTTTAAAAAGAAAAAAAATTTTCAATTTACTCTCTAGTTTTTAGATAAAATGTGATTCACAAGGAGAAGCCAGAATACTTTGTCCCCATTCAAGAGGGAAAGAAAGGTTTAAACTAGTCATCATCTTGTTACAGAATGACTTCAGACTCTATTTTCCCCAAAGGACCAGTGCCCTCAGTGAGAAAGGCTCGATCAGTTTCCCAGAGATCGTGTCAAAGGAAAGTTGTACTCTTATTTCTGCAAGAATTGTTGCATTGAGATGATTTTCAAAGAAATCCCCAAGAAAGAAAAATTACAGCATTCTGTCCTCCAGATGATAAAGACCTGCATCCCCAGCCTGAACCCTGGCTTTGGAATCAGGCACTCGAAAAGCACTGTTTTTATCTAAAACCTATTTTCACTTATCAAGTTAGGTTATGCAAGCTTTTCATTCTCTAGGACTCTTAGTTTTTTCATCTACAAAATGGGAGAACCGATAAAACATAACATAGAAAAGAATACTTATTTTATTCATCTTATGTGTCAGTAGCATAATTCAAATGCAAACATAACCATGAAAATGTTCATTTGAATAGGCAAAGCATACAAATGCCACAACCAAAGTAGCTTAAATAAATGTGAGTGTTTTTTTGTTTTTGTTTTGTTTTTACCCTCCAAGGCCAGGATTTTAAGCTTCTTGAGATCACTGAGGAGGCCTGTGAGAGTAAATAGCAGCAGAAACTTTAAATATGGACTCTTAAATGATGAGAAATGTCTGTCAAAAATAATCTAGTCCAAAATGCTTGTCTAGGTGAGACTAAGGCTCCAAATTGGTTAAAAGTAAGTGGATCAAAGTTGCATAGCTTCTCGGAGATAGTTTGGGGACTAAAATTCTTTGTATTCTCCACCTAGTATTTTTGTTCTCACAATGAGTGAGGACTCATTTTTTAGTAGAGATCCACACTTGCTAGACACCATTTTACAAAAACTTTATTGACTACTGTCAACTAACTCCCTAGCCACGAAAATGACCTCTTTTATGATCATCCTTCTTTTCCCTGTATCCACCTTTATAATGTTGCAATACAAAAAGACTGTGCTGCATTTTTCTCTCTTTTCCATTAGTCTGATTGTTCTTTCAGGGCAGGAGCCATGATATTTTCTTCCCTTCTTTGTTTTCCTCCTTTTCTTTCTTCCTGATTATCTGTCTGTCTTGATACCTCAGCCTTTGCTTGTAAGGTCTTCCACTGACAAAATGAGGCTCACCCACATTATGGAAGGTAATCTGCTGATTTAAGTATTACGTCTTAAAAATATTTTTACAGCAATATCTAGACTGATGTTTGACCAAACAATGGGCCCAAATTGATACATAAAATTAACCATTTCAGATGATGATGACAGGAGAGGAGATTGTGGCCAGAACGCTAGATGCTGGAATTAGCAAATTTGGAGATAGAGCAGTATGACAGAGTCCATGGAGTGATCACAGATGTGGATAACTAGGGGGAAGAGAAGACAGTCATTGGAGATGTGAAGGTGAAGGAATAGAGAGTTCAGCATAATGACTAGATCCATCTGCTTAGACAATGAAGTCATCTAAGTAAGGTAGAGAGGAAGAATTTGAGCCATGAGTGAAAGTATTTACTGAATGATGGATGAAGATCAGGAGGAAGAAAGATAGTCAAGAAAGGGGAAAGAGGGTAATGTAATTAAATGACATGAATCTCAAAAAAGGGTATTCGAGCCCTCAGCTCTGCCATTGGGTGGTTTTAAGCAAATTACTTAACCTCAGTATGCCCGTGCTTCTTTGTTTCTCAAGCAGAAATTCCAACCCTACTTTTATATTCAAAGACTGTTGTAGCAATCAGGTATGGTGGTGAATGGAAAAGTAGTTTGAAAACTAAAAGGCAACCAAACTGGTTAGAGAGAAGATAGGTAGAATTTCTTGATAATGATAATTATTAAGCACTGGAGTATATTTCTAAACAAAGCTAAGGAACCTCTGGGTTTGATTCAAAGGAATTGTGGCAGCCAGCCTCTATTATGATTCCCCAACCCCCAAATAATCTCACTTCCCAGCAATCACTCCCCTGTGTAGGGCCCTCCCACATTTAATAGGATTGGCTGATACATAACAAATAGAATGCAACAGAAGTGACGGCACGTCACTTCCAAGGCTAAGTCATAAAAATCACTGTGGCTTGCTCCCTGGTTTTGGATCACTTGCTCTGGCAAAAGCCAATTTCCAGGTAATGAGACATAGTAGCCCTATATGTATGAGGAACGGAGGCCTCCTGCCAACAGCCACATGCGTGAGTCATGTTGAAAGCAGATCTTCTATTTCCAATGAAACTTTCAAAAGACTTTTATACTTATCCAGCCTGTAGGATAAGACCCTGTGCTAGGAGCACCCACCGATGCTTCTCCCACATTCCTGATCAACAAATACTGTGAGTGAAAAACATTTATTGTTTTAGGCTACTAAGCTTTAGCGTAATTTGGTATGCAGCAATAAATAAGTAATATAAGAGGTGTTCGTTTCAATTGCATCTAAGCCTCTACTTTACTCGTGTTCCCATCTATGTATAGAAATGAAAGTAGATATTTAACAATGCTTGCTGATAGAAGGCAGGAGGCATTTCTTTTTGTTGGGAGACACTGGGCAAGCCTCTTCCGCTCTGTAGGCTTTGGCCTGCCTAGGTGCAGAATGAAGGGCTGCCTCGACACTCTGCAGGCCCCGTTAGCTGACAACCCTGTGAGCCACCTCTTGAATGAGATCTTAACTATGATGCCAAACTAAAGTTCAACAGGCCAGTCCCATTGCCTGAATTTTCAGGAAACTACTTTTCAGACGGAAGGCAGACTAGAGCAAGGCCAAGGAAATGTGGCTCGAGGGCAGGCATCAGGTCCAGAGTCAGAGAAATGGCCAAGAAATAAAGGAGCGAATGTAAGCGATTCTAAATTCCATGTTTCCAAAGCAGCGTTTCATGGCAGACACCAAAAATGTGCTGTGCGCAGTTCTCCCTTAGTGATATACCTGGCTATCTATAATAATAAAAGGGTAATATTCTAATTAGACCAGACGTCTTCCAGACGTCATTCCCGACATCCTTCCTGAGGAAGCCAGAGCTGGAGGAAAGCCAGCCCGGGTCCTGGGTGCCTGCGGGAGGCCTGGGGGAAGCCAGTTCAGGCCCGGTGCCCGCCAGTGGTCAGAGGAGGGAAGCCCGGCTCCTAGGTGCCAGAGGGAAGCCAGTGCCAGCAGCGAGGGTTCCGGATGCTGGAAGGAAGCTGGTACCAGCAGCCAGGGGAAGGAAGGCCTACTCTTGCATGAATTTCATGCATGGGGCCTCCAGTATAGTTATATGTTTCTGTTCCTTTTAGATTTCTTTGCTTTATAAAAAAAATAGTCACTTACATTGCACTAAATTAAATTTTTGGAGTTTCTTCTATGACTATGTCTCTTCAATAACTAAATGATTTAAAAATTGGGAAAAAAAAAGCAGAATAGGTTTTCTAACATTTTAGATGTCTATAAGATTTACACAGTGATTTTTCAGTCATGATTAAATCCATCAACTTCCTCCATTTGTCAATTTTAAAAAGTAGGAGATTCATTCATATTAAGCCAGTTAAATTGGGTTTTATTTTTAATTTTATAGGTTTCCATACTCTCTCTCCTATTAGCTTTAACGTCTGTGGGACACTCTTGTAATTGAAATTGACCTGGTTATGGTAACTTAATGTAGCTAGTTGGTGTTCCCAAGAGAGTAATCAATCCACATCATTCTCAGTTATATTTTCTTATTTATAGCTTAAGTGCTTCTTCTTTCAATGCATTTTTTTCACCCCACCCTCCTCTTGTCACAAAACATGCATATATACATACAACTAATCTCCTACATAATTTACCCCAAACTTAGGGGGAGTAGTGTCTCTGTCTTATTTGCTTTTAGGGTTGTGTAAGCATTTGTTGTTGATAAATATTGCTATTAACTAGCTGTATCAGACACATCTCATGTACTTCCTCAGATTCCACCAGCATTGCCACCTCCAGGCCCTCTGCTACTTGCTCTGCCCAGCTGCTCCTACCCACCACCCCCACTCAGACCCCACATTTCCCACTGCCTGGGGCTTACAGGTTGCTTTGTATGAGTGTCCTCAGCCTCCCCCCCACCCCCCTTGGCAGCTATAGTACATTCAGGCTAACGAGGGGAAGGTCTGGGCTCTGTCTCCTCCTGCCATGTTTAAACTTGATTGAGCTGTCACACCACAGGCACGGGAAGCTGACACCAAAACCAGGTTTTACAACCTGGAAGTCCCAGGATGGGGGAGTGGGGTGAGGGTCAGTGATGGTTAGCTGGTAAATGAAATTTGACCAGTGGGAAACAGGTGAGGGCAGGGAACCCGCCATAAAATTCCCTCTACCTTCTCCCCCACGGTCAGGGCCAACCACAGCTTCTGGAACTGCCTTGCTCATCTTTTCCAGGCTCCCATGAGGCAATGACCGGAAAAGCCATGGGTCCTCTTGCTCTGTTCCCTTCCTCGCTGCTCATGCCCCTTTATGTTCTCGGCATCCTGGGATTTTATCTCCCAGGTGAAGACTCAGCTCTTACTCCTTGCCTCAGACTTCGTTTTCTAGGGATATGGGCTAAAACTCTATTTCAGTCTCTCTCTCTTTTTTTATATAGTAATACATTTACATTCCTGTCCTATCTTCTCAAAATTCATGAGTGGCCTTTGGACATTTGCCTGCCCATGTTGGTCTATATTAAACTTTTACCAATGTTTACATACATATAATTAGAAAAGATACTTTCTCTTCTATGACTTCAGGTAAGTGAGCTACTCTGACCTCCTTGCTGGTTCCTGCACATTCCAGGCATATTCCCTCCTTTGTATTTGCTTTTCCTTCTGCCTGAACTATCTTGACCCAAATATCCACGTTCCTTCACCTCCTTCCTGTCTGTGCTCAGTGAGTTTTTTTCCTGATCATCCTATATAAAATTATAGTGCTCTCCCCTCTTCTATCAACTCGTTAGTCCCTCTCCTGCTGTACTTTTCTGTATATACTTTTATTGCCATCTAACACATATTTTACTTATATTTATTTCTCTGTCTACCCCAACTAGAATCTAAGCAACACAGTGAAGGTACCATTTTCTGTATATTTTCTTTACTGCTGTATCCCCCAGTGCCTAAAACAGTGTCTGGCACATAAAAGTGGCCAATAAGTATTTGGGAAATAAATGAGCCAATCAATCAATCAATCAGTTGATCAATTGGTAATATATATTAGATAGCAACTTTCTAGTACTTCAACATTGACTCATTAATTTTAAGGAAAAGCAGGATAATGTGTATATTTAGAAGCCCTAAATTTGGTTTACATGGTGATTGAGTGCATACAGTGAAAATGATCAAGTTCATAGGGAAAAACCTGATTATCATTAAGAGGCACTGAGAAACTACTGTGTACCTTCCAAATGACATCCTGGGAGATACAAATGTGGGATATGGTTGTGCTCTTCCCAAAGCTTATCAATTTGCTTAATAAAATTGATGTTGCCCTATGAAATAATGAAAGAACTTTAGGGACAAGAGAGGAAGCAATTATAAGAACCCTTTCTCCAGCTCTTCCACGCAAGAGTCATATTTTGACAATTGACCTAACCTGTTCATAGTCTCAGACCTTACCCAGGAAGTTGGAATCATTTCCTAGATATTACTAAAATTATACAGTGCAAGTAAATTGCCTAGAAAACTGGAATTTTATAATTAAAATATTTCATTATTACTATAATCTTTAAGAAGCTACATAGAAATACTTTTATAAAGGAGATAGGACTTGGAGAATAAATAGGGCTTGAGGGGAGAGGAAAAAACAAGGGAAAAGCAAGTCCAGAAACACAGAGGCAGGGGTGCATAGGAAGTGTGGAGCAGTACCCCGGCTGATGGAGTGGGGAAGAGGGGGCCAGGGAGAATGTGCGGCTAGACAATACTGGGGAGCCTGGACTTTAAATATAGTTCTCACCACTGGGAGGAAAGAGAGGAGAGAAGATAGGTAGAATAAAGGGAAGAAAGAAGGAAAGATAGAAAAAAAACGTTGAGAAGCAAAAGTAAACCCCGGCCATTGGCCGGAAATAGCCTTCTCATGTATAATATTCTCTTAGAATTTATTTAAAGCATTAAGATGAGAGGACAGTTCAGAGCCCTGAATTAATTCCCTTTTCTCTCCCTCCCTCTCTTTCTCTCACCCTTTTATTAAGAAAATAAAGGAGACTTTGAAATATTAAGAGATAGTAGGATTAGAACCTTCTCCTGCCAGTCCCAGTCTTTCCTTCCCTATTAATTTCCACTTGATTAGAATTCTTTTTGAAGTATTTAAATATGGACAATAGATAATAGAAGGGTGAGTTATTGAATATCAGACCGCATTAATATAATCACCATTCCCATTTTTATATAGACACTTCATCTATATGTATAGTTTCTATTAGGAAAAAGTAGACACCCCCTCTCCCTAACTCAAGTAATTATGATTTAAAAAAAAAACTATAATGAAACTCTAAAAAGTTAACAGTTGATTTGAAAATCCTCAGCTTAAAATATTTAATTTTTAAAAATAAGTTTTAGAACCCTAAGAAACTGAGAATTATTTTTTATCCCTTGCTTTCCACCCCCCCTTTCTTTCTACTTAGGCATGAGAGAGTTCCCGAACACTAAATTCTTACATCAGTGAGGGCTTTGGGCACGTGCACACTTTTGGAAAAGGTCATGGCTCTTTGGGTGGAACTTGGAGAACTCCTCTTCAGTTAGGGGCCATACAGGGAAAGCAGCTGTTTCAGTCTCCCTTCAAAACACAGGCCGCATCACGGCCTAGTCCTGGCCTTGGCTTTCATGTCTAAAGATTGATCTAAAGACTCTCGAGGAACAAGACAGGGTCTTAACGCATGAAGTTGGGGCTTTCTGAGATGATCACTATGACGTTCCTGGGGTTTTTCAGCATTGAGGATCTACAACTCTTTACTTTTTAATATGTATTTTTAATTACAGCTGACATTCAATGTTATTTTGCATCAGTTTCAGGTGTGCAGCATGTGGTTAGACAATCATGTGCTTTACAAAGTGTTCTTCTCAATATTCCCGTTTCCCACCTGGCACCATCTATGTTATTTCTACTTATTTAATTTTATTATTATATAACATGAAATAAACATTAATATTTCAAGAAAAATGACTATACGTGTAATAATGTTACATACAATAAACATTAGTATTTCGAGAAAAAGGATTTTAAATATAATGGGACATGTAATAAACATAAATATTTCAAGAAAAAAAAGATTTTAAGTAATGTTACCAAAACTGTACTAACATAGTACAATATCACAAAAGTTGTAGGAAACATTAAAAGCTGCAAATAACAGGATTACTTCTATTCTAAAATATTTTTGTCCTCTGGCTCTATTCTTGTTCATCAGTTTATGTTGTTCATTATATTTCTACAAATGAGTGAGATCATGTGATATTTACCTTTCTCCGACTGGCTTATTTTGCTTAGCATAATGATCTCCAGGTTCATCCATGCTTTTGCAAATGGTAAGAATTCCTTCTTTTTTATAGCAGCTTAGTATTCCATTATATAGATGTACCACAGTTTTCTAATCCACTCATCTACTGATGGGCACTTAAGCTGTTTCCAAATCTTAGCTATTGTAAATTGTGCTACTATGAACATAGGAGTGCATATTTCTAGAAGTGGGATTACTGGGTCAAATGGGAGCTTCATTTTTAACTTTTTGAGGAAATTCCATAGTTTTCCACAGTGGTTACACCAGTCTGCATTCCCACCAGGAGTGCAAGAAGGTTCCTTTTTCTCCGAATCTTCGCCAGCACTTGTTGTTTGTTGATTTATTGATGATAGCTATTCTGACAGGTGTGAGATGGTACCAAATTGTCGTTTTGATTTGCATGTCTTGGATGATTAGTGACTTTGAGCATGTTTTCATATGTGTCTTGGCCTTCTGTATCTCCTCTTTCAAAAAGTGTATATGTAGGTCCTTTGCCTATTATTTTAAATTGGATTGTTTGTCTTCCTTTTGTTGAGTTGTATGAGTTCCCTTTGGAGATTAAACCCTTGTCAGAGATAACATTGGCAAATATGTTCTCCCATGCAGTGGGCTTTCTTGTTGTTTTGTTGATGGTTTCTTTTGCTGTGCAGAAGCTTTTTATTTTGATGTAGAAGGGCCTATGGCTCTTTAAAAATAAGTTCTTTGATAAACAGCAGTTCATACATCTCTGTTTTGAAAACCTAGAAATGTCATTGGATCTATAAATCTTATCTTTTAATGTTAGCATTAACTACTTGAGGCCCCAAATGTTTAACTGACTTACAAATAAAATATTATTTTCTCATCTTTCCACCCAAACTATGCAAATCAATTTTGTTATTTTCAACATGTTGATTTGTACATTTCCTTTGGCGCATATGAAAATGGAGTCTCTGTCGCAAATGTGGGAAAGGACATAGACACAAGCCTTATTTTGGAAGAGTTTTGACTCCTTAGGAATGTTAAAAATAGTGGGAAAGTATAAACCAATGGATGAGACGGAGAACAAGGACATAAAAATAGAGATACAGAGGGAATAGTTCAGTTCTCTGTGTCAGACCAATGAGGAGATTACCAGTTTGAATAAGTAAAAATTTGCCTCACATTTGCCCCTAAGCCTTTTAGAAGAGTTACGCTCTAAGTCCCTTATGAATTGCCCATTCTTTTTAAATACTTCTGCACCATAGAATTAGGTAATGTTTTCTTGTTCAGAAAGTGCAGCATCAAATATGTAAAATATATCCATGAGCTACATAGGTAATGATAAACGAAGAGATCCAAAGCCACGGCCAATGGCAGATGTGAGCAAGTGCCTGGCCCTTCTGCCCAGCCTTGCAGCTCCTGGTTCAAATGTGTGCCTCAGCACAACACGAGGCATCTTTAGACGATGTTAAATTACCAAACTCCTGAATACTAAGCCTGAAAATGTCACAGGTCTGATCCACAGACTATCATTAAGGAAGACTCCATTTGTTGCGTCCAGATACATAAAAGGTACACCTCCTGATGGCTGCTGAAGTCACCCTATGGATACGTACTTGTGGGCCACTCTGATGAATGAATGAGCATAGTCATTCCTTAGGGACGAGGGCAATGTCCTCCACACCCCTCCCATCTCACAGTGCAACACAGAATATCAATACACACTTTTTGTATTGAAATGAAGTAACCAAAACTTCATGAACACATTTTACATATTTGATGCTGCACTTTCTGAACAAGAAAACAATAACAAAACAAAACAAAAGCAGTGAAACATAGTCAGGCAATGGCGATGTTACTAGAGAATGCTTTAAATTAGAATTATCTATAAAATTTTAGTCTTCTATGCACCCTGTGACTGGAACCTAGTCAACTGGATTCTCTGCCGATCACACAAATAAAGCAATTGACCGCTCTGGACTTACCTCATCCTGTTAAACCAGTAGTCAGCGGTCATACCTCCTCTGGGAAAGTGTCCAGTGGGGCAACGTCATGGATGTGTGCCAGAGCAGTACACAGGGCTCCATGTTTACAAAGGCTCCGGCCTGGTTTAATGCTCACTGTTGCTGAGATTCTTAACAAGTTTTGAATGAGGACTCCACATCTTCCTTTTGCACTGGGCTTCCCAAATCTTGTAGTTGGTCCAAGCCCCGGGCTTGCCACTTGAGGGGCTGATTGTTCCTAAATGAATTAAAACTATAGTTGTTTTGTTTTTTGTCTGATTCACCTGCAATTTCTCCCCACTTGCCCCAGAATCCTGAGTTTAAACCACAGGAATTCTAGCCCCATATTTTTTTCCTTCAAGTGAGGCTATAGGTAACAGGACAACACTCCCTGAAATGACGCTTAAGATTCTTCCTTCCGATCATGTTGCCCTTTTATGAGACTAGAAATCCCTAATCCTAGATGCCTGTTTGGCCTTTACCTGCCGGCCACATGGGAAGTGAAGGTTTGAAAATCCTGCTGGGTCTTTGTGTAACTCAGGAGGGAGTGTTGGCAGTTGCCAACCACTCACCATCATACGCTGCCTCAGGGCAAGTCGGCATGGCTGGCCTCCAGCACATGGCCATCAGCCTCGGAGAGTTGCACCCTAGATGGATATTTGTTCTCATCAAACCTTCATTTCAGAAGAGATGAGGAAACAAAAACTCAGAGATGGGAAAGGCTCCGCCCCAGGTTGTTGCTTGGGATTTATAGACAATGAGGGCTGGAATTAGCTTCTAGGTCTCTTCTAATGTCCTGTGCTTCCTCATTACCCATGCTGGAGCCCAGTTGTATGGAGTAGGTCTGACATTATTCCCCTGCTAATTTACCATCAGAAGTAAAGGAAGGTCAGACCCAATGTCCTCTGTTCTAGGGAAGTATTCACTGAGATTCAAAAATAGGACCTAGGAGCTGGAATTACAGACACACGTCTGTTCACCTTCCTATGCAGCAGACCAGGCATTGCCTGACCATGGGATAGCTCTTAAGGGAGGACTGGGAATGACTTCTCTCTAGAAGCACATGGCCAAAAAGAGCTATTTTAAAAGCCCAGGTAATTCTCACTTTATCTTCAGTGATGACCCTAAGCACCCAAGCCCTCACCATTTTCCTGGTACTGAAGGTTTCAACAGCATCTGACATCTGTAACATGTGGTTATTAATCTATTATTGATCTATCTGTGTTAATTTTGGCACAAACTTGCATTTTTTTGAGGTCAGCAACTAGTTCTTGATGAATCTTTTGGGTAGGAGCAAGCATCCTTGTTAATTTCATTCACCCACAGACATGGCTTCAAACAGTGGAGAGAGGAGAGCAGGACTGAAAAACAGCCTGGTTCACTGACGCTGGCCCCGCCCCCCGCTCACACACACATACGCACTTGGAAGGAATTAGGTCTCTGATTCACAGTCAGAGCTCTTAGGCCTCCCCTATGGTACATCTCCTGGAGTTCAAAAGTGAATGAGAGAGGGGAAAAAAGGAAGAATTACAACCATGTTGTTACAGCCCCAAACTAGTTCACTGCACCTATTCTGGTTCTGCCTTGTCCAGGCGGGAAATCTAGGCTTCTGACCACACTGAGAAAGGCAAACTAGCAAAATCTCTCATATATCCCTAACCCCTGTTGTCTCCTGGTTGCTTACCTGTCTTTGGATTAAATTAACATATTTTGTTAATTGCCGAAATGGCCTGAATTTCTAAATGTAATTCTAGAAATTTGCTTTCATCAAATTCTAAGAGAGAGAGAGAGAAAGAGGGAGGGAGGGAGGGAGGGAGGGAGGGAGAGAGAGAGAGAGAGAGAGAGAGAGAGAGAGAGATCCCAAAGACAACAAATCACAGGCAAGAAAATAAAAAGAGAAATAGAAAATACCATGAAAGAATGGCCGTGGGATTTTTTTTTTCTTTGTATTTTGTGAAAGGTTTTGAAAACCAAAAATAAGGTAAGGTAGAAAATTCTATGGAATAACCATACAACTGAAGAAAGGGAAGGGACAAAATGCAATTGTTCCCTCTCTGGTTTTCTCAATAGAAAACAGAAAAAAAAACTGAACAAGAAAAGCAGAATTATTCTCAGAGCCTCTCATGATAAAAAAAATATATATATCAGTTGGTGAGGAGCATTACTAGCTTGGAGCTAGGGGAAAAAATCATTTCTGAAGTGCATGTTTAGAGAGTAGTTTTTTTTTAATGCAATAAAAATGGAAAAGAATTTGGGGGTGGGATGGGGGGAGGCAGCTTCTGTCTTCAGGCTCTGGGCAGAGATGCCTCATCCCATCCTTTCAGCAACCCATTATCGGGCCTCTCTCCTTTGCATTATTCGCCAGCAACCTTATCAGACGCAAGCATCGCCTCAGATGCTGCGACTTGGAGTCTTGTAATTGTCCCCGGTTAGAGCTCAATAGCACCTTGAACCATCAGAGCAATCTCCGCTTTTAAGAAAAGGTCTCCGCAAGGAGACGCAGTTAAGAGAATTTGCCTGTGGCTATGCGGGCGCTTTAATGGGGAGCTCTCCCCGGCCAGCCCGCGCTGCGGAGCCTGCGGAGGGACGGGGAGCCTCCTTATTTATCACAGGGCTCTTCTGAGTGCCTGTTAGGCAAAGACCGCATTATTTATTACCAGGTGTGTGGTGGTGCTGTGGGGGGCAGGGTGGGAAATGATTTCTTTAATGGGCCCTTGGCAGACGTGGCCCGGTGGGGGGCAGGAGAAAGGGAAGGAAAAAAAAAACAACTGTGAAGACTTGGGAGGACCAAGGGTTTGCTGTGCTGCTTGAATGGCTTGCACAGTATAAAACGCAAGTAAGCATGTATACATATATTTGCTATAAATTGTGTAATTAAAGGGTAGGATGTGTTATTCAAGTGTCTGTCTATCTGTAGTCACGTCACCTGGTGCCCACAGAAAGTTTGAGGAAGGGATTTAACTTTTAACTTCGTACCCCCAGCCCCCCATCTTCCCCCCCCACACTGCCTTGCACCCTGCCACCCAATCCCACAATGCAGGCTTTTTCCCTGGTAGAGAACTGGCTGGGTGAGATCGGGGGCCAGCGTTCCAAAGTCAATAATCCCAGACCTAGGGACCTACATGTCCTGGGATGCCAGGACACAGGCTTTTATTGGAGAGAGGATACCTCACTGGCTGCTTCCAGAGAGAAATAGAGGAAGAGGCCGGGAGACACCCGGGGGTCTGCTTTTAAGGGGAGGACAGGGGATGGGGCTTAAGGTACTCAGCACACGCTGATTGGTGATTAGGGACCTAGGGTCTTAGGAATCGGGGGCTTAGGGTATTTGGCAGGTGCTGATTGGTGGTTCAGTGCTCAGGCATGTCTGGCCACAGGTGGGGTTTACATCTGTCCATCAACTGGAGAAAGGGAGGATCTATCACCCACCTCATGCGTGAATAGTGTCAAGAGATTGAATATGCAACACTGGCTTTGGAGTCCTGGAGAAAAAGACTTTGTCAGAATTCCCTCATCAGGTGAGGTGGAAGCTCAGGTCAGTGGTCCCTGCATCAGCAGACTTATCTGGGCAAAGAAAGAGATGGGCAGCGGGGAGAGGGTGAGTTTGGGGTTGAGCTACCAGGTCAGGGTCTACTTGTTTGTTCTACACTGGTTGTCTGGTCCTCCGGTAACTGTTTCCTCCCAAATGCCTGCCTCCTCCCAGTCCCCCGCTGGAGAGGACAACTGAGTTAGGAAGTCCTCCCCGAAAATCGTCTCCTCCGTCCATAGAGACGTAATGCCACAGATCTCTAAACATGAAGGAAACTCTTCCTACCTGGAGAGGAGTTATCTGGACTCCCAGAGGAGTTAAGGTATCTATCTAGGTGACAGTCCAGCACTCAGATGTAAGCCGTGGCCTCCAAGTCCACAGTTCTTTCCACTCTTCTGGGGTGGTATGGGTGAGTGCTCAGAAGGTTCAGCAGTGGGGTATTGGTGCTCCATCTCTTCCTGAGGTAAAAATAGTGTTTATAAGTCATTCCAGGGGCCACCCACAGATCCAGCTAGGAAAGGGGTCTGTTCTGATGGGCATTTGCCTTGGTACCTACTCAGAAGACTGTTAGGTGAGAACCACTTAATAGACTCAGAAATTGATCAATGGCCAGGTACATATGTGTGCATGAAAAAATGCTTAGAGGACCAGCGCTATACTGTATACAATAATATAACTTTGCCTTTCCATGAGTAATAATAGAAGTCGCCTTTTCCCCCCCAAACCCATCATCCCTATATTAAAACTGAAGGAAGTCCCCACCAATCTGATTTTGTCTGCTTACACCTGACTTAAGCTCTCTGTAAGAAGTTAATACTTGAGACAAGTCTTTGAACTCGAAATACCCAAATTGTGCCTTCATATCTGTTTCATTGTTCACTAAATTTCCCGAGGAGACCAAGATGTTCCCTTTCAGCTGACAAAGTAGATAACAAGGCAGGATTGAGGATTAAACTTGTCTAACACAGAAATCTGGGGAAATGCTGAGAAAACTTAAGCATCATATAACATTATCATCTTCATGTAAAATGAGTGATTAAGCACTTACGCTAATATCTGTCACGTGTGTAGGACACTACAAGTCTCCTTTCCATCCACTGTCTTTCCTGGTCCTCAGCACAGTCCTGAAGCAAAGGCCAGCTCATTAGCTTCGTCTCTCTCATGGAGGAAATGGAGAGATTATGAGTCATACACATGAAACTGGGAAGCGGCAGAAGTCAGGGGCCACACTGTGGGGAGTATGTGCAACAACCCCCTTGCCTGCCTCCCTCGGGCTCCAGTGGAATCCGGGGACATACAGGAAAGCTCTCCAACGTGGCCAAGATTTAGAGGAGTCATCTTAATTCGCTTGCTCAGCTGTGCTATCAGATAGTGAGGTGTACAAAGACAGGGGCAACAGTCCCCCCAAAAAGTGACCGCCATTTTCAGGTTTCCCTGGTTTGCTGCTAAGATCTTACTGGTGCAACCCCAGTTAGCATTCTGAAAGCATTCAGGAAGAATTCAGCAGTAGAGAGCCCCCCACAATTATCCCCGCCCCTCTGACTCAGGAATGATGTAAAATCTAACCCATAGTTGAGGATACAGACAACCAGGGACTGGGAAAGCCCCCACTACATCCCCTAATGGTCTTCTGATGGAAGTGGTTCCCCGCACAGCTTGAGAGTTGTGACAGAAACACACGAACAGAAATATAGCTCCTTGTATTGTGGTATGTTACTACTTTGACAAATGTTCAACACGTTCAAGTGTTCCAATGTGCAAAGTTTCAAACAGCAGGCCCTGCGAAAGCAACCCCCGGACCCCGGTGAATGAGAAGAGTCTGACAGACCTGCCTCCTCCACTCCAGGACCAGGGCAGATTGAAGCAGAATAAACATGGCCAGCATTTAAGAAGCCCCTGCTTGCCTCAAGCACGGGAATACAGATGTTTTACATCTGCTCACTTATCAAAGGAGCCCAGTTCTTATGTCCTGCTCTGGAAAGTGAGATGTGTCTTTTATTTTGGCTTTCTGAGCAAAGAATCTACCTTTTCTATAGCAATGCCACCCTCTACTGAAAGTTGAGGGTGTTTCTGTACCTGTTTCTGAAAGGCAAAGGTGCTTGGCACTGAGAAAAATGTGATTGCTGCCATTCATGCCCAGGACAGGTCTTCTCTATGTTTTTTTTATTTGTGTTTTTTTTTAAAAATCTTTGTCCACAGGGTTTAGAATAGGGCTGTGCACATGCCGTGGGTTTCATAGATGTAGTTAGCTGATTAATTTTGGCAACTCTGTGTCCTCATGAAAACTGCAGCCTGGCCTGCAAATGTGCACATCACAGCCTTTGAGCTCCCCCACACAAAGAGTTCTGGAAAGTGGAAGCAGATACAGTTTTCTTCCACTCTCTATGCCTGATGCCCAGAACAGTGCCTGGCATACAAGAGACTGCTCTTAACTGTTTGTGAAGCAGGTTTATAAGTTAGTGAGAAATCAGGTTTATAAGTATATAGTTTTTTCTACAATACAATTATTTCCATCTATATTAGTCAGTTATGCTTTCCATAACAATGGGCAGCCTAAATAACAGAAATTTATTTTCTGGTTGTCGGGGATCAGAGTGCCATCACTGTTGGGTTCTGGTGAGAACTCTTTTCTTGGCTTGCAGATGGCTACCTCCTCACCATGTGGCCTTATCTCAGCCTTTTTCTCTTCATACAAAACCACTAAGCCTAGTGGACCTAGAGGGTTTTATGCTAAGTGAAATAAGTCAAACAGAGAAAGACAAATACCATATGATTTCACTTATAAGTGAACAAAACAAAACAGAATGAAACTCATAGGTACAGAAAATAAATCGATGGTCACCAGATGGGAAAGGGTTTGGGGGTACGGGTGAAAAGGTGAAGGGGATTAAGAAGCGCATCTTGCCAGTCATAGAAAGTGTCATAGGAAATACAGTCAATAATACTATAACAACTATGTATACTGTCAGGTGGGTAATTAGACTTACCACCAGGGTGATCACTTCATAAGGTATATAAATGTCTAATCACTGTGTTGTACACCTGAAACTAATTTGTTAACTGTAATGGAAAATGATTTTTTTTTTAAACTACCAACCCTATTAGAGTAGGACTCCACCCTTATGGTGTCATACAACCTTAATTATCTCCTAACAGTGCTATCTCCACTCACAGGTAGGACTTCAACATCTGAATTCGGGGAGGGTCACAATTTAACCCACAGGACCATCTCTTCTGTTCCCAGGCTTGAGTTGTCTTCTCTGCCATATCACTTATTGTTAACTGCCATGCGTCCAAGACAGGACGATATTGGAATTTCTCCCATACGCGCTGGAATATTTACCATCATTTTCTGTACAAACGCAGAGATGTCACTAACAAGCCTGATTTTAAAAATGGGCGACCAGAGCTAATAGGAGAGGTTTGCTGCTATAGGCATGGCGTGAGGTGTGGGGAAGGTCTGCTGCGTGCGTCTATAGATGCTTACAGTGTACAAAGGGTTAACCGTAATCATTCTAAGATATGCATCAGCAAGCAGTGGTCCGAAAGCCAAATCTAGCCTGTTTTTGTATGGCCTGCAAGCTAAATTAGAATATCTCATAACGTGAAAATTACACGGTATTCGCAGTTGAGTCCCATGCTCATTCAGTTAAATACTTATATGTAGCGTTTGCATAACAGCGGAGTTGAGTAGTTGGGACAAAAAAATTTTTTTTTGGCCCACAAAACCTAAAATATTTACTACCTGGCCCTTTACACAATAATGTATGGACCCCAGATCTAGACCAGCGGATCTCTGAGGAACTTGTTAGAAATACCAATGATCTGGCCTCATCGACTGAATCGGAAACTGTGGACATAGAACCCAGCGATGTGAGTTTAATGTCCTCCCGAGCAAATCTGATGCACGCTGGAGTTTGCGGACCCCTGAACCAGACTGGTGAGCCACACCCTGAAATAAAGGCAGAAATTGATCTCTGCTAAACACCTACTGTGTGCCTGATCTCAGGCTTCCTGCCATGATTTGATTGATTGAAGCAGCAGCAGAAAGAGATCCCCTTGGGTAACAGGCAAGCATCCCCTGCGGGCAGGGAGGAGAGAGGGATCAGGCAAAATGAGTTCTTCTTAAATATTTGATTTTCTCTTCCGCCGCTGGCTGCTTTTCTATTTGGTTTGGGGCTGAAGTAAGACAGCTTGTAAGTAACTGGAGAGGGTGTTTATCCAGTGAATTAGTGCGGCTCTCATTGTGGAGGGATTAGCGCCGGCAGGGATGAGGCTCCCTTTCAGGGGAAAGGGGCTCGCTGTTGGCTAGCTGCAGGCCCGGGCTAATTATCATAGGGCCGGGCCATTAAAGGGCTTAACCACCAGTGCCCCCTTCCAGGACTGGATTAGCGGTCCGCCGGCGGCTCTGGGCCCACAACCACCCCCAGGTCTGTGCTTTCTGCCAAGATGGGAGCCGGAAAAACGGAAAAACGCGGCCGGCTCCCAGCGGGGCAGTGCCAGGCGCTGGGCAGCTGGCCTGGGAAGCTCTGCGGCTTTGAGGGGCCAGGAGCAGCCTCAGCCTTGGGAGGAGCTGGAGACCCGCTGAGGTCTCTCTCGCCAGGGATGCTGCTGCGAAGATGGATGGGAGGGCCTGGGCGAGCCGGGCTAGCAATGAGGTTCCTGCCCTGCTCTAGGGAGGCCCAGGGTGTGCGGGGTTGGCGGGAGCCTGCAGGAGCGTGGGAGCCGGGTGGGCAGGGTGCGGCCGGCCTCGCCACTGCAGGCTCCTGGGACAGTGGGACACATCCATCCGGGAGTTCACTTGCTCTATCCCAGTGCCACTCCTCCACGCAGACTTTTTCAGAGACAGAGGTGCAGTCTGCATGGTTGTGGGAGGACAGTTTCCCCCGAACCTCTGTGCAATGGGGCAAGTAAGTTACCTTATCCCTCTAAATCTCGGTTTCTCATCTATATATATTTAAAAAAAATCAGGTAGTGCCCAGTCAAAGGGTTGTTGGGTGGGCTGCAGCATCATAGGAAGGCTGGTTCATTTCAGGGCTCGATAGGCCAGAGCTCTATTTTATTTTATTTTTATTATTTGATTGATATTTTACAGAGAGGAAGGAGAGAGAGAGAGCTAGAAACGTCAATGAGAGAGAAACATCGACCAGCTGCCTCTTGCACACCCCCTACCGGGGATGTGCCCGCAACCAGTATACATGCCCTTGACCAGAATCGAACCCAGGCGCAGACCGGTGCTCCACCACTGAGCCAAACCGGTTTCGGCTAGGCCAGAGCTCTTATGCTGATGAGCTCCAAATGAGGAAAAAAGAGCAAAAAATAAACACGGACCTGGAAATTAATGAAGTAAAAAAACAAGGATCTCACCAAACATAAACACACACACACACACACACACACACACACAAAGATAAACACGTGAGGCAATAACGTGCTAGTTAACTTAGGCGGGAGGAATCCTTTCACAGTGTGTGCGGATATTAAATCATTTCCACGTGCTCTTTAAATGTCCTATAGTTTTGTCAGTCGTACTTTAGGAAAGCCGAACAAACAACAGCCCAGCAATAACAACAAGAAGTGTGCACAATGAAAGACCCTCTATCCGAAAGAAGTAATAAAACTGGTAACTGATGAACGATTTGAAGCATGTATACACCAATAATCTTCATGAGTTTACCAAACTTTGCTCACCTCTCCCCATTAGGATTTGCGGAGGGTTAGGCCGGCTGAGTTTGATGACATTAAAAGGGGCAAAGCAATTATTGCTGTATTTGGAAAGATGCCACGCTCTAGGATTTGTTTTAAATCGTGTGTGTGTTGTTTTAACAAAATAGAAATGGAAAGAATGGAATATTTGCAGGCTATTGTTTTAAAAAGTTAACTCTAATAATCAGGTCATGATAGAAAAACCAAAATTGGAATAGGAGCTAGTGTTAAATACTGAGCATCTTTTAATCACTTCAACAAATACTTGTTGAGCAAATGCCACATACAAAAAAAAAAAATGGTGCTCGGTGCCACGAGGGACCCCAAGAAGAGTAAGAGGGGGATCTCGGCACACAAGGAACTCAAATAATTTTAACAGAAAGCAGGCTACGATAATTACTGACCCACAAGCAAAGTGCTATGGGATTTTGAAGAAAGGAGAAATAAGAGAACCTGAGCCAAAACCGGTTTGGCTCAGTGGATAGAGCATCGGTCTGCGGACTGAAAGGTCCCAGGTTCAATTCCAGTCAAGGGCATGTACCTTGGTTGTGGGCATATCCCCAGTAGGGAGTGTGCAGGAGGCCGTTGATCGATATTTCCCTCTCATCGATGTTTCTAAATCTCTATCTCTCTCCCTTCCTCTCTGTAAAAACTCAATAAAATATATTTGAGAGAGAGAAAGAGAGAGGAGAGAGAGAGGGAGAGAATGAACGAACCTGAGGTTTCTTGGAGGTGGAATGATTTGAATTGGGCCTTAAAAATTTGTTCTTACCATCTTATAAACTTAATGTATTTTCTCCCGCACAGTCATTTGTGTCACAATCCTCCCCTTCCTGAAAGATGCATACAAAGTAAAATGAATGACATCAGAGTTTCTCACTGATTAATAACCTGACACAAAGTGTTATTTGACCCAGAAAAATTGTCAAGGAATAATTTCTGAAGCTATTTTGAGATAGAGATTATTTTGAGATAGAGATTCAAAAATGTATGTCATTTTATTGAGAGCTAATTCAATTATAGGTTAGGTTATGGGAGGCAGCTTGAGTCACAGGTTTAAGAAAAGAAATGGAAATTCTGCCAAACCATCTGAGTACCTGGGAGGTGCATAAACACTCTAATGATGACTCGGCGAGAGTCCTCCTCAGGTGTCCCTAGAACATTCTCAGAGGTGCCTGAGCACTCACACTCGGTGACTTCTATGCTAACCTGGAAAACGCAGGCACCCACGTGATCTTAAAGCCACCGGAGCAGGGCATCTCCCATCTAATTCCACTGCCTGTTTGACGTTAGTGAACAGCTTGTTCTTGACTGTCACTCACAAGTAGTTCTTTCACTTACTGGTCCCATGAACTTTCATGTTACTTAAGACTTTTTGAGGCTCCATTTCCTCCTATTTGTCGGGTACTGTTAAAGGTACTGGGGATACAGTAAAGGGTCTTGGAAGAGGGTGCAATTTTAAAATAGGGTAGTTGGGGTCAGCCCCATCACTGGGTAAGACTTGAGCTAAGAGGTAGGGAGAGAAGTAAGCCATGAAAATATGCAGGAGATCAGGGTTTCCAGGGCAAAGGAAGGCCTGAGTGAGGCAAGAGTGTGTGCTTAGAGCAGCCGTGGGCAAACTATGGCCCCGCGGGCTGGATCCGGCCCGTTCGGCTGTTCTATCCGGCCCGCGGAGCCAAAAGAGCGGAGGGTTCTCTTGCTTTCCCCTCCGCTCCTTCACCAGCAGCCCAAGATGAGAGTGCCAGCATGGTCAGGTTGCTTTTGTTCCAGCCCTCTGGTCCAGTTTAAGAACCCATTGTGGCCCACGAGTCAAAAAGTTTGCCCACCCCTGGCTTAGAGTGTTGGCAAAACATCAGGAAGTTTGGTATGACTGGAGCATAAAAGAATTTACATAAAGACATATAATATGTTTTAATTTATATACTTAAATCATGTGATATAACATACTCTTTATATCTCTACCTTTCATTTATCTCTTTATAAAACTTAAAAACTATTTCCTATTAGTACATATAGATCTATCACATTTTTTTAATGGCTAAATAGCATTTCATTGTAGATTTGCTATACTTTATTTACCAGTCATGTAGTAATTAAAATTATTTTCTGTTTGTTTTTTTTTTTTTGCTTTTACTAACAATGCTTAAATATACATTTTTGTACATACATATTCACATAATGTGTAAATACATCTGAAAATTAAATTCTTAGATGTAGAATTGCTGGGTTAAAATTGCCAGACTTCCCTCAAAAAGCTTGTATTAATTAGCTATCTCACCAAGAGGTATAAAAAGAATGATTATCTAACCTATATATTTTAAAATTTTGATCTGATAGACAAAAATGATATCTTAGTTTCATTTAAATTCATATTTCCATAATGATAGTGAGGTTACAAAAGTATTACAAATGAAAATCCCCCTGTTGTTTATTATTATTTTCATTTTATTTTTTACATTTAAATGTTTGATGCAAGGAATTCATTTTTGATGTAATAAAAAAGGTAGTGCTCAAGGTTTATGTTGTTCCAAATGGCTAACCAGTTGTCACAACATCGTTTGCTGACTTATTCATCACTTTCCCACCAAATGGTAATGCCACATTTAACAAATTAAATCTCCATCTGGACTTGGATCTGTTTCTGAACTCTCCTTTCCAGTGATCTGTTTATGTGCCAATACCAGATTGTTTTAATTACTGCAAGTTTATCATATGTTTTAGTATTTGGTATAGTGCCCCATCATAACTCTTCAGATTTGTTCTGTCTACCCTCAAATACTTATTTTTTTCATTTGAAATTTTGAATACTCTTGTGAAGAAGAAAAATTCTTTTGCGTTTTTATTTATATTGTAGATTAATTTAGAAATAGTTAACATTTAGCATATGGACTCTTCTAAGCAAAAACACAATAGATCTGATTTAGTCAAGTCTTCTGTGTCTTTCAACTAAACTTAAAAGTTTCCTTTATGTAGGTAAGGAACATTTCTCAAGTTTTTCTTTAGTATTTCGTATTTCTTGTTACTATTTTAAATAACATTTCCCATCAGTGTTTAGAGATGGCTTGTCCCCTGAAAAGCTATTTTTTGTGTGTTTCATATTATAACTAGGCGCCTTATTGAAGTCTTTCTTTTCTTAAAAATATTTTCACTTGATCCTCTTAGATTTTCCAGGTTAAAGAGCTTATCATATGCTAAAAATAATTATTTTGTCTCTCTCTCTTTTTTGTTATACCACTTTCTTTTCTTGCTAAATTCCCTGAGCAATGTATTGATAGGGGCGTCCTTTACTTGTGTCCTATTCTAATGGAAATGCTTCTAGTGAAATTAACCATAACACTGTACAGTATATACAAAATCAACTATACTATGAATATGTAAAATTATAATAAGAAATGTTCTATTAATTTTATTATAGTAAGACATTTTAGGTCAATAATGTAAGTTGTGTTTTATTTGAAAAATCTTTGATTGTCTCAAATTTTCATAGAGGCAAAATATGTTTGTGTTGTGGATCATTCTACTTTTTTTGGACTGTTGAGTTGTATTTTCAGGTTGGCAAAACATATTTTATTTATGATTTTTTATAATAATATATTGGGTAAATTGATGTGTAGTTTTCTGTTTTTATACCATCTCAGTCAAATTCTATTATCAAAATTATTCACACTTTACAGACAGAATTTGAAAGAGTTATTTCTCTCTCTATGGGTTAGAATAGTTTACACAGTATTGGAGTTTCATTTGTCTTGATTATTTGATTACACTCACCTCTGAAACCATCTCAGCTGATACACTTCCTTTGAGGTAATTTTGGAAATATATGTTTTCATAGAAAAGTCATTATTTCATCCAGGTGTCTTATTTATTTGCATAGTTTCAAAGAAAGTACATGCTATATGTTGTTGAGTTCCTTTATTATTTTGAGATTACTTCCCCGCTCTACTTCCAGTTTTGTGCTGGCTCCTATTTACTTGACTACAATAACCAGCTTCATCTATTTCAGAGCCTTTTAAAAAGATTGGCCTTTAGATATTTTAATTAGGGCAAAAGCTACGCTGATATAACAGAAAGAGCTCCAAGCACAGTAGCTTAAACCAATAGAAGTTTAGTTCTCTTTCACACAGCTGTGCTCCATGGTGGTCAGAGCTGTTTCATAAAGTCATCCATGAACCCAGCTTCTTCCCCTGTAGCGCCACCCACCTGAGGGTACTTTATCTGTATGGCCAAGTGTGATTACTGCCAAGTTCCAAAAATGAGAATGAGAAAGAAAAGAAATCCAAAGCAAGACATTTCTTTTTGGATCATAGTTGAAAAATAAATGATTTAGAATTTTCAGTTAACCGAGATCAACCACCACAATGTCAACATCACCAACTCCACTTCCTACAAATGTAGTGTATCTGTATTTCTCTATTCAGTCCTGCCTATACCTCAACCACGCCTCAGATAGGATCCAGACACACCACTGCAGACTGCCTGCACACCTGAATTTGGGTTTTGAAGGAAGGGAGTGGATTTTGGTTCTGTGGGATGGGCTACCTCTTTTAAAGAGCTCCAAATACTGAGATTTGCAGAAGCATATGTTTATTTTCCTTTACCTGTGTCTAATTTTGTAGGGTATTTGGCAGCCATTTTTTATGGCTTTGCTTCAGAGTTGTGTCTCTGCAATTTTGATCTAATTTGGAATGTTCTGTTATTGTTTGTTTGTTTGTTATTCCTCATGTTATTTTCACTTGACTTCTTAGGAAAGGTAATTCTGGCTATTCTTTTTTTTAACAGGAAATGAAGTCCTGAATATCATGTTTCCAAGGATTATTTTCATTCCAAATATAGTTCATGTTTAAATATTTCAATCACTTGGCTTTCCTAATGTATTAGTCAGGGTAGGTTAGGGTTTATGCTACAAAAAAAATTCTCTCAAATCTCAGGGACTTAAAACAGCAAAGAGATTTTTTTTGTTTGTTTGTTTTTTTCACTTGCTTTACCTGTCAAGTGTAAATTGGCTGGGACCCAGCTGTATGGGACAGCCACACCTTAAATATTCGCGCTCACCATGCCAAATGGAATAGCAGAAACACACACTGATTCTTTAGGTTCCTGCTTATATCTCACTCAGCAAAGCAAATACTATGCTCTTTCCTGACTTTAAGTGGCCAAGGAATAAAATTTCATAATATTCCCAAAGGCAATAGCCCTAATGATTTCCATATGCAGATTTCCCTGAAAAAGATCTTGGGTTCCCATCTGAGTTCACGTGAGGCACTGGCTTCCTATCTGTTTCTATTCTGGTGGTGTTTGCCCTTTATCCCTTTACTACTTGTTTCCAGGTTCTCAGGAAGTCCTATGGATTTCCAGAATTCTGTCCTATGGCACCTGCCCCCCAAGCGCACAGTGACAGGATGCATATCTACATCTCCTGTTCGCATTCTTTTTTTTTCAGAACTGAATCCAAGCGGTTGTCACTGGGTAAGCAGGGAAGCTCTTATCAGCTTGGAAACTTCTTTCAGATGTTCTGAGTTTTGCTATTCCTTGGACACGTTTGAGAGCATGTCCTATGCTCTGGCTGGGATAGTTCTAGAAAACACGAATTTATATCAAAATTTATATAAAAGTAAAAAAAAAATTCTGAATTCAGAATCCTTGAAAATGAATCCCTGTTGGGGGTGGGAATATGACCGTGGTGGTCTTGTATCCCAGATATGTGGTCTCATCTGAAGGTGACCATTTAAAGGGCCAGTTCCTCCACAAATGACTTGGCACGTGCATGGCAGTCTCTGGGATGAACCTGCCACTCTAGATCATAACCAGGAGATGTTTCAGTCAGATAAAGGCAGTCCCAGATTCCTTATCCTCCACTATTCAAAAAATATTTTTACTCTGGTTTTTTATTTTCTATTCATATTTAACTTTGTTACATGTAGGCTCTTGTGTTACAAATACTCAGTAAACTTAAATACGATGCTTATAAATCCCATTTTATATTTGGCTCAAAACCCCTAATTCAAATGCCAACTTCCCCTTAAAGCCTACGATAAGTCCCCTGTGGAGGGTCTGTGTGCTTGACCTTATAAAGGGATGAAAATCAGGCCAATAAAGCTGTCTGCATGTCTCTTAACTTCAGGCCAGTTCAGAAGCATAAATTAATCCTGACCTTGAGTGAAGGCGTATTTCAGCTGAGACTAAAGGAGCTTTGTGTCAAAGCATTCTCAAAATATGTGTTTTTTTATTGATTTCAGAGAGGAAGGGAGAGGGAGAAAGATAGAAACATCAATGATAAGAGTCATCTATTGGCTGCCTTCTGCACACCCCCTTCTGGGGATGGAGCCCAAACTGGACATGTGCCCCGATCGGGAATAGAACCATGACCTCCTGGTTCATAGGTCGATACTCAACCATACCAGTTGGGCTAAGCATTCTTGACTATTTAAAAAAATTAGTCCTTGGCACTATTGGAAATAAAAACAAAAACAGAATGCAGACCCTAAAGCTTACTACAGAATGTGGATCTTCACAACCCTGGAAATACTTATGGCAGCAGCAAATGTGTTACTGTTTCTATGATATATTCTGGCCAATGAGGGCTTGTTTGAAGGCACGAGAATGCCACTAGGCCTTTCTCTGTCGCTGTGGACAGGAATCATGGTGATCAGTCTGACCCATACAGCTATCAGAACAATTCTGTGAGCCATGCTACCAATGATGGAGAAAATATCTCAGGCTTCTGGTATTAGTGGAAGATAAACTCAGAGTTTGTATACAAACTCAGCTTTGAGAATATTAGCTGTTTAAATTGTAACCTTTTCTAATAGAAAAGTCAAAGAAAGTTCTAGATGGAAGAAAAATATTCAGTTTTAGGATTTCAAGAGACAGGATTGCAAAATGGTCATAAGCCTAGGCTCTGGAACCAGATTGCCTGGGTTCAAATAACAGATGTGCTCCATAATCTTGGGAAATTTACTTAACTCTCTTTGCCTCAGTGTTCTCATCTGTAAAAGGAGTGTAATAATCCTACCTATCTCATAAGATTGTTGTGAGAATTAAATGAGTTAATATATAAAAAACACTTCAAATAGTGCCTGGTAGTATGTTTAATATATTAGCCAGCCATTGTTATTATTACTAGAGGCCCAATGCACAAAATTCATGCAAGAGTAGGCTTCCCTTCTCCCGGCTGTTGCACCAGCTTCCCTCTGGCACCCAGGACCCGGCTATTCTCACAGCCCCAGCTTCGTCCAGAAGGACATCCAGTCTAATTAGCATGTTATGATTTTATTATTATAGATTACTATTATTAGTTACCACAAGTAGGGCAGGAAGCAGGCTAATGCTATGGTTTATATTTTGCTTTTGTTCAGAATACAAATTCAGTGAAGAAGACAAATGATAAACAGACAAAGAAGGTTCTTTGTTCTTTGCAGACAAAGAAGGTTATTTAATTTCAATATGAAATAAACTAAAACTGACAGTGTGTGTGTAGAAGGTTTACTTGGGCCTCAGAGTTTAGGGAAGGCTTTGGGTTGGAGCTATTGAGTGAGGGACAGTTTGGCAGTGTTGTGATCAGGCAGGATGTAGATGCCATGCAAGGAAGGCTAGATAGCCTTATGGTTCCTTCCTCTTCCAAGATTCTACTGCATTCATTTTGTCACTATAATTTTACTGTAAAATTGTTGAGGTTAATAGTCACTGCTTTTTTCCTAGATTCTGGTAATTGGTTTAGTGTTTTTGAATTATTTTGTTGGCTCATCATTTGAATTGTAACCTAAGACACACTGGGTTTACTGTCCTTGAAAACTGCCCTATGCTCTTCTTTAAATCAGACTCATCATTCCTCACCATCACAATAACACATCCTTTGATGTTAAGGGTTTGATGTTACCTGTATCACTGCTACTCTTGGATTCTGGAAGTTTTGCTTTTGACTGTTTGACAGGCAGAATGATTTTTAGAAAGGAAAGTTGGGACTTTGGGAGAAAGATCCTCTTGAATAACCAGATCCTAAAGAAATATCATTGAAATTCATCAGAAAGACACTGGGCACCTGCTGTGTGCCAGGCCCTGGGCCAAGCCTTGGTGGCATTATGTTCATGGGGTATAAGCACGGCTCTTGAGTCAGACTGTCGAGCTTCAAATTCTGGCTCTGCCAGTTTTAAGATACAGGATTTGGGGCAAGTTAATTAACCAGCCTTATATTTTCTTTTCTGTAAAATGAGAATAAAACCTGCTTTATAAGTGGTAATAAGGATCAAAAGAGATGACATATGTAAAGCACTTGAAATAGTGCCTACACAATTTTGCATAATCACTCAAAAATGTGGCTGTGGGTATAAGGATTTAAGATATTTGGGTTGAACTCAAGCATCCTGGAAAATGGCAGTGGCCCTCCAAAAAGGCAGGGCCTGCCCATGTTGGATTGCTCTGGGACCCAGGTGGAGGGGTTGGGCAGGCTTTGCAGAATGTCAACATGAGCTACAGCTGCACAGAAACAACTCTGCACATGGGACATCTTGGAGCCGTATTGACCTCAGCCCTCATTACTTGCCCATCTTTTCGTTTGACATTCGATTAAAATCATGCAGGAAAGAACTGGAGATTAGGGTTTGTGTCACTTCTTACTTCTCCATCATTACATTATACTAGCACTCTGGGACTAGAGCAATAGAAAGATACTTTTTATAAGACTAGTAAATAACCTTCAAGCAGATAAAGAATTATCACATAAGGAATGGTATATTGTTAATTATTCTCCATCTCTGCAGGGGATAGATGTGGAAGTAGGTTTGGTATTCCTACTAAGAACAGGAGAGAGAGAGAGAAGTTAGCTACTGGGATGAACTTTCTGACAAGGAGGCTGTTAAATGCTGTAATGTGGAGAATTTTCTTAGGAACAAAAAGTAAAATAACAGAGCTTGCTGCTTATCTGGAATGGATGTTAGTCCTTCGTGGTGGAAGCAGACAAAGAAGGGTTCCCAGCAGCCTGTGGATGCAGTGAAATGACAGTGGTATTCAACAAACCTTTCCAGAGCTCTCATCCTATGTCAGAAATGCTAGGTTACAAAGCTGATCCAGAAAGAGGTCCTGTCCTCAGGGAGCTCAGAGTGTAGAGACAGGTGACCTAGGAAACCAAGGGGTACTGAGGTATAGTGAGGCTGAGGACCACGGGGAACTGCAGGCGACTAAGCACTGTTTCCCATACTAGACCTTGGGCACCTTTCAGATGTGCCCCAAGGTTGAGAGCCTAAGCAGGATGCCCAAGTAAGCGAGGCAAACCTTCCTGAATAGGTAGGTGGGCCCGAGAGTGGCCCTTAGGCCGGTCAACTCCAGTCTCTGGCCTGTGGACCTGTAGACTTACATCATAACCAAAGTCTTGTCCAGGCAACTCTCTCCCTCATTCCCATATCTCAGTTAGAGATTTCCCACTTCCACCCTCTCTTCCATCTTCAATTCATTGAAAAGAAGTTGCTATGGACAATCTACTTGGCTCTGAGAATGAACTGTCCTGGTGACACCAGCTCTCGTTTTGCTGGGGCAGAATGGTCCTTGTTAGAAGCACAGGCTTAGGAGACAGAACGGGCTGTCACTTTCTGAGGGATGGGGCCTGCTTATTGAATTCCTCCAACCATCAACGTATGCATCTCTGGGGAATTGAGGGAGCATGTGATGGCACTTATTACAGGACCTGGAAAATAATAAGAGCTCGATAAATTGCAGTGATGTTTATGTTAGTAGTAGCGGCAGTATTCCATTGACTAACCAGGCGAGGCCCAATGGAACCCTTCCTTTCATCTCATCTGGTCCTGGTGTCTGCTGATTCAGTCTTGGTATGGAAGGAGTGTGACCAGCTGCCCTGACTGTGCCATGGAATTCAGGATTCATATTCCCTAAAAAAATCAGGAAGGTTTTGTGGGCACACTCTTCAGTGGCCCCTGAGGTGTACGACCCCCAGGAGATTAAACCCACAGAATGGAAGATCCAGTGAGTGGAAGGAGAGAGAGAGAAAAAAAAGTGTGGAGCCCCAGGGATGCCAATATTTTATGGACAAGTATGGCAATGAAAATGTTTGCTCGTGTTGATGTGTGTATCGCTAATAACATTTAGTACCCATCAGTATTTTTTATCTGTACTACAAATTCTGTAATTATTAGAAATACTTCACACCAATAACCCTCTGTGTCTGTGTGTGTATATTTATACACACATACCCTTTGACCATTTAGGAATGCCTTGCTAAAGATGCTTCTAGAAAATGGAGCAGTGTTTAAAATCCCAAATGTGATATTTGGAGTCCCACAGCTGAGTTATTATCTGTTCCCAGTACTCTCCGAGCCATGCAGTGCCTCGTTGCCACTTTTCCATTCCCCTAGGTGTACACAGAACTTATCAGACAGACGGAATGACAGACATCCCTCTGGGAGTAGCCTGTTTGCATCCAGAAGTGCTTTAAAGCCACTTTCAACTGCAGAGATGTTTCCCACTTTCCCTCTGGAGGTTTGACCACGGGCTCCTCCCCTTCCTCTTCCTCCTGTTGGGCCCCTCCTATCTCTATCTCTCTCTCTCCCAGAACCCTTTCAATCCTGCCTCTACAGTTTCCTTCTGTTTTCCTCCAGTTCTTGTCCTCGGAACCTGAACGTTAGTGGTCTGGGTAGGGCACAGGAAATCAGGCATATTTTATCCGGGGATGTGCGCGCGCAGAGGGCATACAGAAGGGATGGGGGCGCAACGCCAACCCAGGCAGCAGCCTCAGTGTCACATGCTCAGCCACAGATGGGGTGACACAGGCTGTTCTGTTCTCTATCCAGCTGCTCCTTTCAGTAACATGTGGAACAAATGTCTCTTTTGGACCATGATGAGGTAGCGGGGATAGGTCTGTAGCTTCATTGCATTTGGATTCTCAGCTGGTTTTATTTCCTATTGAACCTTTAATGGAAACGCATACACAGCAAGTCAAGGCCTGTCCCTTTTCCCTTTTTTCTTTTTCTTTTTTTCTCTCTCTCTTTTTTTTTTTATTTCTTCCAGGAGTGCTGATGATAAGAAAAGCGATGTCTAAATCTTCTTAATGGTGTTTATGCAAGCAGTTTTGCTTAGCTGCAGACTGCACAGCCCCCTCCCCGTCCTCACTTCCCTCCCATCGCCCTGCTAATATTGCTGCTTCATTCCTTTCCCTGTTGGCTATTACTATGGACTACAGCAAATCTAAAACTAAATAATCCCCTTAGTGTCAAGTTTTCGGGGCTGAGCAAATAAATCTAACGAAACGCATTATCTAGGCGGAGGAGGCTGTTGTGAGGGGGAAAAGATGGAAGTTATTTTAAGGCAGAGAATAAACTGTCGGATCATTTGGGATTCAATTGTAATTTTAAGTATTGTTATTTTATTTTTCTTAACCACCGAACAAGCCCCCTTTTTTCCATTGTAATTAAAAAACCCTGCAAAGCTTCTAAAGGCCAGAATTAAAGAGAGGAAGAGGGGATGAGGGTCTAGTGAGGGAATTTATGCAAATTCCTTCCAGTCCCAATAGTTCTGATATTCTGATCAGACCTGGGATTCTGGGAATGAATCTTCTTTGCTTTTGCACCATCTTCACATCGATGATGGGAACAGGGGAAAGGGGAAAGGCACTGGCACAGCAGAGACATGGAAAGTTTCATTTATTTAGAAGAGGAAACCCCAGTCTCTGTTGCCTGTGGGTGAAGCAGCTCTCCACACAGAGAGAGAGTAGTGTCTGTTTCCTATCTACCCATGTCCAGGGCCGCAGTGGGGTCTAGCAGGGCCATAAGTGAGCCTCTGAGTGATCGGGGTGAGGCCCTGCGTACCAGTTGCCCCTAGTTCCTTCTCCTGTTGGCTCTTGCTAGCTTAGTTTTTTCTAAGACACCTCCAAAGAGGCCCATTTCAGTGAAGGTTTGGAGTTTCATGATTCTAGAACCAGAGCTGTCCCCAAGGTGTGTAAAAATGGTCACCAAACAGGTGAAGCAACCAAGTCCTTGCAAGTAGGACCTTCTACGGAATGTAGTCTGAGGCCTGCTATGTTACCTTTGGACAATCTACAGTTTTTAGCACGTTTCCAAGTGGTGCCGATGTTACTGTTTGGGGACCACACTTTGAGAATCACTGGTTTAATGTGGTTTATAGAGGCAGATGTGGGGCCGGAGCTTTCTCCTGTGGCCTTTCACTTCTTATAGGGAGGGAAATCTTTCTACAGACCTCCTCAGACTTCTCTCTTAATGGTTCTTTGTCCAGAGCTGGTTCACATCCAACACACAACTCCCCTCTCCCAAGTTAAACATTAACTCAACCTATCACTATTCATTTCCCGAAGCTGGACAAATGCCAAGCAAGCCAAAGTTAAATTTCTGTCACAGAATCGGTACAGAGGGTTTCTATCTCCAGTACTTAGCCAGGTATATCTTCTCTCGTCTACCTCACAACCTGTGAGGTAAGCAGAAGTAGGCATCTTTGGGTTGAGAACCCTCTCCGTGTCAACTGTGATCTCCTGGGATGTGGCACCATATTCTGCCCCCGTCTTATTGCTCCATGAAGTCAGCTGCCCTTGCTCTACTACCTGGGGCCCAAGGGGGAGGTCCAATGTGAACCATCTGAGCAATTGAGCCTTCCTTTAATATTTTGTCTCACAGGACCTGATTTAATGATGGAGCTCTCTAACTAGGCTCTGTTATTCGCTAGAATAACAGTGATTCTCGACCTTTCTAATGCCGCGGCCCTTTAATATAGTTCCTCATGTTGTGGCGACCCTCAACATGAGGAAAAAATAAAATTATTTTCGTTGCTAAATTCATAACTGTAATTTTGCTAC
This sequence comes from Vespertilio murinus, assembly GCA_963924515.1. Taxonomy (NCBI): domain Eukaryota; kingdom Metazoa; phylum Chordata; class Mammalia; order Chiroptera; family Vespertilionidae; genus Vespertilio; species Vespertilio murinus. Next base: position 27,644,740 of record OZ004715.1, on the reverse strand, counting down.
TGCTATGAATTGTAATGTAAATATCTGTGTTTTCTTTGTTTTTTAAAAAAATATATATTGATTTTGAGAGTTAGAAACATGGATGAGAGAGAATCATTGATCAGCTGCCTCCTGCATACCCCCTACTGGGGATGTGCCCGCAACCAAGAATGCCCTTGACCGGAATCGAACCCAGGACCTTCCAGTTTGCAGGCCGACGCTCTATCCACTGAGCCAAACCAGTTTTGGCAATATCTGTATTTTGTGATGGTCTTAGGCAACCCTGCTAGCAGTTCTCAACCTGTAGGTCTGTATTAAAGGGGCGCAGCAACAGAAAGGTTGAGAACCAGTGAACACATAGGCAGTATTAAGTATTTGATATCTCCAAATATTAAAATTGGAATTATTCCAGTCTAAGAACCTCAATTTTCAAATTCAGAGAGTAATCTGAAATTATTAATGACAGAATGCCTCATTCTGATATTTTTACCTTTCTTCAACAGGCTCCATGGGCTTCACCCGCCTTTTTATTAATATTTTTCATATCCTAACTCAGTTGCATTAATTTGGCTGTAGTATGGTCAGGTAATTTCCTCAAAGCCACACAATGAAGCAGGAGTTAGGAAGTTTTAGAATGGCCACCCAAGAAATATTCCACAGGAAATAAACTATGTGTGTCATTGCCCAAAAGAACATGAAGATCACTTACTTCCCTAGGAAATAACCACTCCATAAATTAAGAGTTTAATAATACAGTACTTCTAACCTTTATACTGTGATTCCCAATATAAATGAACTCCAAATAATCTAAAAACAGTGTAAAAATCTAGAACGGCTGACCCTACTAAATTATCCTGGCTGACCTTCCAATCTCATTCACTTGGCCTTCTTGAACTTGAAGACAAGCCATATCCATTATTTCTAGTAAAATGGACTTGGGAAGATGAATTTTAAAACATCAAAGATTATGCCATGATTTTCCTCAAAGATATGAGTAGTTATCTTCCTTGCTGCCTATTTTGAAAAACAGTTCTTAGCTAGACTGCATTATAATAAAACAGGCACAAATTAACCCTGACACCTTTCAAAAATAGAAAGATTATATATCACAGACCCATATAAAGGTTTAGATAGCTGGGAAGATGCTTCATACTAAAAATGTACCTTTTAAAAAAGGGAATCTGATTATACCTTTAACACTCTCTTTGGCTTAAAACAACATGCCACAAATTACTGAGAGGTGTAAGCAATCAATGATTACCGTATTTGCCGGCATATGAGACGACTTTTTGGCCCTGAAAAATATGCCTCCAAGTGGGGGGTAGTCTTATACGGCGAGTATATAATAAACTCTGTATTTTTAGTGGAAATGTTAGGGGGTCGTCTTATACGCCGGCAAATATGTATTTTTCAGGGCAAAAAAATCGTCTTATACGCCGGCAAATACAGTATGTGGCTCACCTTTGTCCTCCACATCCCTGTCAGACAGCACTGCTCCAGGTTGCCTCCGCCTGTCAGTCACAGTCAGCACATAAGACCCGAGCCAGCCCAGGCCTGGGCAATAGTGCCATGTTCTCTCAGATTTGGGGCTAAATCGAGCTTTTCCACTTAACATTTTAAAGAATGTTTTCTTAGGACCAGTTGGTTGTAAAGAATTTTTAAAATAGAAAACCAAGAGATAATGACTATATAGCAAATAGCTTTGTAATTTGGGCATCAAATTATAGAGACAACAAAAGGGCCTTTAGGGATCATTAGGCAGAGACTTCATACGTTATCAGAGAGAGCTTAGGCCTAGAGAGAGGCTTTCCTAAAGTACCACTGGTTCTTTGAACCCAGAACCCCACTCCCACTACTCCCCAATGCCACCGTAGCCATGTGTCATTGTTCTGACTCCTTCAGATGCTTCATGCTACTTATGGACCATGGCCAGGTGGATTTGTGACATACTGTGCTTTTCTCAGCTTAGAGCTGGAAGTTCTTCCCGGGGATCTTGCTTAACATCCTATAGCCCTTTAGTTCTCTGAGTCTTTCCCTGGGACCAGAGAACACAAGTGGTTTGCTTTGCCATCACCTCTTTTCCCTCCTGCCTCCCTGGTCATGGTCAGAGAATGAAGTTCACACAGGGGTGTCCCTCAGTGGGCTCAGAGTGTGAACCACCAGGACTGATTTCATGTTTTCCTGCAAGTAAACCATCATAAACAAAAACAGAAATACACTTCTCCTCGCTGAACTTCTCCCCCTTGGCCAGGATAAGTTTCTACCATGGAAATTAACAATCAACTGCTGGCTTCCCATGGTTCCCTTGGCAACCAACTTTCTTCAAACACAAACTTCTTTCCATTAACCAACAGGACTGTGTACATTGCTAGTGAAGAAACTTTATAGTAACATTTTACACAGGTTAGAACAGGTTTGGAACCAGGTTCTTGGGGTTTTTGTTTTGTTTTGTTTTGTTTATACTGGTTTCATCCCATTTATTTTGTCTAGACCTAGAGACCTGAAAATCTGTATCCCTTAGAGGAATAGACATTTCTCGCACCGAGTTTCCCTTTGGACTAATTTCCTAGGACGGTTCCCTTCTGTGTCCAAGAAGGCTCAATAGATTTGGCAGAAGACACTTGTGACATTGTCAGCTGGGGCTCAGAAATGGAGTTAGGAGTAAGGGTCAAAAATTTTTTTTTAAAGGAACAAAGCTTAGGTATTTTTTAAGATGCTGATTTAGTGGGTTATTGAAAATGCTGCCCACATAGCCTTTTAACCCTCAAAGATATCAGATAACTTTTTTCTTGCCGTGAGATGAAGTGGCTGTCATTATCTCCGAAGGTCTGTATCATATTGGAATCTGTCAGTGCAGGTCAGGGAGTCCACGGAGCTCTGGGCCCAGCTCCGGGACTGAATTACATTTCCCCGGCACAATGGCTGCAGAATGGGTGGGTGCTTTGTCATTTAAACTGCATAAAGAGGCAGAAATTGATTTTTATTGTGGATCTTCATATCTAATAAAGCTCCAAGGGGCTCTTTTCTTCTCCGATTGAATAGCCATTGAATGCTTTCAATCTAGTTCTGTGTTTCATGCCTAAACTGAATAGCAGGAAGGCAGAAAATAGATGGGGGAAAAGAGGCCAAGTCACTTTCCAGATTGAAAAGGATATGGCAGAGAAATAAATAAAAAAAAATAAAATAAAATAAGACTATTTGGAAAAGCATTTAAGTGGAAAGGGGAACTTTCTTGATGCTCTGGGGGAAAATTGCTTTTTGAGGTATGTGAGCGCGCGCAGGTGTATGTGAGCGCACGTGTTGCATACACACTGCACACGTGTGCAAATCTACTTGTAGGTGTGTGTGTGGGTGGGGGGGCAACTGACGTACTTTATGTGCACCTTAAAAATTTATTTATGGTCACCCAGAGCTAAAGTGCCGACCACAGATTGTATGTACCTCTCAGAGCCCCCACACTCCCTATCTTCAGGGCTCCGGCCCAAAGAAATCTCAGCCAGAACAGCTCCAGAAGTAAGGCGTCAAGAGAGGAGGAATGTAATATTTTTTCCAGATTCTTGTCTGACACATGGAGAGATCTGGTAATCTCTCAACTGAATACTCTAGAAGAGAAAAATTCTTCTAGATACCCCCACTTGTTAAATCCTGCCTTCTCTCTCTGAATGGGGCTTTCTAGGACACATTATAGGGTCTTTCTAGGACAGTTATAAGGACTTTTGAATTTTCACCCCAGTCATTCTTTAAAGGCAGTCTGATTCTTCAGAGCTCTATGAGTATTTGTGCTTTCAACCGTGGACCAGGGATGTCCAGCTCAACAAAGGTGCCCCCGACACCTTTCTCCCTGTAGATCTACACTAAAGCTATATAATCCTCTCTGGTGTGGATATCCAGACTTTGGATGTCTGTCTGACCAGTATCCATTCTACCTTCTTCTGGCTGTAGCTCACATTTTTCATTCAGGAACCCTCCTCCCACTTTCTCAGGCCAGTGATCTCATGGGATCCACTGTCTCCAACCCTAAGAAAACTAGTCAGTCATTTCCCCCTGGGGCCACCTTGATTGGTCCAGAGGCATGCAAGAGACCTAAACTCATCTAATCATAATAATACATTTGCAGAACCTAGGAGGAAAGAGACCATCTTCTCCTGGCTGGAACCTGGGAGCCCGGAGGTTGGAGCTGCTACCACCAAGTTGAAAGCCTCCTTGAGAACAGGACCATACACCGAGGAGAGAAGGCCTGAGGTCAGAGCTGGAACAAAATCAAGAGTCCCTGGATTCAACTCTACCTGAAGCTAGACCTATCCCTACATTTTCCGTTTAAATGTTTAGCCCTGGATGATGTTTCTCAGCAGTTAGAGCATTGGCTTGTGCACCAGAGAGTCTCAGGTTGGATTCCTGACCAAAGGCATGTACTCAGGTTGTAGCTTAGATCCCGGCCTCAGTCAGGGGGTCATACAGGAAGCAACCAATCAATGTGTCTCTCCCACATAGATCTTTTTTTTTTCTCTTTCTCCCTCCCCTTACCCTTCTCTTCTACTCTCTCTAAAAAGCAAGGGTAAAAGTATCCTGGGGGTGATGATTTTTAAAAAAAATTAGTACTCAATTCAATTTGCCAATGTTATCACCAATAAGGGTTTAATGTCCAATATTTACAGGGACTCATACAACTTAACAACTCTATTAAGAAATGGGCATTGGATCTAAATAGATACTGTTCAAAAGAGGACAACAGGAAGGCCAAGAGACATATGAAAATATGCTTAAAGTAACTAATCATCTGAGAGATGCAAATTAAAACAACAATGAAGTACCATCTCACACCTGTCAGAATGGTTATCAACAAATGCCGAGGATGCAGAGAAAAAGGAACCCTCTTGCACTGCTGGTGGGAATGCAGACTGGTGCAGCCACTGTGGAGAACAGTATGGAGTTTCCTCCAAAGACTAAAAATGGAACTCCCATTTGACCCAGTAATCCCACTTCTAGGAATATATCCCAAGAAGCTAGAAACATCAATCAGAAAGGATACAGGTACCCCTATGTTCACAATTTACCATAGCTAAGATTTGGAAACAGCCAAAGTGCCCATCATCAGATGAGTGGATTATAAAACTATGGTATATCTACACAAAGGAATACTACACTACTATAAAAAAGAAAGAATTTTTTTTTACCATTTGCAACAGCATGGGTGGACCTGGAAAGCATTATGCTAAATGAAATAAGCCAGCCAGATAAAGATAAATATCTTGTGGTCTCACTCATTTGTAGAATATAATGAACAACATAAACAACAAAAACAGATCCAGAGACATAGAATCTATCATACTGTCAAACTTCAGAGGAAAGATGGGGGTAAGGGGGGGTGAGATCAATCAAAAGACTTGTAGGCATGCATATAAGCCCAACCAATAGACATAGACACCAGGGAGATGAGGGCATGAATGTGTGTGTGGGTGGACATATATGTAATACCTTAATCAAGAAAGAAAAAAAAGGTATCCATTATTTTGCATACAATTTCAGGGTATTCCAAGCTCCTAAAGCTATAACTGAATTCTAGTAAATTATTCTACACAATCATATCAAGATTTGTGGAATTAACAAATATGATTTGGACATGTTGTCTTACCCAAAGAGCCATGGCATCTAGACAAATCAGAGATACTGTCTATAACAATGAATGCTATTCTAGACAAAGATGGCCTTGGCCAGTTACTAAGCCCATGATCACTCAGCTGCTGCCCACATTCACATAGCAACAGTCCTTGGTAGATCTCTGCTCCAAATCCAGAACAAGATAACCCTCAAGAAGTGATTATACACTTTATTTTTTTTTAATGAAGGCATTTCTGAAAAGCAAAATTCTAGAGCTGATGTTGGAGAAGAATAGATGGAAGGAAATGATGGAGTAGTAAGTTCACTTGTCACAATTCATAGCACTGTACACCACAACATGTGAATGGCACTGTAAGCTAGTTGAAAAAACAATAAACCAGGATAGTATGCAGACTGAGACAAACAAATCTAACTGTACGATCACTGTTAGACATAAGCTCACTAAAGGGTGTAAAATAAAAAGGGGTTGACCTAAGTAGCTTTGAAAAATGGTGTCTGAGCTGAATATTAAGGCTAGAGACAAGAAGAATTGTGCCTAAACACTGTACTCTAGTTGATAAATTTACTTCTCATAAGTGTATAGGTTAGCGATCATGAAACTACATGTATGCTAGGATTGAACAAATGAGTAAATATATTGTAAATAACATAAGTCTGTTTTCTCACTGTCATAGAAAGGAGTCACAAGCAAGAAAGGGTTGCTGGAATAGATTCTGTGGTGCTGGGTTAGAGGCAGAGTTATCAGTGTGAATTCTTATTTTAAAAGAGAGAGGAGAGAGATATGCATTTGTGTAAATACGTAAGTTAGTATTTATATCCTCGCTCTGTCCACTTGGTTGCAGAAAAGAGAAGGGGGATAAAAGTAAAGAATGGGGTCATAACTAAAGGACCATGGAGCCAATCAAAAAGCACACCTAGTGACCAACGCTGGAGTGCTGGAGGAACACAATTACCATAGTATTGAATTATAATCCAAAGCATAGATATTTATGAGTAAATAGTGGTATAAACAATTTATTGAATCAAGAACACATTGCCCTTACAAGATAAAATTCTATAGTGTGGATAGTCCTCTCTCCTAGAGATGGAATTGGACTTTATGGCCCATGTCTAAAGCATAGACTATGGGAAGGAAAACCTGAAAGACAACAGATACTATTTTCAGAGGAATCAGTGGGCCAGATTTCCCAGACACGAGTGGGAAAGAGGTTCTTGGGGTACCGATGAAATAAGCATTTCCAGAAGACCCCGTGGGAGTCTGAGATATGGTAAAAGGGCTCTATGTGCACAGAGTTACACTTTTCAGGTTGTAAAGTCCTATGTCCCTTAAACCAGCCCTACAAAGGTGCAGCTGGGGTTCCAATAGAGCCAAAAGCAAAGCCAGTGTCCAGAGCTTCCGTCCCAATTTGCAGCCCAGTTCAGTTCAGTTGAGCATTAATTAAAGTCCATTGTGTGGAGCCCATGTGGCTGTGGCTACCTGGGTGAATGCGGAGAACGTGCCCCCTGCAACAGGAGACCCCCCCCCCCCCGAGGGCCAAGAAACCAGAGAGCCTGCTCCTTTGTCTAGGAGTTTAAATATTCAGGTTTCAGCTCCTTACACTGGCCGCTCTTTTGCTGGCTACTGACTCATTCCCAGCTGTTACGGACAAACAGTAGACACCTTCCCCTGACACTCAGACCTTCCTGGGCACGAGTCCAAACTGCCTTTGTCCAGTCCCTTCCCTCACTGATCAGTGGGGAACAGACTTGGAGGATGTTAAATTAGCAAAGTTATATAAATGGCATGCCTCTATTATCTAGTTTTCCCTTTATTCCTTTCCTATTATATAATAACCTGATTATTACGACAGTATCAGTGCTACTTCAACCAAGTGATCAATGCTAACCTATCATGTGCCCTCAATAAGATGCAATGAGAAGAGCACTTCATTTATGTGGTATACTTTCCCCAAGCTCCTAACTCCAGTTTAAGTATAAGAAAACATCAGGAAGACCACTTTTGAGGGTCTAACCAATCAAAGGACTTGTATGCATGCATGACCAGTGGACACAGACAGTAAGGGGGTGAGGGCGTGTGCTGGGAGGGTGGGGAGAGCAGCCAGGGAGAGGTCAACGGGGGGGGGGGGGGGAAGGGGACTCGTATAATACTTTAAACAATAAAGAATTTAAATAGAAAAAACTTATCTAACCAGTATTCTTCAAAAATACCTAGATCATGATGAACAAGTACTAGTAAATACTGAGAACACTGATCGGAGGAAACTAAAGAGACATGATAACTAAATGCCATGTCACATTCTGTGCAGACAAAAAGACTTTAGTGGAAAAACTGATGAAATCTGGATAATGCCTGTATTTACTCAACAGCATTGCATCAATGTTAATTTTTTTTTTTTAAATTTTGACAAATGCACTGTGGTTATATTAGATGTTAATGTTAGGGGAAGGTGGGTAAGCTGTATTGTAGAATCTGTATTCTCTCTAACATCTACAAATCTAAAATTGTTTCAAAATAAAAATGTAAAGTTTCTAAAATTGTTATTGCTTGAGATACATACACATATTGTTTTGATTGTTAATGCATGTAAAAAATGTTACACAGTCAAAAGAATTAAATTAAAAAAATAAAATAAGCACTGCATTCACTATAGTATATTCCTGAAAGTGGAAGCATTATACATTTGCTGCCTTTCTTATTCTGCATGATTTTAATGCACTATTTTTGTTTCCATAATGATTTACACTGAAATCTGGACAAATGTCAGTTTGAGTTTTGTGCAAATGTTAAGTTTCTCTATTTCTCTTTTCTAGTCTTTATAGTAGACCTCCAATTGGGGCTAAATTCAGAAATAATAGAAATGAATCCTCTCTAATTGAAATTCATTTGCAACGCCTGAATTCGGTCCCCTCCCCTGGGTATCCCTGAGCCCTAAGACTTCCAGGCTTCTGTCTGGGCAGAGCAGAGAATAGAAACAGCAAATAAATGTCCCAAGCGAACTTGCCACACAGAAACTTGCAGCAAAGAGACCTGTTTTCATTGTGAAAGGTTAGTCACAGAACTAATTTGGATATCTACATCCTTCCAGATTTGTTTCGTGCCCATTTTTCGCTGAAACATACAAATCACTGATGGCAGATAGAGCCGCTCTGCCATAATAGGCAATTCTAGGTATACAGTCAGGTGTTTGTGGCTGTCACTTAAGCAGCCCCTGACAAACGTCACTGCCAATGGGGCCTGACATGGAAAAATTAGGCGCCTTCTGCCCATGCCTCGTGCCAAGGCATCAGGTGAAACACATCATCAGCGACAGGGCAGCATTAAGCAAATTAATGTTCAGGAGTTTTTAAAATAATATATTTTTTTAAAGCAAGGAATTTATTTCTCAGGCGTGATTAGGAAGAAAAATGGTGGCAATCAGTGTGGAGATGGCTCTCGGCCACTGTAACGGGTTCCACGGGACTGGCTCACTTCTGCTGCATATCCTTCAGATTGTGGAATTTGGGGAAGAGATCTTGGTCTGAGTACCATTCTTCCCTTGAAAATTCTGAGGTGGGTTGCAGGGGGAAGATACACATCCTTCAAGAAGAATCCCTTCAGCCAGACCTCGCCTGTGTGATAGCCCAGTGCAGGCCCAAGAGCAGCTCTGGGGGGCAGAAAGGCAAACCATCCACCCGTGCCTCTGGGCTCACAGACTGATGCAGTCACTTCCTGAGTGGTTTCCCTTCCTGCCTTCCCCTTTGCCTACTGCAATCTCTTCTCCTCAGAACAGTCACATTATCTCTTTAAAAGGTAAATCAGTTCGCGTCAACTCTTTGTTCAAAAATCCTCTGGTGGCTTCCCATCACGATTGAATTAAAATTCAAAATTCTGATCATGAGATTCTTGTGATCTGACTCTGCCCTCTCCTTGTCCACAACCTCCTTCCCTACGCTCCGGCCAACTGGTGTCCCTGGCTATTCTTCTAATATGTGAAGCCCATTTTCATCTCAGGGCCTCAGCCCTTGCTGCTTCCTTCTTTCTAAAATGTTCTTTCCCGGAGGAGAAACCAAGATGGCAGCATAGGTAAATGCCTAACTGCAGCCTCACACAACAATTTCAAAAAATACAACTAAAATATAAAGTGGACAGAACTACAGGAAAGTTGACTGACTGGAAATTCTATAACTAGAAGGAAAGAGAAAACCATCAGGAAAATCAGAGGAGCTGTAAAAGTCTAAGGTACAGAGACATGGTGCGTGCATGGGGAGAGGTGGCTGAGTGCCTGGCTGGCATTCCCTAGCAGGAAGGAGATAAAAGCTCCGTACTATGCTGAACCCCAGTTCCGACTGCATTGAACCCCAGTTCTGGGCAAGACCCTGGGGACCTAGGCTCATACAGAGGGAATCTGGGCTGTAAGGCTGAAGCTCAGAGGAGCGGTTAAAGGCAGATTGTCCTAGCGGGAAGGAGACAAAAGCTCCAGACTGCTCTTAACTCCACTTGCAACTGCACTGAACCCCAGTTCTGGGCTCTTTGGGGGAGAAACTAGACTATCTGGTAGCGGGTGAAACTCTAGGGCACCTTTCTCTCAGAGGTGCTTACAGCGAGTAACAAAGGACACTAAGGAACACTGAGACTCAGGAACCTCATAGGGCGGGGCTAACAGGAAGCCAAGGCTGTAGTCTCCACCCTGAAACTCTGCCCCATCCAAGCTGAGCACAGAGACTTTTGCAGTTTTCCAAGTCTAGTCAAATAAGGCTGTCTCCTGGCATAGACATAGCTGATCCTCACAGCCAATTGGCCTGGAGATCAGTTCCTCCCAGTGATACCAACAACAATCAAGACTTAACTACAATAAGGCTGTATACACAGTCCACAAAGGGGTGCACCAAGAGTGTCCATCTCAGATAACTGGGAGGCTGACCCACTGAGCCATATAGGACACCTTGACACACAAAGCCACCCTACCATCAGGGAAGCAGCAAAAATGCCGAGACAAGGAAACAGATCACAAACGAAAGAAATGGAGGACAAAAAGCGACTGGATATAGAGTTCAAAACCACTGTTATAAGGTTTTTCAAGAATTTCCTAGAAAAGGCCAATAAAATAAACAAGACCTATGAGGATATGAAAAGGGATCAACTAGAAATAATAAATGATCAACTAGAAATAAAGAATACATTGTCTAAAACAAAAAATATTATACAGAGTCCTAAAAACAGAATGGAAGATTGCAAGAATCAAGTCAAAGATTTGGAGCACAAACAGCCAGAGGACACTCCTCTGGAGAAGCAAGAAGACAAGAGAATCCAGTAAGTTGAAGATAGTGTAAGAAACCTCTGGGACAACTTCAAGTGAACCAACATCAGAATTATGGGGGTCCCAGAAGAAGAGAGAGAGCAAGATACCGAAAACATACTGGAAGAAATAGTGACAGAAAACTTCCCCCAGCTGGGGAAAGAAATAGACTTACAAAGCGCAGAGAACCCCAAACAAAAGGAATCCAAAGAGGGCCACTCCAAGACACATCATAAATAAAATTCCAAGAGCAAAAAACAAATATAGAATATTAAAAGCAGCAAGACAAAAGCAGGTAGTTACCCAAAAGGAGCACCCATACGATTGTCAGCTAATTTCTCAACAGAAACCATGCAGGCCAGATGGGAATGGCAAGAAATATTCAAGGTGATGAATAACAAGAACCTACAGCCAAAAATACTCTACCCAGCAAAGCTATCACTCAGAATCGAAGGCCAGATAAAGAGCTTCACAAATAAATTTAAGCTAAAGGAGTTCATCACCGCCAAACCAGAGTTATATGAATTGCTGAAAGGGGTTCTTTAGGAAGAGGAAGAAAATAAAGATAAAAATTATGAACAACAAATACATAACTATCAACAAGTGAATCTAAAAACCAAGGGAATTAAAAAACATGATGAACAATATTAACTGTTGAATATAATAGAATCAGAGGTATGGAAGTGGAGTGGACTGGTGATTCTCGGGGGAAAGGGGAGTGGGGTGTCCAGGAAGAGACTGAACATAAACTGTGCACCTATGGATGAGGATAATAGGGGGTGGGGAAAGGGCAGAGGGTGGGGTGGGAACCTGGTGGAGGGGAGCAATGGAGGGGGAAAAATGAGAAACTTTTGCAATAATATGAACAATAAAGGTTTATTTTAAAAAGTAAAATGTTCTTTCCCTAGAAGTTCTTGTGGCTTATTCCTTAATTTCAATTACAGATTTGAATGTCATATTCTCAGAGAGGTCTTTTCTGACCACCTTATCTGAAAAAACTTCCTCTACCCACTGTCTCCCTTGTGTTCACCGTGTACTCTCCCACTGCTTTAATTTTTCACGGCACTTAATTCTGTTTAAAATTATTCACACATTTATTCACTGCCTGCCCCACTAGAATAGAGACTTTCCATAGCATTATATTGCCTAGAAGAGGGGCATGGCTATTCATAAATCAAGACTATTCACAAATACTTCAGTTCAAGTGATTTGCTTTAGCCAATGAGATATAAGAAGACATAATTTATATAATTTCCAAATAGAACCATGAAGAGGCCAGTACACAAACACATTCCTTTCCCCCTGCTGCAGAGGTCAGAGAAGCACAAGTCAAGATGGAATCCGAGCAAAAGCCCCCTGACAACTCACATTGGACATATACCAGGAAATTAAAAACCCTGAGCCTTGGGGGGTGGCCTGATAGTTACTTCAGTCCTGTGGTTGGCAAACTCATTGGTCAACAGAGCCAAATATCAACAATGATGGACATTTCTTTTGAGAGCCAAATTCTTTAAACTTAAACTTCTTCTAACGCCACTTCTTCAAAATAGACTCGCCCAGACCATGGTATTTTGTGGAAGAGTCACCCTCAAGGGGCCAAAGAGCCGCATGAGGCCCGAGAGACGCAGTTTGTCAACCACTGGTCTAACCTATCCTGACTAGCATAGTGCGGTAATGAGTAAACAAGTGAAATGAACACTATAAACAGTCAGATGACCTACTGAGTCTAGCAATACTCCTTTCTGGTATCAGCAACCACAGTCTAACTCAGTTTTGTCCATACCAATAGGATAGTAAGACCAGAGCCAAGGCCAGGACAATGAGCCCAGGAAGGAGGCAGGGCAAAATGCAGGTCTTACTGACTGTATTACAGGTGCAGCCTAACTCCTCCGTAGCCATGTAACATGCTCCCTCTCTCTCTAGGTTACTTGCTTAGAAAATTGATCTCCGAATAGAGCCTTTGTAGAGAGGTGCCTCCAGTACAGGATCAATGTGAAGAAGGAATCTCAGTACCTTCCTAGTTCCTCCCACTAATCAGTTTCCTTTGATCATTTTAAAAGCACAGCCTTTGGCATCTGCTGGGCTTGGGCTCAAGTCTCTATTACTCCTTAGCTATGCGATCTCCATTAGTTTACTTAACCTCTCTGGTTTTATCTGCAAAATGTGGACTCAAATAACCACCATCTCATAAGGCAGTGAGAAGTAAGTGACAAAATGCCCTTGCAACACTTGATAAGGTGTTTGACACAGAGTATGTGCTTTAATAAATGCTTACTACTATGAGTATTTTCCAAAAACTCTAGCAATGTCTCAGGGAAGAGCTACAGGACAAGTCCCAGAAAGGAGAAGCCACTGTCTCAGAATGGATCAAACGTGGTAGAAGTGAATGGGGAAAAAAATTCTTCTAAAACAACCAAAATGGCCCAGAGTCTAAAATAATTTGAATTCAAGTGAAAGCACAGAAGGACAGAGAGAGAAGCCCAGGCTCTCCACACAATTCAGCCCGCCGCCATTAAGGGACATTCATATTGGGCATGTTTGTTGCTTTCAGTGTTATCATATTTTTGCACAGACCTTTTAATCTCAGAAATTAAATGACTACTCTAGAAGGTCACAGGACTTCTTACCCTCCCTCCTCCTCCTGGTTGTATTTCCTTTTGAGACATTTAAAAAGTTTTCTACAAAAAAAAAAAAATGCTGTGAAAAGGCAAGGTTGAATTATGTGGTACATTGGAATTAAAATGAAATTTTAAATTATCATGCAGTTTGGGGTGATGTAGAATGAGTGATAATAAATAAAGGTTAAAAGGATGATGGTAGATTCTTTTTCATGGTGTTTATCTTTTTCCCTTTCTGTTGTTTATAAAAACCTTCTCAGAAGATTAAAAATAATATTTCTTTCCCTATTGATTTTTTTCTTTTCCCATTTGGCAAACATTAATTTATTTCCTGTGTTTCTAATGGAGCTGTTATTAATATAGCTTTTTATTTATTTATTTATTCCATCCCCTGGACATTGGCATGACTGATGACAGCCCACTCCTGAGGACTGCAGCCAGACAGGGCATTCCTGGGGACAGGAGAGCAGGATCCTGTTCCCACTCGCCTCCCTCCTGGCATTGTCTGCATGGAAAGGCCTCTGGCCACACCACCCAGATTCCAGGGACTTCCACACCACTCACTGCCCTCTGATGGCTATTCTGGAACTGGCCCTGTACACATGGTTCCTTTTTCCTGGAATTTCCTTTCCCTTTTCTCCTACCTTCCTTTAGGTCCCAGCTCAGATTCTGTCTTTTGGAATGAGGAGTGTCCTGATCTCTTCTTTATATGAAACAAAAACTTCCCAGTCCAGCTGGCATGGCACAGTGGTTGAGCATCAGTCTATCAACCAGGAGGTTATGGTTCAATTCCTGGCTAGGAGACATGCATGGATTGTGGGCTCAATCCCCAGTGTGGGGCAGGTTGGAAGCAGTTGAGCAATGATTCACTCTCATCATTGATGTTTCTCTCTCTCTTCATATATTTTCCCAGAAAAATAAGTTTCTAATGTATTTAACACACCTTTGATATGCTAGGCCATGGCCACGTGCTGGAGATCCGACAATAAGTAAGACATAGTTTCTGCCCCCAAGAACATCCAGTCTAGTTGGGGAGATACAGTCGTGGTGCTACAGTGTGATGCTCCTTTGTGGCAGTATGGAGGAGGGATACACCTTACCAGTGTACTTAACCCAGACTGGGATCAGGGAAGACTTCCAGGAAGAGGTGACATCTGAGTTGAGTCTTGTATAAAACAAAGGAATGAAAAAAGAGATTGGAGAACAGAATACTAGGTCTTGCTCAAAGAAACACATAAGTTGGCTAGAACAGGACTGAGGCTCCCAGATGTGCTTGCTGTGCCGACATCTAACAGTATATAGCCTGGCCGTGTGTCCAAGAAAATGAGAAAAAAGCTATGTTTCTGTCAAAATTAGCCAGTCTTTGTCAAAACATGTGAATTTCAGTCTTAGACTCCATGGGGACTAAGTTAAAAAACACACAAAACACCACTATTCTCTGTATACTACCAATGGCTTTGAGAGATTGCTAGGGGGTAACACGATCCATTTTTGTGGGTTTGTTGTTTGTTTTTTTCCAACAGAAAGAAGAAATAGGTTCACACAACAAATACATGATGGAGCTGACTGTCCAATTCCAAAGCCACTGACTATATCATATCAACAAGAAGATAAAATCTCTCCTCTCAAGGAGCCTACATGTAAAACCTAATATAGAACAATTAGATGCTTATTGAATCAGAGTTTACTATTCATTTCTAACTTGAGAAAGATAGTTACTTTCACTTTTTCACCAATTTAAGAACTTTGTACTCTCTGTAGCCCCTACCCAAGTCCCTAGTGGCAGTTATTGGTGCTTCTCACCAAATATTTATCATTTTCTCTACTTCTGGGTACATAATAGAATTGCATATCGCTTACCCATTAAAGTTTGTTGTAGCCACACAACTTCCCTTGGTTAATGAAATGTGGATGGAAGTGACAAGTCACACTTTTAGGGGAAAATTTTAAGAACCAGGGCACAGAGCCCTATTTTCTTCTGTGGTGGCTACCAACAGCATTCCAGGTGGTGGATACTCTACCAGCCTGGTTCTGAAGTGAGGAGACGTGATGCAGAAGCCCTAGCCAACCTGCAGAGTGAGCATGAACAAGACTTATTATTAGGAGCCATTAAGATTTTGCTGTTTGTGTTACCTCCACATAAACTAGCCTATCTCTAGGTATATCAATGCCTAGCAATTTAAATGCATAATCATTTTTGAGTGGAACTGTTGGCTTTAAAAAAAAACCAACAGAGTTCTTTTAAGGCAAATAGGTTATTTATAGAAGTACAAATAGAATCCAAAGTTACAAATTTACTTTCTGGTGGAATGGTGGTCCCTCCTTTCATCTCAGAACCGTCTGAGAACTCCAAAGCTTAGGTTAATTCTGGTAATGTTTAGGTCTGTGCTGTTTTAAAAGCCAAAGAAGAAAACTAAACTTGGCTTTGTTAAGCACTAGGCTATAGCAGAATGCAGAAACAGAAACATACAGACAGCCTCAAAGAAGTAAGAACCCAATTCATGATTAATTATGTGTTAAGATAGGCAAGTAAGCAGATGGAAGTCAGAGAAAGTCTGGTGGTCCTTGTAGAATTGTGGTCCCAATAAGCTGGTCTGAATGGGAAGTGAAGTTGTTGAAGTTGCAACAGAATCCCAGGAAGATACATGGAGAAGTCTTTTCTCTTTTGCTTCCTTTTTTTGGACTGGGCAAAAACAGCAGAGTAAAGACTGAATTCAAATCAGTTAACAAAACCAAGATTTGCAACCAGTCGCTTTGGGTTAGAACAGCACTGTGAGCAGATCGGTTGAGGCAGCTCATCCAACATGGTGAGAGGCACTGAGGAAACGTGGTGCAGAAGCCCTAGCCAACAGTCACAAAAACGCACCTAGCAGGAGCAGCTCAACCAGAGACTTCCCTTCTCAGTCTAGAGCAGGTACATTGAGGTTGGAATCCCAGTAATCAATGAGGAGGAAATAATAATAAATGGTGTCCAGGAACTGATAAAGGAAAGGCCCTATCAACCCCCTTTAACCTCAGCATGTTTCTACCTCTTACTGGAGGAGGGGAGAAATTGCATGTAGTTTTGAACCCAGGAGTCGGCTTTCCCTGGGTTAGACTCTAGCTCTGCTGGTGAACTTGAGCAAGTTTCTCTGCCTCTTGGATCCTTAGTTTCCTTTTCTGTAAAATGAGCATAATTATACTTCCTCATAGGATTGAATGGGATGGAATGACGGCTTCTTGCAGGCCAGAGGAGAGACACAGTATCTGAGATGGATCTGTTGGCAGGAGGGTAGCCTCTGCATTTGGCTGGCAGAGAAAGGAGAAGGAAGGGATTATTCAGTGCAGAGAATCCTAGAAGACCAGGGGGAGGATGGCCTAGATGGGTGGGTTGACTATTCCCTTGAGAGTCTGAGAAAAGGGAACTAAAGGGGCTGTTCATAAGAAATCTGTGCAAAACTGGAAATACACCATGGTTCTGCTTCTGGCTTTGGGTGACCCAGTTTAGCCTAGAGTGGAGGTGGGGTCTCTTCTCTTCCTGAAGCCCCTCCAATGCTGCTCATTCTGCCATATTCACAGAATGGTAAACTTGAGAAATTCAGATCATAGAAACAACATATAAATCTCTAGGACTGTGATTGTAATTTTGAGTGTGTACATACATACACACACATACACTTTTTCTTTTTTATGAAATGTATTGGGGTGACATTGGTTAATGGATCATATGGATGTCTATGTTACAAGATCTGTATATATAGCACTGTGCGCCCACCACCCAGTCACATAATCTTCCGTCACCAGATATTAGGGCCTCTTCATCCCCCAATCCTCCCCTCTGGCAACCACCACACTGCTGCTTATATTCACACACTTCAGTTTTATATCCCACATATGAGTGAAAGTTTTTCTTACATCATATTTCCATCTTGATGCAAAGGAGCCTGGAGATAGGAAGCAGTTAAGAACAACCCAATCAAAAAATGGGCAATGGATCTAAATAGATACCTTTTGAAAGAGGTCATAAGGAAGGCCAAGAGACATATGAAAACATGCTCAAAGTCACTAATTATCTGGGAGATGCAAATCAAAATGACAATGTGGTACCATCTCACTCCTGTCAGAATGGCTATCATCAACAAATGACAAGTGCTGGCGAGGATGTGGAGAAAAGGAGCCCTCGTGCACTGCTGGTGGGAATGCAGACTGGTGCAGCCACTGTGGAGAACAGTATGGAGTTTCCTTAAAAAACTAAAAATGGAACTCCCATTTTACCCAGTGATCCCACTTTTAGGGATATATCCAAACTAGAAAAACCATTCAGAAAGGATATATGCACCCTTATGCTCGTAGCAGCACAATTTACAATAGCTAAGATTTGGAAGCAGCCTAAGTGCTCATCAGCAGATGAATGGATTAAAAACTGTGGTACTTCTACACAATGGATGCTACACTGCTGTAAAAAAGAAAGAATTCTGATCATTTGCAACAGCATGGATGCACCTGGAGAGCGTTATGCTAAGCGAAATAAGTCAGTTGCAGAAAGATAACTATCACATGATCTCACTGATTTGTGGAATATAATGTACAACATAAACTGATGAACAAAAACAGATCCAGAGACAGAGAAGCATCAATCAGACCATCAACCTTCAGAGGGAAGGCAGGGGAGGATGGGGGTAAGACAGAGAGATCAACCAAAGGACTTGTATGCATGCATATAAGCCTGACCAATGGACACAGAACCAGTGCCCCAATACTACCCTACCCATTCTCACCTAGTGCAGCTAAAAATCAGGTGTGTGTGTGGAGGGGGGAGGTGAGGGCATGCGTGGGGGTAGGGAAGCAATGGGTATTACATATGCAATACCTTGATCAATAAAGAAAAAAAAGGATTTAGAAGATTGAAAGGACAGTGTTATACTGAGATTCTTGAGTGGGCAGAAAGAAATGGAACACAGAGTAATTGTAAGTCCCTATTTGACTCATCGTAACAATTCTGGTCTGGAAGCTGGGGTGGAGCCAGGATGCACTTGACCATCCTAGCTTTCCTCACTGCTCACCTTGCCTGTGGCTCATGGCTTCATCCATCAGGGGCCATGGCGTGCCCCTGGTGCTGCTCCCATTGTGGGTAGAATTCAGATTCTCCTGAACCATCTCCACATCAGAGTACTGAGATAAATAATGGCCCTTCATCACCAAGTAATGACCTTCCGGAGTGTGTGAAAGTAATATTAGTTGGAAATAGGGTCTTTGCAGGTGTAATCAAGTTAAAATGAAATCATTCTGGAATTGGGTGGATCCTGATCCAGTAACTGGTATCTTTATAAGGAGAGGGAGTTTGTTCACAGACACATACAGAGACTAGGTGGTTGTGTGAAGATGGAGGCAGAGCTATGCTGCCATAAACCAAGGCGCACCCAGGACTGTTGGTCACCACCAGAAGATAGAAGAGGAAAGGAAGGATTCTTCGTGAGCTTTCACAAAGAGCATGGCCCTGCTGGCACCTGGAATTCAGACTTCCAGCCTCCAGAACTGTGAGACAATACATGTCTGTTGCTTAAGCCACCCAGTTTGTGGTGATTTGTTAATAAACTAGTACAAGCAGGAAGCTTCCTAGAACCATTGTCCCAATATCACCCTACTCATTCTCACCTAGTCAAGCTAAAATTTTTTTAAAATCCTCACCCGGGGACAGGGATTGAGCCTGCAACTGAGGTATGTGTCCTTGACTGAGAATTTAACCTACAACCCTTCGGTTCAGGAGCCATGCCCTAACCACTGAGAAACCCAGTGAGGATCATAAACCACTTTTTTCTTCTAAATATGGGGAAGAATAAGTGCAACACTTAATTTTTATTTACGGTCTTTGTGTAAAAGTACACAAAGAGACTTCAACCCCCAAAAAGAGACATTAAGTGAGTAAGTGGGGAGAAAACTACATTTCAATAATTCTACATTTGGCTTTAAATAGAGTGTTCAAACCAGGCACACGCACACCTGCTTGAGCAGACAAAAACACACACCATTTCAATATCCTTTTCTTCTTCAAAATCTGAGGGTTGAAGCAATAGAGCCACGCTTAGTCTTACACCTTGAAATGTCAGTACTCAGAACAAACATGCAAGTCATCTTGCCATTCCTTTCCTCTTCTTTCTCAGTAACTTTATCTTTGGCTCTAATGTTTCAAAGAAAGAGGGATCTTTCCTTGAGCACTACTCTTAAATGGAGTTTTCTGGACCTTTCTAATTTGCATGACGAAATTTCTTTCATGTTAACAAATTTGTTGTTTCCTTGGGTCCCGGATGCTGGTATCACAGAAGTGGTTTTTTCCCCTTTCTTCTAGTGTATTTCGTGTTTATGAATTTCTCCTATGTGTGTGGTTTTTCCATCTTTTTTCAGCCCTTGAGTTTCTGGGCTTCTAGACATGAGTTTGCTCTTAACCTCCCTTGACCCTTCTTTACTCTTTACTCTTTACATTTTTGAGGTCCTTCAGTTTGGCAAATTGCTTCATTTTTAGAAATCATTGTTTAGTTCTTTTAAACTTATCGACTCATCCAAGCCCCTTCAGGAGTGAGTGCTGCCTCTCTGGAAGCTTCTTCAGCAGGTGCTGCAGGCTCACTGAATTGAATCGGGGTCACTGCACTTACTTAGACTGGCTCATTGTTTCCTAAGCCTACACGGGGGGGTTATTGATCTTCATTTTATCAGATCATGCTATTGCTTTTCTGTTAGAGTAACCAGGAGGAGGAGGTTGGCCCTGTTTTTAATCCACCATCTTCTAAGAGGTCCCCTATTATCTTCACACCTTTGTGAACTCTTTGTCAGAACTCTTGCGCTGGATACCTCTTCATTTCCTTAAGATCTTTTCACACGCCAGATGTCTCAAGTTTAGTTTTGAATAGATTTTGAATTAATTCTTTGTTCTAAATAAATCATTCAGTGTTATACCAAACAAAAGTAACATACTTCTTACAATAGCTAGCATAATATTGACTTGTCTACTTATATGTAATGGTCTTAAAACTTTTCTTCTTAAGGTATCATCTTTATTTAAGAAAACTTGGAAAGTAATCTCTTGCGCACTTTTCTATTAGAATCATTATAAACATTTCTACATGCTATTACAGATTTGTGCATAAACACATGTTCAGTAGCTGGATAAAAGTCTATTAAAGATGGCTTTCACCCACAGGTAGACATTTAATTTGTAGAGTTGGCGTGCATTGTTTTGGCCTCCCAAACATTCTCTCCTGCCTCTTCAGGTAATTTTACCTCTCGTCCACCTTCCCTTTGGAGAAATGTCTTTCCCTTCCCTCACGTGTGGCTCTGGTGTTGTCAATCTCAGTACTTTGCCTCCAGTGTCTCTCTCTCTAGTCCCAGGGACAGGTGGGTACATGCCTCAGTCCTGGTTAATCCTACATCCTGTATTAGTTCAGTCTTGGTCCTAATAGCAATCTTGCAACTCCATTCCCTCCCACGTTGTATTACTAAGAATGCATCTGCTAATGACAGAAAAGCTAACTAACAATGGCATAAATCTCAGGGACACATCATTTCACTTTTTTAGTAAGCCAAGAGGTAGAGATTATTATGGGTTGAGTGATGTCCCCACAAGATAAGTTCACGTCCTAACCCCAGTACTGTGAATGTGACCTTATTCGAAAGCAGGGTCTTTGCAAATGTAAGCAAGTTATGATGAGGTCATTAAGGTGTGCTCTAACCCAATATGACTGCTGCCTGTATTAAAAGAGGAAACCCCTGTGAAGACAGAGACACACAGGAAGAATGCTATGTAATAAAAGGGGCAGAGACTGGCATGATGCAGCTCCAAGCCAAGGAAAACTAGGACCAATGGCTTCCACCAGAAATAGAAGAGGCAAGGAAGAAATCTGCCCTTCAGATTGCAGAGCCTGACCCTGAAGAAACCTTGATTTTGGCTCTCTGGCCTCCAAAAGTGTAAGAGAATAAATTTCTGTTGTTTTAAGCCACCCACTTTATGGTAATTTGTTATGGCAACTCTAGGAAATTAACACAGCAATACATTAAGATCCCAGGCGCTACACAAGAAACAAAAAGAAAACCCGTCTTCATAAATACACCGAGATGAACTGGCCCATAAAGTCAGAGGACATGTAAGCTAGTTAGTACTAATTTATTCAATAAACTTTTATTACTATATGCTTACTATGTACCAGGAACTACAAAGTGGCAAAAGGCAATATGACCAAATAATGTCGTGCACAAGCTTTGCTCTGATCATTATTACAATTATTGTGGCTTTTAATAAGTGTCACCATTTATTGAATACTTATTCTATCCCCAGCCCTGTGCATGGTGCTTTCAAGACATTATTTCATTTGGTCACCTCAACAATCCTGTGAGATATTACTGTTGGCTTGACCTTCTTCATATATAACAAAAAGAAAATATAAGCTCTCAGCCAGTGATGCATTTTATGGACTGTTGAGTGAGAGAGACTAATGCAAGAGAACCCGGTGACAGCCATCTGCACCTCAGTCTTCAGAAAAAGCACAAATAGTTTTCCCTGTTGTAAATGCATCCAAGACTCACACCAAGCTCATCCGGCTGCTGTGAGCATAGGACTTTGGGCTTCTGAATGACTCCATACCATGGTATCTTAGTCTGGGTCAACAATCAGACCTTCTCATACTAGCTTTCCTTTGTAGGTCAGTCCAAGAACCACCCTCCATCACCTGTTTTTCAATTGGTATTTCTGAGAGATCCACTGAATTTCTAATAAGAGTCTGAAAGTTTCCAGCCCTCAGAGACCGTGTAGCCCAATGCAGGTTTGTGGTCAACATTGCTTTATATTTGAAAGCACCAATTAGAAATATCCTTTGAGATGGAAAATGAGTCAAGGATGTTTATGCTTAAGAGCTGAAGAATGCTTACTAAACTATGGGTGGACAAGCACATTATTATAGGAGATGTTGATTGAAGTCTCTCCAAAATGGGTTCACCATTTTAATAAATAAATAAGTGAAACACTAAACAATAAATAAATTAAATACTAAACACTAAACAAGTGAAACACTAAACAACCCTGTAAAGTACTGCTCTCAAGAAACTCACATAAACATCACTTTTCATGCTTATTTGACCTTGTATCGATCCCTTTCCTGCTCCTATTAATGTCCTATAGAACACTGTATGTAGGATGTCAGATATAAAATCCCAAGTTAAAGTACATTATAAAATTGCTCAGGAGGTGCTCACGTGAAAGTAAAGAGCAGGATAAAGGTGTGCAGCATTCTAAGAAGTTTTTAGCCACACTTTGCAAAGTTTGGGTGAAGGCTCTTTAGGAGAAAAGGCTGGGTCCTCAATGATGCCAAACAGGTATGACCATATTCTTTTTGTTACAGAATTGTAAATAAAAAACATCTTGCATTGAGATATTTTTCTATGTTCTGGTCTGGAATTTTAGCAACTCTAAGTCTTTTGAAAGGATAGCATTTGTCTCTCAGAAAAGGAACTCCCAAGCCAAGCACAGCGCCAGCAGCTGGTGCAGGTGTCTCACCGCCATGGGTTTCAAGTGATGAGGCATAAACCAGAGGGTTGAGATAAACACAGCACCTCTTCCCCTTTAAAAGTGAAGATACAAGCCTTAATATATTTTAGTAAAAACCACTCAGATAGGCCCTTTGGCAAGCACAGTAACAGGCACCAGGAAAAGAGGAAGGCAAAAAAAACAAAACAAAAAACCCACAGCTCTGCTGACTTCCCATCCCCAGGGTTTGACCTTCTTTCAGAGAGGATCAGGACGAATTGGGAAGCCAGCATCTGTTTGACAGGACCAGTTCTCAAGCCCTACAACCAGGTGGCCCAGGCTTTTTATCAACCTGAGAACATGAGTGGAGAGAAGGAAGAGACCTCATTCAGTGTTCTCAGAATTTATGATGGACCTGAGGAAAAGAGGTATGAGCCAGAACGCTCTGATGTTTCCTCCCAGCATGGGCATCAAGCAGAGTCCCAACTGGATGGGGTTCATGGTACACCCCAGTGACCCCAGGTTCCCCAGTATAGTATGGCCCAGTTTATCAGGAGATTAGCAGTAGTGGGCCTTCTAGGACTAGACAGGTCTGAGCTCCAGGCCTGCTGGCTCTCTGATGGGAGCCAGGAGGAGGAGAGTCTGGCTCCAGCCTACCAGGATCCAAGTTTGGCCAGCCTTGTCTTTTACCTCCTCCCAGTAAAGAAGTCTGGTCATTCCTTAGAGAAATCCCTCCTACTGAAGATGAGGTGGTAGGCGGGGAGGAGACCCCACGTGCACCGCAGAAGATTGGCATACTCCATCACAGTAAGAAAGTCTGTGCCATTGCCATCAGCAGCTCGATCATATGTACACGTGTGGTCATGACTACCTCAGGGTGTGAGATGAGAGTGCTCTGCATACCAGGAACAAGGCCCCTTGGGTTCAGCTGAACTTTCAGGACCATCAGAATTGTGTCCTCACCTATAAGGTGTTCCCCAAAGAGTAGAGCCTGATCACTGGGGGGTCTGTCCTGAACCCTGACTCTTCGGGATCTGACACTCACACCCCATATCAGGACACAGTTTGCCTCCAAAAGCCCCAAATGCCACTCTCTGGCCATCTCCTCCAATGCCCAGATCTGCTTGGCTTCTTTAAAAGGATTCATTGAGATTTGGGGTTTGAAGAACTAAGTCTTGATCAGGAAGCATGAAGTTCCTGAATATGGGTCCCAATGTGTGGGTATCATGGGCAATATGTTTGGCTCCAGAGGTAAAGACACCAGTCTGTGTTCCTGAGACCTGAAGAGCTACCAGAAGCTGCAGCAACACAGTCAACACCATGAGAATCTCAGCATTATTAACCACAACCCTCGAGGAATGGATGTTAGTGGGCCTGCGAACGAGCGGTATCATAACCCCCGCACATGCACCAGAAGGGGAAGTTTAAGGCCATCATACAGAGATACGTCCACCACCACAACCTCAAGTTTGCCTCCTGTGGGAGCTATTTTGTGACCACACAGGACGAGTCAATCCACTGCTTAGCTGCACATTTGCTACAAAGATTGTTTCAGGAAGAGACGTCTACAGGAGTGGACGTGTCCTCCGACAACCAGTATCCAGCCATGGGCTCCAAGAACTGGGCCACTGTGCTCTTGGATTGCAGGTTGCGAGACATGGTCCTCCTGGTGAAGACCCAGAGAAGGCCAGCATGCTGAGAGGGTGATTTTGGGTGCTGGACAACCTCCAACACCTTCTACACCTACACCTTCTCCTCCACGGCAGGTCATCTGTCTGTTCCCCTTCTCCCCCATCCCCCAAAATACACCCTAGCCTGTATTCCCAGGCTCTTATTAAACAACTTAGGGATTTTTTTGTTATTTTCCTACCACTGATTGCTGGGGAAACTTGCCTTTATAATTACTAAGATAGAAAAGCAAAAACCAAAAACCAAAACAAGGCACGGAGGAGGCCTGAAAGGTGATGGCAAGTCCAGAGAGCAAATTAGCTCTGGGTCTGAGGCATGGAGTGGGAGGGGTACAGGGCGGGGGCACAGAGTGAGAACGGGGCTGACGGGGTAGGTTGAATTGGCTGTGCAACTTTTGTTCATATGTCATCTGCCTGTCCCAGGCTTCCTGTGTTTAGTTAAAACACAGTTTCTGGAGGCAGAGTAACACTGACTTGTGTGATCCTGGGCAAGTTACTTAACTTCTCCTTGCTTCACTTTCTTCAGCTCTAACATGTGCAGACCTTAAAGGGTTGTTGGGAGGATTAAATGTAATGATATATGTGCTCGACATAAAATACATAAATCAGTGTCTGTGCTTATTGTGCTGTTGTTATTCACACTACTGTCATTACCTTTGTCATCTGGAAGGCTACGCTAAGATGATATGCATGAAAGTGCTTGATAGACAGAAAAGCAGAATATAATAGTTATTCTTCCCATGTCAAGTAGCCTGCTCATTACCCATCCACCGGCGTCTCTCCACCTGGGCTGCCGGCCGGGCCACCACAAATGCCTGCCTAGATGGTGCGGTGGCAGCTTCAGGGACACCATCCGTTTGGATCAGGATTGATAAAAGCGTTCTAAGTGTGGACTGGTGTGTTGAACACAGTTATACACATACATCAAAGCCAATAAAACTGTTCACTTACTGTCGACCTTTCTGTACTTTATGTTTTAAATGTGGCTATTGTAAATGGCACATAGAATTCTCCAACTTAGTCTATTTTTTAACACAAGCATTTTGCCCATTTTTATTTAAATATAATTCCTTTTTTGGGGGGGCAAGGGGAGGAAGAGATCTATGCCTAGTAAAAGAAATAATAATTTTTAAATCACAGCTTAGAGCAGGGGTGGGCAAACTTTTTGACTCGAGGGCCACAATGGGTTCTTAAACTGGACCGGAGGGCCAGAACAAAAGCATGGATGGAGTGTTTGTGTGAACTAATATAAATTCAAAGTAAACACCATTACATAAAAGGGTACGGTCTTTTTTTTTTTTAATTTCAATAGTTTAGAATAGCCCTCCGGCCCACGGGCCATAGTTTGCCCATGCCTGGCTTAGAGTCAAAGCACTTCCTGGCAGGTCCTAGCATACATTTTACTCCGGGATGGGAAGACTCCATACCACCTTTTCTCTCCATTCTACCAGTTTCCTGTTTCTCCAGGTAAAGAAACGGAGGCAGGAGAACCCACTCTTGGCCCCCAGGCGAGATGTTTAGCTCAGCCGGTTCCTGAGAGCCTGGCTCTTTGGACAAGTTTTAAGTTCCCAAACTGCCCCCGGCTTCAGAGCCCTTTCCCGAAGAGCCAGTTTCTCTCGCACAAAACAACACCTTGGAAAATCCAAGCGATTTATTTTTAACAGACGGTTAAAGGGCTCTACATCACCGGTCCCTGCCGCGGGGCGCGATGTAAGCCCGGGCCATCACTATCCATCAAGGTAACGGGGCTTGCAGAGAGCCGAGCGCTGGACAAAGCGAGAGGCACAAATTAAGGACGTTTTCTGGGCTAAGCCCCTGGTGGGCAAGGGGCCCTGTCTGGCTAAATTGCTTTGTGCCAGACAGAAGAGAAGAAACGAGCGGTGTGTGTTTTTTTTTTAATATCAGTGATGCTGATGTGTGCTCCATGCGAGCCGACCCAAGCAAGCAAAGGCCGGAGCTGTCCGGGGTGTTTGACGGAAGATTTTCTTGGGGGAACACAGGGCCTACATCCTCGAGCAGGATGAGGTCTCCTGGCAAAGGAATCATGGAGAAAAGGCATCACAGGATTGCCTCTGCGCTTTGAATGCCTCACATTGATTTGTTTATGATTCTTAGCAGGTGCCATCAACTACTAATGGTTCCAGGACAACCGGGCACAAGTGTCTGTTTCAGGGGGGTTGAGGGGAGGGGTGTCTAAGCAGCTTCCCAAACCCAAAGCTCCAAGAAGGCTCACTTCCTCTCTATTCACTGGCCCAGGCGGCAGTTTCCTGACTATGCTGGCCTGGCGTGGGTTCGAAGAGAGATCGCCAAGCAAAACCCGCTGTGCGGGTCTTCCTTTCTCCTTTTCTTCTCTCCCTCTTCCCTTCTCCCTCCCTCCGTCTGTTCCTCTCTCTCTCTCTTCCCGCTCCTCTCCTCTCTCTCTAAACCTTTTACACTGCAGTTGAACAAGCCCCTGGATAAAGACTTTATCCAAAAACCCCCTCTTTAAAGTTATTTCAAATTTCTCTGCAAGGCTTTCAGAAATCTGTTTGTTTGAGGGCAGAATTAGATGTGACCGGCGTTTTATTGTGACATAAAACCATATTTCTTCCCTGGAAGATTAAAAAATAAAATCGGTTAATAAGAAAAGCTGTCAGCAACAGAAAATGGCTGACATAATCCGTTTATCCTCCGAGCAATAAAGATATTGGTCCTTGGGAGTCTATCCTCTCTCTCATGTTATTTCGCCCAAAACATTATCTTCCCAGCATTCTGATGGATTAAGAAGTCATATGGGAGATAGCAGGGAAATGACAGATACAAAAAAATATATAATATCCTTTCATTTCCCCTCCTCCCTCCACACTCACTCATATTCCCCCTCTCTTTCGCTCCCTCCCCCTGCCCAAAACACACACACACTTTATTTTCTCTCTTCTCCCTCTCCCTGACACCCTCCCATTTTTCTCACCCTTTGGAAAAGAAATAGATCTTCTTTTACCCACAATTCCTATACCCAGATAATCCTAATAGGGGTGATGATGCAAAGTGGCACCGAAGTCAATTCCTGGTGTGTGTGTGTGTGTGTGTGTGTGTGTGTGTGTGTGTGTCTCGCTTGCACACATCTACATAGACACAGATGGCCAGATGACAAAAGGGACCCTCAGTAAGGGTGTCGAACACCTAGAGAGAAAGAGAGCGAAATGTATCAAGCCATACCGCTAGGTGTTTAATCTAGGATTTCTGACACAGTATAAATTTCAGACACAAGGCTGCAGGCAGCACAAGTGAAAGGGATCAAAAGGAGCTTTGGAGAGGCAACAATTAAAATACTCTTCGGGTGTTAGGGAATTGAGAGAAGCATCGAAAATAAATAGCATAGTGCGGCCAAACTTGTTTTCCTCTTGTCTCAATTAATGGTACCGATCACCATCTCTTCTCATATGCATGCAGATTGTTTGGGGGTAAAGGTTTTTGAGATCCCTCCTGAAAACCCTCAAGATGCTTTTAAACTGGTTCACAAACAGTCCCTAGAACTCCTTCCTGGGATCTGAAGGAGGGAAGATGGGAGTGCAAATAGAAGCAAGGTCTCCTAAATGCATTTTTCCATTGGGAATGTTACCCCCTTTTTCATCACTCTCCTTTCTATCTCACCATTTCTCTCCAGAAAGAAAAAAACAACAACAACCCAGCACTTTGGTCAGTCATGAATTCTTTCCAAACGGCTACCTCTTTAGAGTCCCTAGCTGTGTTTCATGGGAATTGGACCAAATGAGTTTGCTGCTGACATGTGTGCTCTCTTAGGCAAGACGACAGGACGCTGTAGAAGGAATAAATACCAGGAGGAGATAATGAACCCAATAAATGGTCATAAAATGGAAGATTTCTGGACACATTGCTTTTAATGTGTCCCTGAAAGTGGACTATTGCATATGTGTATATGCCTATATACACATATATTTCAACATGCAAATATCACCTAAAGTACACCACTCAATTATAAGGTTTACCACTCCATCTTCATCTTCGTTACCAGAAATGAAAAATAATAAAATTTACCATTTTTCTAATAGCTAATCATCAGGTGTGTCTGTGACTGCAATATTCTCAGGTGGGTACAGGAATGAAAATGGGGCAGGTTAAGAATAAGAGAGGAAGTGAGATGAGAGAGGACCATGTGGTTTGGGGATTCCACGCCATAAATTACCTTTTTTCCCCCTAAAGCATATGACTGTTTGCAAATGATATAATAGAAATACCATTAGGGTTCCAAGGAGAAAAAAAATGTAATATCTTTCAATTTATATACTTCTATCTATTCACATCTTTCTACAGCAAATGTCTTTTGGGATCATAATTTTATATAGATTTTGAAAACCAGATACTATAGAAGCCTTTAATTGCATTGTACAAGATACACTCCCATAAAAAAATGATGTTATTCACTCAAGACAAATATACACATTTTATTACAGAAAAACCTACTTATTTAAATAGTTTAAAAAACCAGATGCTAAATAAATGCCCATAGCAATTAAAATGAATAAATTCATAAACCACATTTACTAAAGTTAAAAGTTTAATTGAAGACAGGGTTGTTCCTCAATTAAAGTTCTTAAGGAAATAAAAGCTGCTTGAATTTTAAGTGGCTGAATGCTATAACATGACTCTGAGCTCCTAAAATATTTCTATGTGATAGTATTATTGATAAAAACCAAAACTCCGAATTAAATTAATTTCTAGTTTGACAATTGACCATGCCTAAAATACAATTCATTTATTACTTCGTTGAGTATGTTATTGTCATTGTGTTAAGCCAGGCATCATAAATCATTCTAATGCAAGGTTTAATATGGCCATAAGCCACTACTAGAAATTGACTAGGAATTAGCTTACAGTTGATTACAATCCCTGGATTATACACTTTGCCTATAATATTTGTTCATTCTTCTTTCAACAAACATTTATTGAGTGCTCACTGAAGCAGGTGCTATGCCAGCAACGGTGGATCTGCAAATAAATAGGACAAGCTCGCTGCCCTCTAGGATGCCAGTCTGGCAGGAGAGGCAGACCAGAGACAGGCAGTGACACCTTGAGGTGGTGGATGCTCTCATAGAGGAGGCAGAAGACTGGGAGCACACTGCTCACCCCACAGAAGTGGGGGCTCCAATCCAGGGTAGGGGTTGTGCCTTAAAAGTCCCTTCCTCACATACCACTGGCCTGCTCCAGTGCCCAGCACCATCCTGATTCTGGGCAAGGGGCTTGTGGTGGTTTGCAGGCCGGCCATGCCCCCCAGTGGAGGCCCTTGTATCTGGGATTTATTTATCTTCTATAATTGAAACTTTGTAGCATTTAGCAGAGGCCAGGGCAGGCCAGGAACTTGGCTTCCTCCATTGCCTGGGAAACCCAAGCCTCCTGTTCCCTCAGTGGCCACAGCCATTTTTGTTGGGACTTATTCAATCTTCTACAATTGAAACTTTGTAGCCTTCAACAGAGGCTTGGGCGGGCAAGGGTGTGCAGGAAGCTTGGATTCCTCCATCATCGGGGAAGCCTAAGCCTCCTGCTCACTCAGCCATATTGGTTGGGTTAATTTGCATACTCGCCCTGATTGGTTTGTGGGCATGACTTGTGGGTATAGTATAGGCACAGTCAATTTGCATATTACTCTTTTATGAGATAGGATTTCAAAAGTCAAGACCTTTCTAATAGTCCTATTGTCTCTATCATAGCACTGCTAACACTTGGTGGAAATTCTAAATGACCTGTTTATCTCCCTCGTGGCATTGTGAGGTTCTTGAGAACTAGGGACTCATGTTGTGTTCCATAAATGTCTGTCAAATTCAATCAAATGGAAATGTTTTCTAGTTATTGGAAAGTATAAATCATCAGTGTTGAAAATAATTCCGTTGGTCAATAACAAAGAGTTACTTTTCCCACCCAATTTTTGTCATAGCAAGATTTCTAGGTAGTTGGTCTAAATAATTCTTGACTTGGTCACAGAATGAGTTATTCTATTTAAGGAAGGTATTCCGTTTTACAAAAGATTACCCCAAATACTTTATTTGGGTTACCAATTTAAAAAAAGAAATCTTAGAATATAATTCACTATACACTAAAACTAAATGGACATGACTAAACTGTTGATGATTCGGGAGGCAGATCACTGTGAAGATCAAGTACCACTTATTTAGAGAGTACATATGTTGGTTTACAGCATTTTACAAGTCACTGGAGTAAGAGTCTATTTTAAAATGTAGATTTAGTCAGGTCTGCATGTACTCTTCTGGGAGCTGGTTGGTGATTTCTTAGGGAATTTAGTGGTCGTGTGAATTTGATCCAGCACACCTAGTAGTTTAGTGTATGTATACATGTGTGTTAATTTATTAAAAAACTAAGCACTCATTAGCCCTTGCAACAATGCTCCAAGCGAGGCACTATTATTATACCAATTTACAAATAAACTGTGACTTACAGTTCACTTGTTCAAGGTATAAAACTAGGGCTTCACAGAGCCAAAGCTGCGAGGCCTACCTGCCTGATGTCAAGGTTCTTCCTCCTAATTGCTATTCCACATTATTTCCACTGAGCTGACTTAGAGAAACATTAGGCAAACCATGCAGAATGTAGCAGCTCCTTTCTGGTTGAATGAAACTTGAGAGGAAAATTGGGAATGCAATTCTGAGTCATCTCTAGGTGATTTGAACTCCGTTCTTCATCATCTGGATCTTTCAGGATCTTTGTCATTCACTTTCCCAGCTTAACCTGCCAGTGAAACCCCACCCCTAAGGTCAGGCAAAGGTCAGTCAGTATGCTTAGCTCTGTGCTATGTGGCATCAGGAGTAAATATGAGTGTTTAGAAAAAGGCTAAGTGAGATGCAGTTCTAGAAAAACTCTAGGTTGTGGGAATAAAGCCAAAATGAGATCATATGCCATGTTCTACTACCTTTTTAAATTGATTATTGTTGTTGTTAGAGAGAGAGGGAGAGAGAAAGAGAGGGAGGAGGAGGAGGAGGAGGAGGAGGAGGAGGAGGAGGAGAAGGAGAAAGAGAGATAAATGTCAGAGAAACATCTATTGGAGGCCTCCCATATACACCATGAACAGGAATGGAACCCAACACCCTTTGGTGTATGGGGCAAAGCTTCAATCAACTGAGTCTCACTGGCCACAGGGTATTTATAATATCCTGGAGCAGGAAGCTTTGCAGAAGGCCTCCCTTCACATCAGCTGACTAGCTGAGAGAGTGCCTCAGTCATAACCAGTCCCTGGGTCTACTTTCTAAACATTGCTGCCTGGAGTCCAGAATGCTGCTGTGTTGTCCTATCAGTGATGCTCTGATTATCATCATGTTCACATGCCTTGTAAGTCACTTATCAGAAAGCTACTCATTCATTCTTAATTGAAAATAAATTATATTAGTGGATAAGATAACAGAATGTATGTTGGGCTGAATAGGGTATGGCTTTAAAGTACCAAGAAGGATCTTCTTCTATGCTTTTCATCCTTAGTACTGACTTCTTTACTTAAAAATCACACTCAAAAATATATTTTTTAAAAAAATCAACCTGTACTTAATTTTCTTACTAACTCCTCTTTTTTAAAGAATATATTTTATTGATATTTTACAAAGAGGAAGGGAGAGAGATAGAGAGCTAGAAACGTTGATGAGAGAGAGAAACATCGACCAGCCTACCGGGGATGTGCCCACAACCAATGAACATGCCCCTGACCGGAATCGAACCCAGGACCTTTCAGTCCGCAGACTGATGCTCTACCACTGAGCCAAACCGGTTTCGGCACTAACTCCTCCTTTTAAACACCCTGCACTCTCACATTGTTTCATCTTTTTATTTAACTTTTTTCCTGGCCCCACCCCATTTTAGCAACCTTCTCTTTCCTGCTTTCTTTCCCTTCCTCCCTTTGAACCTCCCCCAGCCCCTCTCCCTCCCTCCTCTCTCCTCTCCCTTCATTCCCCATGTCTATCTCCTTCTTACTCTATCCTCCTCCCCCATTCACCTTTCCCTTGTGAGCCTGAACCCTGCCTCCCTCCCTCCTTCCCTATTATTACCCCCCTCCCCATCCCTGAACACCTCCCCCACCAGGTTTACTGTTTTCTCTTTTAAACCTTCCCCTTTCCTCTCTGGGACCTACTTCCAGCCCCACCTGAGTGCACTTTGATATTAAAGCTTCCGATCAGGGGGCCCAGTCCTGGCCCAACTTCTAGTCAAGAAAGTACACTTAATGCGCCACCAACCTAACCCTGGCCAGTGTCTCTGGGGTCCAGCCCTCAGGGACAAAAGGTCCGACTCTGCCCCAGCTAAGCCGTGCCTCCCCTCCCAGCGCAGGGTGCCCGGCCAATGAGGGTGGCTCAGGCCTGCGAGGCCAGGGCACTGCTGCTGTGAAGCAGGAGCGTCTCCCCTGGAAAGGCCTGGGACTGTTCACCCCTCTGACCTGGGACCCACGGGCGCCTCCCCGCCAACAGCCTGCACCTGGGACCACCACCCTCTTCTGGCATCTGGGCAGGATTCCCTGCTCCGTGCCACCTGCACCGCACCCCTCCCTGGGCGCACCTGCTCCACACCCACCCCATCTCCTCTCCCAGGGCGTTTCCTTCCCTTTTCCATGCCTGTTATCATTTTCTTGTTCTTTTTCTGCATTTCTGTTTCTCCTCTCAACCTGTATGCATGCAGGCCTGCCTTCCTCTCCCTCTCCTTTCTTATCCCCTCCTATCATACCCTATCCTACTAACCCAGGCCTCCCAGCTGCCTGAGCAGGGGTAGAGACACAGCCTATGGATCAGTTGTTATGTGACAGCATCCTGGCCAACTTGCATATTATCCTATTATTAGATAGAAGGCAAATTTACCTTCAAAAATGCAGTTCTAACTTTTCTCACCAACATATGATAGGGGTTACTTGTCTATACAATATGCACATTAAAATTAAAAATATATATATATATATTTTATATTTTATTGATTTTTTACAGAGAGGAAGAGAGAGGGATAGTGAGTTAGAAATATCGATGAGAGAGAAACATTGATCAGCTGCCTCTTGCACACCCCCATCGGGGATGTGCCCACAACCAAGGTACATGCCCTTGACCGGAATCGAACCTGGGACCTTTCAGTCCACAGACCAACGCTCTATCCACTGAGCCAAACCGGTTTTGGCTAAAAATATTTTTAATTTGATCATCAGAAGAGTAAAAAAAATATGTTGTCATTATTACTTTAAATTGCATTTACTAGCTTAATTTGCATTGACTGAATTACTAATGATATTGATATTAATTATTCTTTAAATGTTTGGTACAATTCCACGTGTTTTACAATGGAAACCTGTGCTACACCATTCAAAGTTTACAAAAAATGTTTATTATATATTTTCGGAACCTTCAATTTTGTTTTTGATACGTATATCTTTAGTTCATCTAGAATTAACCTTGATTATGGTGTGAGGGAGTATTCTAACTTAAAAACTTAATTGTCACAACACCATTTAATTAGCAGTATGTTCTTTCTCCACTCTTTAAGTGACATATTAATCATATATTAACTTCTCTGATGAAAGGGACCTGATAAATTGAAAAAGTATTGCAATATTAGAATAAAAAAATTATAGTGGTATGTAGTGAAGTGTGTCTGGTTGCGTTTGCATGAAAAGTCTCTCAAAAAGGTAAACACGTTTTTTTGAGCAGGGTTGCTTTTAATAGCTTTGTGTAGTTATCCTGATGTAGTTGACACACAGAAGTAAGATAAAGAGGGAGAAGACCACATGTTGCCAAACACAGAAGACTGAGCCGAAAGCAGAGAAAGTCTGGGGAAATGTCCTCTCTTAGTTTCCCTGATCAGAGACACCCTTCTTTGTGCTCACTGTAATAAGACCACTGGAAAACTGTGAACATTAATGAAGGGAAAATTTCCATATAGTTTAGTCACTCTGACCTTGAGAAAATACTAGACACATTTGGGTTGGACATTGAACAAAGGAGAATTTATGAGTGGGTGGACTGTGGTGATATTTACATGCCTGGGATACTGCACATACCTACTATTTCACCTCTAACTTTGTATTTCCAAACTGACACGTTGCCTCCTCTGTTCTCTCCACCAGCATTTCTTCAAGGAACACTAGACAGAGATTTTAGCAATTGCATCCAATCCAAGGCTCTTCGTACTACAAAAGGCTATTAATGACAATGTCTCTTAGTTTGTTGCTGTATTCTTTTATTAAGTTGTCTATTTGAGTACCAACATCAAAATGTTTAAGTTGCTATGACATTACAAAATGTGTTAATATCTGGTAGGCAAAAACTCCTTCATTGTTCTCCTTAATTCATTTCTTGGTTCCTCTGTATGCATTTTCTCTGCTAGGTAAACTTTAGAATCATCCTTTCAAGTTTCAAAAAATATCATGTTGGGCCTTTGATTGACATTTATTTGCATTTACAAATTAAATTTCTGGAGAATTGCCATCCTTACAATGTCAAGTCTTTCCTTTCAAATCATGGTATGTCTCTATTCAGCATTTCCTTTTGCCTATTTTTAATTGGGTTATTCACCTTTTCATTATTGAGTTTTGTTATTGATGCGTATATATATCCTGGATGCTCTGCTCATTAGATATATGATTTGCAAGTATTTTCTCTCATTTCTTGGGTTATTTAATTTACTCTGTAGTATTCTTTAAAGCATAAGTTTTTAATTTTCATTAAATCTAATTTATCTATTTTTCTTCAGTTGCTTGTGCCCTTGTCATGTCTAAGAAAGCATTGCCTAATTCAGAGTCAGATTTACACGTATGACTTCTTTTAAAAGTCTTAGAGTGCCCTGGCCGGTTTGTCTCAGTGGATGGAGCGTTGACCTGGGGACTGAAAGGTCCCAGGTTCAATTCCGGTCAAGGGCATGTACCTTGGTTGCAGGCACATCCCCAGTAGGAGGTGTGCAGGAGGCAACTGATCGATGTTACTCTCTCATCGATGTTTCGAACTATCCCTCTCCCTTCCTCTCTGTAAAAAAATCAATTAAAATATATATATATATATATATTTTAAAAGTCTTAAGAGTTTTAGCTCTTACATTTATGTCTTTGATCCACTTTTAGTTGATTTTTATATGTGGTGTGATTTCACCCTTTTGCATGTGAATATGCAGTTCTCCCAGCAACATTTGTTGACTTTTTTTTTCCTCATGAGCTATCTCGGCACTCTTGCTGACCACAGTTTCATGGACTTTCCCCTGTACTTTCAACTCTGTTCCATTTAGCTATGTGTCTAGCCTTATGCAGTACTACCTTATCTTGATTAATAGTTTTGTAGTAAGTTTTGAAATCAGTATTAGTCCTACAAATTTGCTCTCTTTCAATATTTGTTGGCTAGTCTGGACCCATTGAATTTCCATGTTAATCTTAGGCTTAGCTTGTGTGTTTATGCAAATAAGTTAGCTAGGATTTTTACAGAGACTGTATTGAATTTTTATATAAACTTGTAGAATATTAGTATCTCAACAATACTAAGTCTTCCAATCCATAAACATAGGATGTCTTAACAATTATTTAAGTCTTACTTTCTTTTAACAATGTTTTGTAGTTTTCAAAGTATACATTTTATACTTTTGTTAAGTTAATCCTAAGTACTTTATTATTTTTCATGTTATTGTAAATGCAATTGTTTTCTTAATTTTATTTTTGTTTTTCTCAGTGTTATTGTACAAAAATAAAGTTGACCTGTGTGTATTCATGTATTTTGTAACCTTACTGAACTCATTTATTATGTCTAGCTGTATAGTTGTGTGTATATTTTAGGACACTTCAGTGTTTCATATATACAGGTTTTGTCATCTGCAATAGAGATAGTTTTGCTTCTTTCTTTCCAATCTGGATGCCTTTTTCTTCTTTTTCTTGAACTGATTAAAATCTCCAGGACAATATTGAATAAAAATAATGACAGTGAGTATCTTTATCTTGTTTCTGATCTTAGGGGAAATATTCACCCCTTTACCATAAAAGTCTGATACTTTTAAATATTCTATTTATGTAGTGTATTACATCAATTGATGTTCAGACATTAAATCAACCATGCGTTCCTGAGATAAATCCTACCTGGTTATGGTGTACAATGTTTTTTATATTTTTCTGGATTCAATTTGATAGTATTTTGTTGGGGATATTTTTCATTCAGTCATTCATCAATCAATGAGTATTTTTGAGAATCTATCACACTGTTCTAAACTCTAAAGATACATGATAAATAAGGTAGGCATGGTTCCTGTCTCATGAAACTTTCATTCTCATGAAAGATCACAATAAACATGTAAGCAAATACACAAGATAAATTCAAATATAATGAAGTCAATGTGAATAAAATAGTTGATAAAGTAGATTAGGAAATTGGAGGTTCACTTTAATGAAGTGGTCAGGGTAAACTTTCAGAGAAGGTGACATATGAGCTACAATCTGCAAGAGAAGAGCATTTTGGGCATAAAGAAGAATAAGTAAAAAGGCTCACATTTGAATGATGATTGGTGTATTTAAGGGACAGAAGTATACTAGTATTTGGCTGGAGTCTCATGAATGAAGAGGATAATAGCAGAACATGGGATAGAAAAGTTGGCAGTGGTGGAAATCTGAATATCATTGTCATATTTGAGATAAAAAGTGATGGCAGCAACTTTCACTTCAAGCTATAAGTAAGTAACTTCGACCAGATTTATCCTTCTGCCATAAAACCCTAGAAAGCTGGACCAAATCTATGACGCTACTGTTTCCAGACACTGTTTTCAGACAAGCAGTGCGGGATTGTGATCCATGTAAAAATAATACAAATGCGTGGCTATGATCACCCCAGTTCTTTGAAAATGCATTCCACATCATAAAGCAACAAAGGAAATCCAAAGGTGAGCACATGATCTCAGTGGGTGGAGGAAATAAATAGGAGCTCAGGGAAGGTGAGGTAGCTGAAGTTACAGGGCAGAGCTTCAGAAAGGAGAAAGCTATTTAGCAGAAGAATTCCAGAAATTTCCAATTTCCATAGGGCCTTCTCTTAAAAACTACTATATATATATATATATATATATATATATATATATATATATATATATATATATATTTGTGTGTGTGTGTGTTTATTGATTTTAGAGGGAGAGTGAGTGAGAGGGAAACATTGGTGTAAGAGAGAAACATCATTGACTGGCTACCTCCTGCATGCCCCTCACCGGGCATCGAGTCCACAACACTGGCATATGTCCTGCCAGGGAATCAAACCCAAAACCTTTAGGTGCATGGGACAACACTCAACCAACTAAGCCACTCCAACCAGGCTAAAAACTACATTTTTAATAATCATTCCCCTCCCCAAATTGATACTAGGTACACACCAACATTTGGGAATCACATTGTAAAGATTTAAGAAACCAGAACTTTGAAGAAATAGACGTAACATCCTTAAGAAAATAGACTGCTTTTCTTATTACCACCTGAGGTAGTGACGCATTTACAAGTGCAAAAAAAAACAAAAACTGACATCTCCGTTTTAGATTAAGATAAAGGGGGTTTGAAGACTCTGTTGACT
This sequence comes from Vespertilio murinus, assembly GCA_963924515.1. Lineage (NCBI taxonomy): Eukaryota > Metazoa > Chordata > Mammalia > Chiroptera > Vespertilionidae > Vespertilio > Vespertilio murinus. The sequence goes on along the minus strand of OZ004715.1, from coordinate 27,606,523 downwards.
TATACGTGAGAGTAAAGATTTCACAAGGTGGCCAAAACAGGTTTGGCTCAGTGGATAGAGCGTTGACCTAAGGACTGAGGGGTCCCGGGTTTGATTCCGGTCAAGGGCATGTAGCTGGGTTGCAGGCACATCCCCGGTGGGAGGTGTGCAGGGGGTAGCTGATCGATGATTCTCTCCCATCGATGTTTCTAACTCTCTATCCCTCTCTCTTCCTCTCTGTAAAAAATCAATAAAAAATATATCTTTAAAAAGATTTCATAAGGTAGACAAAACAGTCTGGCAAAGAAGTACTTCTGGACTCTCTTTGGTTCCATTCTCAATGCCTTCACACTGATTTGGGTCTTTAACTCCTAAACCTAGATCACATGCTCATTGGGCAGATTTTTTGCATTCCTGGGTGTGGGTGCATGCTTGTTTGCTTGTTGGTTGGAGGATCAATTGAATAAATGACCTAATTATAAGCAATGAGAGCAGGACCTAAGAATAAGTCATTTCCATTTCCACTTTGATCAGGGTGGGTGAGGAAGTCAGCCTTCTTAACTTCTGGTCTTTGGGAAATCCCCAAGGGTCTCTGATGATTCATCATTCACTCCTTCTGGCCAGCCCCGGTCAAGGTAGACAATGACCCTCCAATCTCTGTGACCTGACGAATGCCACATCCCAAGGCAGGACACTATAGCTGAGAAATTTTGCTTTGACTGTCCCTGTGCTAAGGACCCCAGCATCCTGCCAAGTGTGGAATCAAGTTTGGTTTTGAAAAGAGCACAGAGAACGACATAATTTAAAAATCAAAGAAATTCATTTTAGTAGTAAAAGGTTAACAGCCTTTAGGAGGAACAATTTTTAATCACCCTCGTCTAGACTCTATCACTGGAATCACCAGCCGCCGAGTGAAATATGGCCCAACTGCCGCCACCAAACAGCTCCTAAAGACTGTTGTATTTAATCATGTCTGTGCACCACTTATGGATTTTCATTATGATTCCTGATGCTGTTGCGCTGGGTAAAATATTAATATCCATAGTAATGATGCATGAAGCTTGGAGTGTAATTTCTTCACTCTTCTTGTCTGATATTAAATTGTTACCACTTTATCATTTGTGTAGAACTGCACGTTTCAATTAATCTTTCCATATCAGCAGCCCTGATTAATATAGATCATGATTCATAAGCTTATCGTCACTATAGTTTTAACAGATCATTTATAAAGATCTTAAATTTCAGGGTCTGGGAGGTGCAGCTGCTGTGTCCAATGTGCCTCTTTATTCTCTGTTCCAACAGTGCTGCTAAACACTGGCTGTCACCTCCTGTTGAATAATTAATTTCAGGAAACCAAATTTGCCCAAGGAAAAAAAAAATATATATATACACAGAATGAGGGGACCGGCGATTGGCCGGGCACTGGGCAATGTTTATTCGCCTTTCCAAGCCTAGCCCGGATGTCACCTGCTCTTCAATGGCCAGAACCGCTGCTCTGGGGGATTAACCACAGGTGTGTGGGGGCTACGGTGGGCAGTCTCAGCCAGCACGGCCATCCCAGGGCAGTTGTTGAGGTTTGATGGAGCGCTGGATAACATCCCAGGCAGCTGCTGTTGCTCACATGAATCTACAGACCTCATCAGGCCTGGCATGGTGCCTGGAGCCTTGCGCTCATCCTGGAATACACGGTCTGAGCCATAGGATAGGATGGGGCGAGCTGGAGAGTTAGTGAGAGGATTTTAGACACAGTGGCAAACATCCTAATCACTCAGGGATTGGATTCTTTTATTAGAAGAGTCTACTGAGCTCTAGAGAGGGTTCTATGACCCATTATTGGGAGCCTGGGGGATCCACTGCAGGGACCTCCCCATTGCCCTGCCTCTCAACCAACCTGAGGCTGGAGCAGCTCCATACAGACCTTCAGAGAACAGCCTCCTTGTTTGATCAGACCACAGGAGGACAGGAGATAAAGTGGAGCTCACTGACTTTCTCGAGTCTACATCTAAAGCTAATGGCTCAAACTTCTCAAAGGCTGCATGGAGACAGGAGAAAGACTGGAATGTTTTGGTGTGTGAATGTTTTTTTTGTTTTTTTGTTTTTTAAGTATTCTGCTAACTGGTCTGGTAACAACCAAAATGGTAACATTTTGTTGACCAAAAGTCTAAATATTGTTTCCGTGATCAAATTAAGTGTTATTTAAAAACTCGTTCTCAGTAAATGTGTGCTGTTTGGTTTGATTAAGTTTGCGCAGCTTCGGTTATACAGCTCTGTGTAAGGTGTTGTCCTGGGCCCTGGGGCTTGGGCCAGTGTCTCAGTTTGGGCATCTCTTGAAGCAGACTCTGAGACAAGAACTCAAGAAACAAGTGGAAGATGATTTTAGGAAACATTAAGGGAGTAAAGAAGTGGGCAGAGAAGGGGAGGCTGCCAGTAGAGGCTGCATTATCCAGTAAGTTACCACTGTGAGCGAGACTGTGCCTCAGATATCTTAGGGGCGGGGTGAAGAAGCCGAGTCGTTTATTCACCAAGTTCCCATCTGTTCGAGGAAGGGCTAATTTCTGGGGTATTGACTCTCCCACGCTCACTCCTGACATCCCCAGAGCCCAAAACAAATGCTCTCGGGTGGAAAGTGCTTGGTATTCACAGTGAGCATGCTTGACACGTAGAGATGAGAGCCAAGAGAAAATGAGCAAAGCCAACAGCATTTTCTGCAACCACCCTCTCATCCCATGCATTTGTTCACTCACTAATTCAAAAAGTGTTCAGGAATGTCTTATGTAACACTCTCCTCCCGATAGGAGATAGCGGTTACTGAAAAAGTCCACTAAAGCTGTAAGGCTTTTCAAAATAAAAACCTGCATAAACATACCTTGCATGCTTAATTTTAACTAAAACACACAAACGTACATTTATTCGCCAGTATTCTGATGTAGGGGAAAGGCCTTTTCTTTTAATGTCCATGCACTGATGGAGGCCTGCCTTCCCTGTCTTGCACAAACCACCTCTGTAGAAATGCATCTCCCCCAACTGCCAGTTTCAGTCTCTATGAAGTACAGCAAGAACTTAAAGTCATTTATGAAGCAATCAAAGCGCACCAACGTTCTAGATGTTTATGATTTCCCCCTCAATCTCTTCCAAAGTGGTTTTTCTCACGTCTAAATCAACAGCTATTTTTTAGTGACTCATCTTTATTGAGTCCCAAGCATTTAATTCAATGTTCAAAGGAGCAACAATTCTTCTCCTTTCACAATTATCATCAGTTTATATAACATTTAATTCAATTTCATGGTTACACTAGTAAGCACAACTGTCACACACAGATTTATGAATGAAGACAATTAACAATGGGTAAGAACAGTTTGACAAGTGGAGGCCCAAACTCACTGGGCCCCCTGTTGGTGAGCGCTATTACTGCGTGCCAGGTAATACGTGATTAACTCATTTGATCTTCCTAAGAGCCTGAGAGGTTGTTGTTATACCCACTTTCCAGAAGGTTCCAAGGCACACTTGCTCAGGGTTACATGGCCAGTAAGTGGCAGATCTCAATTTCTAGCCAAAGGAGTCTGATCTCAGAGCCCAAGCTCTTAACCATAATAATACAATGTCATATTGCCCTGTCTAGAGATTGGCCTTTAGTGGGGCAACCATAATTTGTTTTCCACACTGCAATACTTTTGAAAGTGAGAGGGTCCACTATTGATAGTGCCACCTAAACCCCAGATGTTAAACAGCCCAATCCTGAGCGAACCAGGACACCTGGCTATTAGCCATGAGTGTTAATTGTGTCATGGGCACTGGCCAAATAAATGTGAGTGTTGGGGATGGGTGTGGGAACACCAATGAAGAAAAATTATGGAGCTGGGGTGGGAGGGACACAGAGGAGAGGGCCTCATGCAGCTTATAGATCAAGTGGAAATAAAGCATGTGGACCTTAGTTGTATTATAAGGTATCGCAAATGTATAGAATATAAGAGTGTCAAGATACATGTGAATTAAAAAAGTATTATGAGAGGAGTCTTTATAGAGCATGTGGCATTTCAGGTAGCCATTGAATATAGGTAGAGTTTGGAGTTGAGAGGGACATGCTGGGTGGAGGGGTGAAAAGCAGAGCAAGAAGCCAAGGGTGTTAATGAATGTTAAAGGATGGGAAGTGATTCTGTTTGCCTGCTGGAGTGATTGATCACAGGGGGCCAGGTCACAAGCCAACATTAGGATTTATGTGGTACTGAGTAGTGAACTGGGGTATGTGTTTGAACTGGAGGATAACACCAGAGGCAGCAGAGCCTGGCCTGGTCACTCAGAATGCAGGCTCCGGGGCCAGGCTGCCTGGATTTCCTTTTCTCCCTTTTCTCCCCTTAACCCTGGGACCTGAGACAAGTCACACCCCAGGGTCTCAGTTGTCACATTGGTAACATGAACATAATAATAGCACCTACCTCCTAGAGTCGTGCTGATTAAATTAATTTATACAACTGTGAAGAGCTTAGAAAGGTACGCAGAGTGAGGACTTTAGAAGTATTAGCTATTATTAGTATGATTGAAGTTGAGCTTTAGACAGTTTAAGCTGGTGGTAAAGAGGAAGTGGCTAGCAAAAGGAAGAGAGAGAAGGGATGAGAGTCTGAACAGGTGAGGAAAATAATAGAGACAGAACCTGTGTTGCTCACAACCATAGGGGGATTTTGAACCTTCTCCTTCCTACAACCATTCCACTCACCCAGCCTCCCGGGCAGCCCTCATACATGATGTTTCTTCACCCAACAGGGCACTGGGCCTCCCTGCTGCCCATTTATGCCCTCACCACTCCTGTAGCTAATGCTGACAAAGCACTTCTTCCAGGAAGACCCTTCCTAGCCAGAGTCCCCCATCAGAATTACACACTGCATCAAGTTCAACCTTGTATTGCATTTCACAATTCACAATACCTTTTTCTATTGAATGTCGACCTTGTCCTATTCATTGCATGTCTCAGTGCTTAGTGCAGTGCCTGGAAGGGAGGGGCTGGTCTGAGAATGTTTGTGAATGAAGGAACAAATGAACTAAATGAATGTGTGTTATCTTCTTCTTCCTCCACACTTTTCTCTTTGTCAAACAAAAGGAACTAGTCAAAAGACTTAGAAAAAATTTGATACATGCCGAAACCAGTTTGGCTCAGTGGATAGAGCGTCCGTCTGTGGACTGAAAGGTCCCAGATTCAATTCCGGTCAAGGGCATGTACATTGGTTGGGGACACATCCCCAATAGGGGGTGTGCAAGAGGCAGCTGGTCGATGTTTCTCTCTCATTGATGTTTCTAACTCTCTATCCCTCTCTCCCTTCCTCTCTGTAAAAAATCAATAAAATATTTTTTTTTAAAAAGAAAGAGTCTGATACATAGCAACTATTCAATAAATGATGGCTAGAATAGTATTATTTAATTCTCCTATACAAGTTCTCACAGTCCACCTTGCTTGGGGACTGGGGGAGGGGGTGTTTGGAGAAATGGGGAGCAACCTGGGGATAGGCTCTGTGTCCTCTTCCCAAGTGAGCCCCCTGCTCATTCCAGAGAAGGTATCTGATTCATACCCATTCAATGGCATTGACTGAGATTTTAAATTCATCTGATGTGGGTTCAGTGGAAGTGAATAGATTTGCTGGTAATTTATGGCCCCTTGCCATCCTGTCTCTGCACAGAACCTTTTACTTCTCAATCAGATACTCACACCTGTAGCTCTGGCCTCACAGTGGGACCAGATGGACCCCAGAATTGTGCCATTTCTTTTTTGACCTGAGGATCAAATACCTGGACACACTGCTTTGGGACAGCCTTCATGGGACTGTGGAGCTAGGGTAGTAGTGTATGATTTGGGTTTGGGGAGAGTGAGGACTCTAGCCACCTTCTCTAGGCCTCAGCTTCTTCTCTGTGTGACAAGAATGGACTAGGTCCTCTCTCTGTTCTTCTTCTTGCTTTGCAAGTGCATTGAAAACTAGAATTTTTTCTTCATCCTATTTCAGTTTCTTTTGAGTAAATTAAATATTTGTCTGAGATTTAATCACACTATTGTTTGCTTAACACATTATTTTTTTTTTCATGGACCTTAACCCAGACTGACACATCAGATACCATAAAATCCACCGCTCTGTACTATGAAATGCAAATCACTATTGATGTTCAAAGCAGTGTTCCAGGATGCTCGCCCTTATCCTAAATCTGGCCTCTCGGTGATCATATCTCTGTCCAACACTGAATATTACCTGACTCCACGTTTATATTTGGTCTCTCTCTTACGGATTAAAGGTAAAATGTTAGCTAAGTTGTGACATTATGGGCAGAGTCCTGGGGTCACTGAAATCCTGCCCTGCCTCCCACCCTTGCCACAGGGACAAAGCAGGAATTATAGTAGCTCCTTGTTAATAACTAAGTCAGCAGTAGTACAGCTAAATGCCCGTCTCCTTTGTGAAGCTTAGCTGAAGAAAGCAGCTTTTTGACTGAAGAAATGGAGACAGAGGCACCAGGCACTAAGGTGGACCTTGAATCCCCTACCCAGCCTACAGTTTAGATTCAAAGGGTAGGCCGGCTGTCATGGCTCAAGTGGTTGAGCATCGACCTGTGAACCCGGAGGTCACGTTTCAATTCCAGGTCAGCGTACATGCCTGGGTTGTGGGCTTTAATCCCCAAGACAGGGGCCATGCAGGAAGCAGCCAATCATTGATTCTCATCATTGATGTCTCTGTCTCTGTCTCTCTCTTTCTCTCTCTCTCTCTTCCTCTCTTATATATATATAAAACCATTAAGAGCAGAGTCACAGAGATGGCTATCTTACCCAAGGAGGCCCTGCTTCCATCTGAGCAAAAGCTGGGCATAGGTGCTGCCCTCTGAAGCACAGTAATCCCACAGGAAACTGGGCCCAATCCCATAGACACGCCTATCTGACCTATCAGGTTGGCAGTTTCTTCTCTATTATGGGGAAGCTCGTAAAAACAGTGAGCCTAGGGGCAGAAAGTGGAAGGGGATTGAGAGTTTCCTCTGCCCACATTTCCCTAAGGAAGTGTTTGGGTTTGAGTGTCCGGTTTCTCTAATGAAGTTTAGCTGGCTCTTGCCTCAGACTCTCAGAGCCTCCTATGAGAGCTTCCTTCCACTTCCCACTAGCCCCTTGGTTGGTATCTTGGCTGGGTCAACCCTAAGCACTAAGGTTGTTTCAGCTCTTCATTTACCATTTTCAAGATATATAAGATAAAACTGAATATTCCTTGGTGAGAGAAAAGAATTACATGTGACTTTGGAAAAAATTAACCATGAGTAAAATAATAAAATGTGTGTGTGTGTGTGTGTGTGTGTGTGTGTGTAAACAAAGAGAATATTTATTTTTTAAAAATTAGAGTATCACCTGACACAAATAAGACCACTACAGCAACCATGAAAGTTTCATGACTGAGAGAACAATTCTCATTTGTTTTCAATGCCCCCGGATAAATCAGAGCCAATTTATCTACATTCCAGGCAGGTCTGAATTTCTTCAACCTCTCTCCTCCTACCTAAAAGGTACCCAACCTCAAGCCCATCAAACTCCAGACCATTTGGGTCTTTTAGAGTTATTATTTTAGTACTTTATGTCTTTATTGCTCCTTTGATAGAGAAATTGAAAAAAAAAGAAAAAGATATGAAGGAGAACAACAAAAAGCTATAATTATGAAGATTCAATTTAATTTTAAAGCTTGTGGACAGAAAAGAAGAAGCCAGAAAAGAAGGAACCAAATTAATTTAGCAGGGAAGCATTGCATGAAATATTGTTGAAGTTTAATAACCATGCAAAGACAGATGATATGTGTGGAAAAATTAGTTGTAGGACCTCATAATAGTCTATTAATATTTCCTACAGGCGCAAAACCTTTTCCTGAATAATTGTGACAAAGTAATCTTTTGAAAGAGAGTTGAAAAAAGGGATCTTCAAAAGGAGACAGTGATGATGAAGGCGCTAGAAGGAAAAGGAGACTCTATGTCAGCCAGGGAATCTGAAGGTGTGTTTGAGATAACTCACTGTGGCCAGATAAGAGAGAGAAAGCTCCCAGATGATCAGAAGCCATGAGGGGGGCATAAGCACATAGCACATCTGCTCTGTAAAGAGCTGTGAAAACAAGTGGCATGGTTTTTAGACACATTTGTCTTGTTTCATAATTTTTAATGAAAATTACTTAGTATTCCTGCCCAAGAGGTCAACATTATTCAGTTCTCAAATATGCAGATGAAAAAAAAACAAACAACTGAGATGTACAACAATACTGTGTGACTGGTTCCAGGGTCCCCCAGGTAAGGGCAGGGATTGGGACAAAGGGAAGGCCCTGTCTCAGGCAGGGGGATGGGCCTGCCTGCCTTCCCTGGGCCTAGAGACATGGAATGGCTTCTACTGGCTTTGTCTGCCATGGAGAGGCCCAATCCTGCATCTGACTTTATAAGTCTGAGCTCCAGACCAGTGTGTTCTGGAAAGTTCCTCACCTGTGAAAGGATTGGTTAGGGTTGCTCCCATTCCCTTTCTGCAGATGTCTCTCCTGAGCTTCACCGACTTGCAGAAGTGGCTTCTATTGCTGGGATCTGGGTCCCTGTTGTTAAAATTGTCTCTGACGAGGGGAATGGCTCAGGGTGAAAGGCCCTATTCCTGCCTCCCTGAGCCTGGTTCTTCCCTAGCCAGGCTCTCTGCTGCATAGGTACTGATGACTTGGGTTATCTTGTGTAGGATATGACAGACTCAGATCATGAAAGATCTGTAGGATTTCCATGGCCAACTGAGAACTCACTGCTTCCAGAGTAAGATAACCATGGAGCACCCAGGACATGAACATATGAGATGAAATAGTCAAAAATCTGGAAAAATTTTGAGAGGCATAATGAATGGGGTAGGATTCAATTACGTTATAACTCCAGTCTTTTAGATGAGCACCTTCTAGATCCTTTTAGGGAGAAAAACTTTTTGTCCAGGTCTCCGCTAAGGGGGTAAGTTAATGTTCTATTTTAGTTTAGACATACTGAAGTATGCACACGTGGCTGGGACAATGGCACACATATTCGCACGTTCTCCAGGCGTCACTGTGGTCACTGTTCATAAAGTGTTGGACTGTGGGAGATGATTTGCAGAAGATGGATGTGTTCGATGTGAACATAGCCAGAAAAAAATAGTTCATCATTGCCTTAGTTTCCTAGAGCTTCCCTGACAAATTACCACAAACTGGGTAATTTAAAACAAAAGTTTATTTTTCTCACAGTTCTGGAGGCCTTAAGTCCAACCTCAAGGTGTTGGCAAGCTCACGCTCTCTCTGAAGGATCCGGGGGAGGATCCTTTCTTGCCTCTCCCAGCTTCCGGGGCTCCTGCCATTCCTTGGCTTGTGGCAGCCTAACTCCCACTGCTGCCCCTGCGTTCACATGGACTACTCTTCTCTGTGTGCCTCTCTTCGCCTAAAGACACCGTCCATAATAATAACTGTTGCTGAGACATGGCTCCAAATTTGCATTTTTTATGTAGCACATGGGCTATGTTTTTCAGGAACGTTCTTAGAGTTCTAAGGTTTAATGGTTAGTCAATGATAAAATCTTTGTCTTATACATTCACAAATGAATTATGGCAGCCTAAGCCCCCTCTAGTTACCCATTTCCCTCACCTCTGGTAATCACTAGAGGAGATGATACATACTGGACACTGACTTAAGGAGTCCTCTGTCTGGCTGGTGAGAGTAGAGAATGTGGTAGTCCTGTGTTAAGTGCCTGGAAGAGACTGGACATGACCCTCCATGGTTTGGTCTGCCCAAAATACAATTTTCCTGCTTCTGGGAAATACTTTTCTACTCTAAATTATGGTTTTAAGGAGAGGAGATGTCATTACAGATTCCACCTTTGAGCCAATTAATTCCATTGCATAATAAAACATATCAAAATGCTGTGGCTTAGAGCAACAACCATTTATGTAGTTAATGAGTTTGTGGATTGACACCTTGGTCTGGGTACAGCATCACCTCTGCTGCATTCTGTTGACACCAAAAGCCAGCCCAGATTTGTGGAATGGGGAGACAGAACCCGCCTCTTGATGGAAAGAGCCATAAAGCCACAGTGTGGAGTGAAAGATCATGGCCATTTCCACAATCAACCACAGCCACCTCGGCCAAGATGTGGGTATAGGCCTAGCCTGGACCAATCCCAGGACCTTCCTCCCCAACTCCAAGTCTTATTTTCTTGGCCCAAGGATGGTCATCTGATAACTGCCGGATTAATCCATTGTCTTGTCCAGGACTTTTGCCTTTGCAGTCAGAGCCCAAATATCATTTTATCTTTCAATAAAAAATATGAGATTAGAGCCATTAAGAATTTCCCCTTCCTATAAGTTCACCTTTGGTGTGGAAGAATCTTTCCATCAGGTAGAGGGAAAGGATTCAACATTCCCACAGAAGCAGAGGCAAAAAAAAAGGAGTCCTAAGGATGTACAATCTTTTGGTTGGATTCCTTGAAACCCAGATGTAGCCTGCCTTTTACATGATAACCAAGCCTTCTAATCAGTTGTCTTTCTGATCCATACTAGGTTAGGTCGCCTATAACTAAGAGTATTCTGCCAACAAGAGGCACCATGTATAAATGAGGGAGAGCAAGGATAGCCACGTGGAAAAGGAGGAGAGTGAGCCAGGGAGATACAGAATTGGGACACGCCAGAGATTGTAGGAAGAAAACTTCAAGACGAGGAAGAACAATAGCAAATAAGTAGAGAGTAGCAAGTAAGACAAGTAAATGATTACCATATCAGAAGCATGTGAACTACTTGGCTGAAGCCTAAGTTTTAGAGAAGAAAAAAGGTAAGACTGGAAAACTAATTGGATCACATTTTTGAGGGTCTTATTACTATATTAAGAAACGTGAACTTTTTTTTAGAGGGTTGGATATTTTGAGCACATGAACATTTTTTTAGAGGGTTGGATATTTTGAGCAGGGAATGTCATAGTCAAAGAAGAGTTTGGGGAAGAGCAATCTGGTTAGAGTGCTATGATAAATTTGAAAGGCCAGATGGTGAACTGGGAGCTAAAGCCTGGGACAAAGAGGCCTTAAACTAGGACTAAAGAAAGGGATGAGGACGGAACAAGTTCCTGCAAGAGGGAAAGGCCAGGACTTGAAAACCAGCAGAATATATTGACCCTGGATGAAGAGATGGATGAACAGCAGGAGAAGCTTGCTCAGGGCCAGAAAGCCACATGTTTACTTGGCAACAGCGGAAATTAATGATGGCAGAAGAATTTACATGAGATGTTCAATAAGAGCTTGGGAAAGAGGTTGGGGTAAGAGATAGGTATTTGGAAGTTATCTGTCCAGTCAGTCAGTTACCAAACATCAGTGAGGACCTTCTATGTATTTCACTGTAGAGGGTGCCAGAAACACCATGATGGACATAAATGTGTCAAGACTTGAATTCTAATGAGGACTGTTGAAGCACTGGGAGCGAAAGAGGTCAGGGACACTGTCCCTTCTATCTCATAAATATGGCATGGCATATGGGAAGGAGGGCCTTTTTATTTCTACATAAATTATTGAGAAAGAGAAGTAGGGCAGAGACCCTAGGCCCCTGTCCACAAACCTGGGCCCTTTCCAATAGTAAATGCCCTCTCTCCTGACCTGCATCTCCCTTTCCTTTTGCTTGCGCCTTGCAGTTAATTTGTGGCTGCTGTTTCCCATACAATCAGAGGGAATTCAACATGGATACAGGGTGTCCCCCAAATGTATACATATCCCTTGAATAATTATAAAGGCAGTGTTTATCAAAGTACATTTCATTTTCAAAATTGAGCTATCAGCTTGCTAAAGTGTGTATACGTTTTTTGGGGACACCCTGTGCTTTTCAACTCAGGACCCTTCTTCAATTCACTATCAGAAGACAGTTACAAAAGTCTTCCATACCTCCAACCAGGACGGTAGCAGCAGCAGTGTAAAGGAGATCCTTTGGCGGGAGTGGAAGATCGTAACTCACTAAGATTTAGCACCGGGCACTGTCTCTTAATAAGATTTATGTCAGCACTCCTTCCTCGGGGACGGAGATTCCTAGACCCACTGGATGCCAACCGGGAGACGTCTGCATGGGAGAGCCCGGATGGCGGGCAAAAAGCCACAGACAGAAATGGTGTTCTTGGCTCTCGTGCCCCTTTTGCCTTGCGTGTTTTCATCTTTATAGAACGGCCCCTTCCCTGTCTTCCCAATTTCCCATTTTCTTTTCCCCTTTCTTTAAATGCAGTCTAATCCCAAGTATGAACTGATGTAGCTTGTGTGTTCAGGGTGGGGGGGAAAATCTCTCTCTTTTTCTGCCTTTCTTTCTTTTTTTTTTTTTCCTTCTTCTTCCCCTGGCCCAGTTCATTATTTTTCTTTCTTGTCACTCAGTGTGATAGGTTGAACAGAAGTGCACAGATGAGCACTGAAAACGGTGTCACAAGGCCTTAATCTAGTCTTTAATGCCTGACTTCAGAGATGTCATTTATCTTCTAACTGCAGCAGGCATCCACCAACTTTATCTCTAATAATATATTGATGGATTAAAAGGGTCGGGCAGGAGACCAGGCTGGAAAAATTGCTTATTGACATCAAAATACAGTGCCCTCAACCTGATAAACATGGAGGGCTCGTGTATCTCCCAGAATAGTTGGCGTAGCTATAATTTTTTTTTCCCTAACACGTTTCTCCAGGTTCATGGGGTGGTCCGGTATAACATAAACAAATACGAAACATTATTGCTGGGCTGACATGGCCGGGGAACACACAAGATATTTTAGGAACACCTTTTTAATGCCAGATTTATAAATACGCCTCCCTTATTTATGACACGCGGTAGCATATTCCGTGACAACTTGAAACAGGCCCCTATAGTTCTTGGCAGCATTCAAATATTCTTCACGCAGTTTGCCGGAGCAAAAAGCTCCCGCTAGCACCTGATTATGCTTTTGGACGGCCCGTAACGCGAGGCTATTTCAGCAGAGAGATGAGGCCGGTAATCTCGGAATGTAAATGAAGAGAGCCTTTGCGAAGGGTTCCTTTGTTTATTGTTCTCTTCATTTCATTGTTTGGTTGGCAGCGGCATGTTTCAAATCACAGCCCCCTTTTCCCCACATACACACTGTCTCCACAAGTCAGTCTTAAAATTAACCAAAAAAATAATTCTAGCCTTTTAATTCCTGCTTAGTGGGTAGTTCCTAAAATTGACTCTTTTCAAAATTACCTGTTGTGGGACTGAATCCTGTCTTTGTTGCTGTTGTTGTTGTTGTTGTTGATCCTAGAAATCAGTTTGCATGGGAAGATACTCTCCGGAGAAACTACTGTCTTTTCATTTTTATCAGCAGCAATGTTGTTGACGTCCACCTGATTTTCAAATGGAAGTGACTTCTTTAGCTCAACTTTCTTTGTTTGGAAAGCAAGCTCTGAAAATGCCTTCTCAGCACTATTAAGAGGAGGGAGGTGACCTCATTTTAGTGTTTTCTTTTTTATTACTTCATAATATTTTTTTTTCCTGAGTACAAAGGGAATGTCATAAAGGTTGCCTGGAAGACTTGCTTTTAAAGAGATTTGCAAAAAAGGACCTATTGTTCCAGCATTCTGTACATGGTGTAGGAAATGTTCTCACTTTGTGCTCTTGCTGGCGATAAGGGGCGCCTTATTCAGGTCCGCCTGAGCCAGGGTTTGGGACATCCCTGCCCAGAGCTCAGAAGTGCCCAGAGAGGAAATTCTCCTGGGACAGGTTCCTGAATGTGCAGGCATCCCCAGGGCCCTAACCTGTCCTCTTGCTGCAGCTGTACCAGGTACGAACCTCTCTTACAGCTATTTTTCATCTGGAAAATGGAGACATAATAATTGCATTGATTTCAGTTGTATTAAATGTGTTCGTACATAGAAAGCGGTTATAATTGTGTCTAATAGATGGTAAATGCTCGGTCAATCTCACCTGTTACTATTACTGTCAACTCATCCCAAAGGGAGGATGGCTGGAGGTGTGGCCAGGAAAGGAGGGTGCCCACTAAGAGAAAACATGTCAGAAGGGGTAGAAAAGGAAACTCCCGAGGCCAAGGAGGAGGCCAAAATAAAACAACACGAAAGGTGATAAAATCCTAACAGTGGCTCTAACTATAGGGTGGCAAAACTTCGGTCAACAAAAAGAAGAGGAGCACTAATATGTGCATTTTTAAAACCAGGCATCAGTGTCACTTGTCCCCTTATTATTAGAATTTCCAGCCAAACTGGGAGGTAGGTGGAGGGGAGGGGTGTTGTTACATAAATCCCTGCTACTAAAGCGAGGGTCTTTAAATGGACAGATTCTGGAACGGGTCGAGAAGAAAAAGCCAAATTTGGAAAGTAGAATAGAGCCCGTCCCACAATGACCTGTCCATTCTCTGCGAGTGCTCTGGCATAGACCCTGTGTCTCAGAAATGCCTCCTGTATTGACAGAGCTGCAATTAGCACGGGTAGGTTGGCTACATGGACGGAATTCAAAATGCAGAATATAAAAGCTAAGAATCTAAAACTAATCACTTCCAGGCTCCTCTACACAGAAACATTCAAAGGGAGATTAAGGATCAATGTGACTACAGTACAAAAGCTGAATTTGGAGTAAAAATAATAGACACAATTTACAGGCCACCGACCACATACCAGGATCGAGTCCAGGTCTGTCTTCACTCCAAATCCATGCTCTAAGTTTCAACATTTCCATTCTGAACCACACTCAGACTCTGACAGCAGGAAGCGAGGGGAAGACAGTAAGAGCTCCAAGGCTCTGAGCTGGTGGGTTTTCCCAGCCAGGGAGGGAGGAAACTCAAAGTTTCATGTGCCTATTATTTGCCTTCCTCATATATCTCCACTCAGGAAGACAAACCTGGTCAGGTGGTCTCCAGCCTTAAAAACTCTAATCTAGATATTTAGTCTTTCCTCCTCTGTCTTCCATAGAGAAATCATCATTCTTAGTGCTGTCATCCAATGGGGTCAGCCTAAGTTAAGACAATAAAAGGGGGTCCATGAACGAGAACCCATGTTAAAATAGGAAATCCATGGGGACGACTCTCTGTCTACACAGAAGACAACCTTCTTGCAACTTCTGTTTACATTTCTATTTTCAGTACGTATAAAGTTCAGCAATCACACCTTTATCCAACAATTTTACTTGCAGACTTTATCTCAGGTCAGTGAGATTTTAAAAAAGCAAAGAGAAGAGAAAAATAGATCAAGTTTATTCTTTTTTAAAAAAATATATTTTTATTGATATTTTACAGAGAGGAAGGGAGAGAGATAGTGAGAAATGTCAATGAGAGAGAAACATCAACCAGCTGCCTCTTGCACACCCCCCACCGGGGATGTGCCTGCAACCAATGTACATGCCCTTGGCCGGAATCGAACCCGGGACCCCTCAGTCCACAGACCGATGCTCTACCACTGAGCCAAACTGACCTCAGCAGATCAAGTTTATTCTAATGCAGGTTTTGTTCTCCTGGGCCAAAGGGAAGTCAACTATGTGAGCTTATAGGCCAGGTTCCAAGTGTTTCTGTGCATTAACGTTCACATGAATCCTCACCCCAACTCAGCAAGGTAGTGTTATTATTAAACACACACACACACACACACACACACACACACACACACACACACACAATACTCTAAAGCTATAAAAGGGTGAGTGACTTGCCCAAGGTCACATAAGTAAACATCAATGTCAAGATTCAAACCCGAGCCTCTCTGATTGTCAAGTCAAACACTCCCAACCACTTGTTGTGCCCATAGTGCTTCTGGGGCTGATGATGCGTATCTGTGATTTGGGATGTAATAAGACCACGGGAGAGGAGAGCACCTATCCCTTCCTAACAAGCTCTGTGCATAGAAAGAATCATAAGGAATATGGGGGTGTTATGAACACTCAAGGGTACCTTTTGGCTTCACCCATGACCTCCTCTTAAAATTTAGTTCTCATTAGCAGGATTTTTTATTAAATATAACATATTTCTTTTAAATTCACCTATGCTTCCCAGGGGCCCCGGATGATGCTAGAATTTTACTTTTTTTTTTTTTTTAAGAATTTTACTTTGATATCCAATAGACCTGTCACCATTTTCAGATGCTTTCCAAGGACTCAGCTCTCCCTGTAACTAGAGGTGCTGCTTTCTTTTGCGTGTTCAGCAGTGTCACTGATGATAGCTCAATTATCAGAGGGTATAAATCACTCTGGAAAAATCGATCCCTTCCTACCTGATTGCACGAGGGGCCCCTTCATTGGAGCGCAAAGTGCATGTGAGAGCTGGTGACGGGGAGCATTGGGAGAGAGAGGCTGCAGCTGCAAAGGGGGGCTCAAGTCAGGAGGGCAGAAGGAGAGGGTGGTGCCTGGGCCCCTGGAACCAGAGGAGGAAGCCAGCAATAAGTGCTATCGTGTTTCCCCGAAAATAAGACATCCTCTGAAAATAAGACCTACTCATGGAAACATAATACATCCCCTGAAAATAAGACCTAGCGCATCTTTGGGAACAAAATTTAATATAAGACATTGTCTTATTTTCGGGGAAACTAGGGTAGATGGGCTAAAGCAGGCTCCTTTTAGTGCGAAATATGAAACCTCACATCAAATACCAGGGAGCTGTATGTCCACTATAGCCCAAAGCAGTTAAAAGGCCAGTGTTGAGATTAATAGGGCAAACAAAAGGGAGAAAAAGTACTGAAGACCAGCAAACAGCAACAAAGATTATTCACCTGCAAAAAAAAAAAAAAAGGAGGGGGGGGAGAGACAAACAAAAAAAAAATTAAAGAAGGAAAGGGACCTAGCCTAATGCAGTAACATTAAAGCTAGTGGTCAAAGAATCAAATGATTCTGGAGAGGAACAGAAAGGCAAAGCCCAGCTGGACCCCCCCATGCGTTCCCTCAGAACACTCTCTGGGGTCTGTAGTCCCTGTTGAAGAGCAGCAGCTGTTAGTGACTCAAGTCTTCCAACACCCATCTTAGCTTCAGTCCTGGGAGGTCCATCCCACCACCTCTTGCCACTACAATCTCCGCACCCAGTAGTGGCCTTCCCTCCCAGGTGGCATCTGGCAAAATGTTCATTCAAGACTACGTTCTACAGGTGAATTTGAACTCCCAGGAGCCCCCGTGCTGCTCTACCCTGTAATCTTTCTCAGGTTCTCTTCGCTTGCCTCTCGGGCAGAAGGCACATCAAGTCTGCTACATAACTGGGGAGTGAGGGGGCCACTGTTGCTTGTTGCTTCCCCCACCACCTAGTCTTGGGGGGCGGGAGAGTACACTCCACTAGACTTGTGATTCATGGTTCTCATGATTTCCTTCTCTCCTTCCCGTTCTGATTATATGGGTAAGCGCTTGGGTATGTCTGGAGATAGCAGAATCGGTTAGACTGTCTTTAATAAGCCCCAGTTGCTGGAGTTCTTGTTAGAATATAAGATATTTGATGCCTCCATTTCCTCACTTTTTATCCTTAAAAAAATTTATATATATATATATATATATATATATATATATATATATATATATATATATAATTGATTCTTATAGAGAAGAAGGGAGAGGGATACAGTTAGAAACCCATCGCTGAGAGAGAACCATCGATCAGCTGCTTCCTGCATGGCCCCCTACTGGAGATCGAGCCTGCAACCATTTTTTTAAAAAAAAAGAAAGAGAAATCAAGAGATATAGAATTTAAAATGAGAAAGTACAAATACACTTAATAGGAGCATGAGAAGGAAAAGGTGGTGGGGTAAAGGAGGTGGAGTGGACAAAAGAAAAAGGGCTAAGATATTTTTCCAGACTTGATGAAAGGTGTCAATGAAAATCAGAGTAATAAAAATAAAAATAGATTCAGACCAGGCACACCTTAGTGAAACTATAGAAAATCTAAAACCCAATGAATATCTTAAAGCAACCAGAAGAAAGGGCAGGTTACCTAGAAAGGAATAGCTCTGCATCTTAACAGCCAACTACTCATTAGCAACAATAGAGCCAATGGTGAGCCATTCTTAATATATTCAGACAAAATAACCATTAACTTAAAAGTCTTTGCCCAACAAAACTATCATTTAAAGTAAAAGCAAAAATATATGCTCAAACAAATAAAGAGAATTTACCATTCCTAAATCCTCTCTAAAATAATTATTAAATGATATTTCTAAATAAATACTGATAGAAATACTGGCAGAAATATATTCTATGCCACACTGACAAAAATAGTAAAAAGATGCATGAACAAGGTTCTTAATTGCAACATTATTTGGAAGAGTAAAAGGCCAGAAAAAGCCCAAATGTCTACCAATAGAAACTAGTTAAATAAACTATGGTACAATCATGTAATGGAGTACTATGCAGTCATAAAAGGGAGCGGGGAGTATTTTACTAAGCCATTAGAGAGAAATCTCAAAGATAGACTAGTATTGTTAAGTGAAATAAAAAACAAGATTAGGGAGAGTATTTATAATGATTTCTATTTAAACCAAAGGGGGGAAAAGCAAGCAGTAAAAGGTAAAAGAATTAATGAGTTTGAAAATGATAAAAAAAAGAAAGTAGTACTGAACTACAAAAGCTGATTTTTAAATTAAAAAACAAAACAAAACATCTTTTAAAATGAGATAAATTAATAGCTGACCTGATCAAGCTGAAAATTACAATTGCAGAAATAAGAAATTATGAAATGGAAGCCAAAAAAATTTCAAAGAATCTTAACACTTTAGCTTTTGAAAATGAATTAGAAAATATGGCTGGAATAAAAACCTAGCTTTTAGGAAAATATAATTTACCAAAATGTACCCAACAAGAGAAAGTCTAAACTGATCTCTGTCGAGGAAGAAATATAACTGTCAAAGTACTGTCTACCCAACCAAGGCATTTCAAATCATAGGAAAAGTGTCAAAGTCTTTTCATAATATGAGTATAATATTGATGCCAAACCTACCAATGACTTCTCACACACAAAATAAATGGCATATCAATCTCACTTATGAACAACAATATAAAAAACCTTCAGCACACTCTTAAATGGGACATGAAAAGAATAATACACAGTGAGTTTTATTCAAGGAATGCAAGGATGGGTTAATATTAAGAAATCCACTAATATAATTCTCTGTATTAATATAGTGGTACTAGAATTTTAATTCATTCTATTAATGGTTCTATGGAGGAAAATATTCATATTTCTGTAAAATTTTACTTTTGTATCTAACCGTGCTTCCTTTGCTTGAATGGAAGTTTCTTTTGGGGGGTGATTTTGAACCAACCATAAAGAGAAAGAAGCTATGGATAAAAGACAAAAAAAAACTTAACATGAATATTACTGGGCAATGTAATATTCATTTTTATATTCATTATTTTATAAAATAAAAGAACATGAGGGAGCACAGAAATAAGCCCATGCCTTTATGGTCAATATTTATAAAGGAGGCAAGAACATACAATTTATTTTAAAATAAAGAACCTCCTTTATTTTAATAAAACCAGATCACCAACTTATACCATATACGAGAATAAACTCAAAATGGACAAAAGACAAATGTAACTTGTGAGACCATAAAAAGCCAGCAGTTCTGGATTGTGAGAGGGATGTCCGACTGTCGGTTATCCCCTGAGGGGTTTCGGATTGGAGAGCGTGCAGGCCGGGCTGAGGGACATCCTCCCTCTACTCCTGCACAAATTTCATGCACCTGGCCACCAGTCATCAATACATAAACAGGAAGTGCTGGCAAGGATGTAGAGAAAAGGTCAACCCTAGTGGTGACCAATGCTAGTGGGAATATAGACTGGTGCAGCCACTGTGGAAGCTTCTTCAAAAAATTAAAAATGAAATCGCCATTTGACACAATGATCCCACTTCTGGGAATATAGCCAAAGAAACTTGAAACGTTAATTCGAAAGAATATGTGCAGCCCTATGTTCATTGCAGGGTTATTTACAATAGCCAAGATCTGGAAACAGCCCAAGTACCCATCCGTAGATGAGTGGATAAAAAAAAGCTGTGGTACACTTACCCAATGGAATACCGCTCGGCTGTAAAAAGGAAGGAAAATGTACTGTTTTCAACAGCATGGATGGATTTGGAGAGTATTATGTTAAGTGAAAGACATAATGCCATATGACCTCACTTATATGTGGAACATAATGAACAAAATTATTCAATAAATAAAATAGAAACAGACTCAGGGATGCATAGAACAGACTGATAGCTGTCAGAGAGGATTTTAGGGGTGACCTTGGTTCACAAAAATATATATATGCGTGCGTGCATACACACACACACACACACACAAAGGGTGTCCCCCCAAAAATGTATTCAGCTGATAGCTCAATCTTAAAAATTAAATGTATTTTAATGAACACTGTCTTTATAATTATTCAAAGTGTGTGTATACATGTTTTGGGGACACCCTATATATCACATAGATATAGACAACAATACAGTGATGGCCAGAGGGAAAGGGGGCTGAGGGAGGTGGAAGCGGGCAAAGGGGGGATAAATGGGACCAGAAAGAGACTTTGTTTTGGGTGATGAGCACAAGATGCCGTATGCAGGTGATGTTTCATTGGGTTGTTCACTTGAAACCTGTTTGTTTTTGTGAACCAACGTCACCCCAATAAATTCAATTAAAATAAGTAAGTTTTCAAAAGTAAATAAATAAAAGAAGGAAATGGGTATGTGTGCATGTAGCAGTGATGTAGGACTGTACCTCATGATTACGGAAAATATGTCAGTACGTGAGGGAAAGACAGGGCTGGGCTACATTGTGGGCAGTGCACCAGAGAAGAGAGATGTTCCTCTGGCCTTAGGAGAGACAGGAAGGGATAGGAAGCAAGGCCCACAAGCCCTGCTGCTGCCAGGAGGGGGCACTGGTAGTCTGGGACAGCTTGGTTGCTGCCTTTATGGAGGAGGGTGGGTGAGGGAGGGGGCAATTAAAATAACTCCAGAGAGCAAGAGGGAACAGCAGGCATTAGAATGTTAGGTATTACTGCATTTCTAAAGTCAGGGTCCAATCCCCAAACGGTATCTCCACTGGTGCCAATAATGCAAAATTACTTAAAATGCATATTGTATTTCTTTAATAATAAAACTTAACATGTGGACAAACATGTATACTACATAAGAGAGAAAAAGAGAAAGATTCCACCGGCCAAAACAAATCACAGTTTGATTTTAATTGCATCGCCTCACACGGTGCTGACAGGAGAAAGGCAGAATGCTGCTGTCAAATTATGCCAGGAACTGCCTGATTTCTGTCATAAAAGACAGATTATTTTTAAAATGTGCAATTCAATTATTCAAAGTTCAACACACCTGCTATAGTCCTCAATGAATGCTGGTTGACAATGATGATTTTCTGTGTTTGCCATTTGGAATGTGGAGCTATTTAAAATGGAACCTTGTAAAGTGGAGGATTTTTGTTTTGTGGTGATCTTTTGCTTCTTGCACTTAATTGTAATTTAAACATGGTCCCTTCTTTTTTTCCAAGCTGGGGTTATTTTGTAGGTTTTCTTTTACACTCGCTCCATTAATGATTTCAGAATATTGCACTTTTATTTATTGGCCTGAATTTGTATTTCTTATACATATTCTCAATTTAAAAGGTTGACAATGTTTCAAAACATATATCCCATATCATTTCACCAGGATTTTAGGTGAAAATCGAGGTGGGTTTAACAGCATACAATAATTGCGGATCTTCATTTATCCTATGATATGTTAATGGGTAACCAATTAAGTTGCAGGTATCTTAGGAGTCTGCAGTATTATTTATATGTGAATCTGCATGAGTCACAACATCAGCTATTCCTCACTTGCAGCATAATGTTCCCCTATGCACAGTTCTTACAGAAGTGAGGCACAACTCTGCCATTTCATACTATATGTATCTTCTAGATTTATCTCTTGTCATTCTACAATTAGGTTGCAGCAAAATTGGTTTTATATTTGCAGTGTCTAAATGATGCCCCACACTTTAACGCAACCAGAGATATAAATTATTCTGAACCAGCTAAAGACAGTCTGGCTGAGGAAAGAGAAAGATAGGATTATCTTTGAAATTCCTCACATGCTATCTCTGACCTTTCCTATGTCCACATTTTGAAGGTACTTCCTCTGATTCTTTGAAGATAAGTAGCTCCAGGAAGGGTAAGCTGATGACCTCAGGCAGATCAAAGTAATATAGAGAAAGATGTCAAATTTACTCAAAGAAGATCATAGTTAGATATTAATAATTTTCTGGGTTATATAATATTAAAATATAGTTTCATGTAGTGAGTACCTATTTGTGATGCCCACAGCATATGAGCTTTATAAGCATTATCTCCAATCCTTGCAATACTAAGAGTTAGACAATTGGCAGATTGGAAAACTGAGACTCAGAATTAAGTAATTTCCCCGAGTATCACTACAAAGGTGGAAATCCAGAAATCTCCTGTTTTAAAGCTTGGGCAGTTGGCACTCAAACCAATGTTGCATGAACATATTGAGATTGAGTGCAAAGTTTGGAAAGATGCTTTCATTTCTTCGAAAGAGCTTTGATATCCTTTATCTCCCCCATCCGCTCTCGAGGGACCACCATTAGCCTAATCTAGTTCCCTTTTACCTCAACTTACAGAAGGTGGCATTGTGACACAGCCAGGAGCATAAGAGTCTACACGAAATATAGTTTATTACTTTGGACAAAGTAGTGACCCCCTCAGAGCCTCATATGCAAAGGGTGAATAAAAAAGCATAGTGATCAGGGAGATTAAACGAAATCACATTTGTAGGTTGTGGTCCATCTTCAATAATGACTTCCAGGTCTCCATTTCTGCCATGGTTGTCTCGTTGGTTTCTTGGGCTCTAGCTCATCTTCTTCCTCTAGTCTCCACTCAACGTGCATCACCGTGCAATCAGGTTCTGTAGTGGAAAGGGCCCGTGACCAGGAGCTACCTTTACTGAGTTATGCAACATGCTATTCACTTCTTTAGTCTACCAGGTACAGAAACTTCTCTGCAGTAGATGCACTCAGAAAGCTACTCTGGGCCACTTACAGCAGCCAAGAACCCATGGAGACCAGGAATGAGATAGGCTGAGGGCAGTGACAATGAAGAAAAAGGTAGCTTCTGCTACTACTCAGAATTGTCTAGGTTGCAAGAGTCAGAAAATCCAAACCAACAGTTAGTTTGGAAAACACGAACTAATGAAGAGGGAATTTATTGACTCATTAACTAAAAGTCCAGTCTCATTAACCAGGTCAGGTCTCTGTTGGCACAGATCAATGTCTGTGAATTACTTTCAATTATATTTGAGTGCAACCAATAGTCTATTACCTAATTATCTATATATATAAAAGCCTACACAACTGTTCAACCATTTGACCAGTAGCTATGATGCACACTGACCACCAGAGGGCAGATGCTCAATGCACAGGCATGGAAACATGGTACAGACTGATGAATCTCAGAGGGAAGGGGAAGAGGAAGAGGCAGGAAGAGAATAATCAAAGATCTTATACACGCTAGTGGCCAAGTGCACAGATTTGTGCACCAGTGGGGTTCTTCAGCCTGGCCTGTAGGGATCGGGCTGAAACCAACAGTCCAATATCCCCCCAAGGGTTTCGGATTGTGAGAGGGGGCAGGACAGGCTGAGGGTGCACCCACCGGTGCATGAATCCATGCACCAGGCTTCTAGTTCTAAAATAAAGCAAATTTAATCCAAAAACGTCCTTCCTGTGATGTCATCTCTGCTCCCTAACTTCCACACCAAAAAAAGGCATCCTGAATGTTAGCTAGTGTCTACATGGAGTTCACTTGAAGAAAAATATGAGGACATATGGTTTGTTTAAGAGAGCCTTCTGCACAGCCACCTGCAGGGACACTGTAGCAGGCAGATCTGTGCAGTCCAGATACTGAAAAACATCAGACAAGAAAGAAGAGTCCTTCCTCACCAAATGTTTCAGGTCGGTAGAGCCTCAGGGTAGTGAAAATGAGCCAGCACTAATGGCCTTGCTAATCAGAAACAGTGACCTAGTTAAGATCTTAATTTTCTATTCCCTAGACTTTGCAGTATTCTATCATATTTTCATGAAGTAATAATTTCATAGAATCATATAACCATGAAAAGCTAAGGCTAAATGACCCCTCTTTTACCTAATGAAGAATCAAGATCCCAGAGAGGACTAGATATTTGACCAGGATCACACAACAAACTGAATCACTAATAAATAAATAAATCAAATTTATATCCTCGTCTCCTGGGATAAGAACACCATATTTATATATCTGCAGGATGCTTTCACAGTCATAACCCCATGTAGCATTACAACTTTAGAATAATTATACATAAATCTAGGAATATTTTAAACTAACCTGGATTTCCTAGACCAGGTAGGAAGTATAAATTTTAACCCAAAACCTATCTCAAAACTTGGAGGCTTAAAATAATTATTATTTGTTTGCTGGCAGTTATGAATACTTAAGGAGACTTTTCCCCACCTCAGTCAAAATTAACAAGTTTTCTGCTTGTCTTTCTTAAAAATGGAAAGATTTTCTTTTTCCAGTCTTCCCATTGGCCATGCTGGTGGCAAGTTGCTCCCACATAGTTCCCTATTACTTCTCTGCTTTCTATCTTTCTTAATTTTTGACCAATGCAATATTTCTTTACTTTATATTTTTTACCTTATTTTAATCTCAAGTGGGCATTTGAAAGGCTATTATACTTAATTAAAGACATTTGGATATTTTGAATTGGAAGGACTTATCAGAATTTTAAGTCTGCCCACAGACAGTATGTATTTTCACTCTTCCTGTTTTCATAGAGCAATTATAACCAGGACCTCTGTGCATACTTTGTAACTGACTGGGTCTTTCTATTGGAAGAAAAAGTGGACACAAAAAAGTCATGACTGAGTTTCTAATGCTCATCTGGATTTAGAAAGGCTTAGAACGCTGAGGCAGACTTTTGGAGAATTTTGAAGAACCCCTGAGAATGTAGAATTGGTCCATTTTATTTTATATGTGGAATCTATTTTTATTTATTGAGAGTATTATATAAATATCCCCCATTTTCTCTCTCTTGCTCCTCCTCACCCAGCTGCCACCCCACCCTAGGCCTTCACCTCACTATTGTCTGGGTCCATGGATTATGCATATCTGTGTATATATATAAAAGGCTAATATGCAAAGTGTCCCTTCGGGAGTTTGACCAGAATACTGGGAGTCCAATCACTTGCTATGACATGCACTTGCCACCAGGGGGTGGCACAAAATAAAGGAAGACCCTGGCTGGCAGCCGGAAAGCCCCTATTTGGCCCTGATTACTGGCCAGACCTAGGGACCTGTGCACAAATTTCATGCACCAGGCCTCAAGTATGTGTGTATATATATATATACATACCGTATTTGCCGGTGTATAAGATGATTTTTTGGCCCTGAAAAATATGCCTCCAAGTGGGGGGTAGTCTTATACGGCGAGTATATAACAAACTCTGTATTTTTAGTGGAAATGTTAGGGGGTCGTCTTATATGCTCAGTCGTCTTTTACGCTGGCAAATACGTATTTTTCAGGGCCAAAAAATCATCTTATACGCCGGCAAATACCGTGTGTGTGTGTGTGTGTGTGTGTGTGTGTGTGTGTATATATATATATATATATATATATATATATATATATATATACACATTCTTTGGTTAATCTCTTATTGCCCCTTCTCTCCTGTTCCAAGATATGTCAATCTGCTACATGTGTTTTTGCCTTTGGATCTATTTTGTTCATTAGATTCCACATATAAGTGAGATCATGTGATATTTGCCTTTCTCTGGCTTATTTTGCTTAGCATAATAATCTCCATACTATCTCAAAGGAAAAGAGATCTTACTTTTTTACAACTGCATAGTATTTCATTGTGTAAATGTACCACAGCTTTTTTTATCCACTTATCTACTGATGAGCACTTGGACCATTTCCAGATTTTAGCTATTATAAATAATGCTGCTATGAACATAGGGGTGCATATATTCTATCTGATTGGGGTTTTGGGATTCTTAGGATATATTTCCAAAAGTGAGATCACTGGATCAAATGGAAGTTCCATTTTTAATTAAAAAAAACAACAACAACTCCATACTGTTTTCCACAGTGGCTGTACCAGTCTGCATTCCCACCAGCAGTGTACTGGGATAAACCTTTTCTCTATATCCTCACCAGCACTTGTTGTTTGTTGATTTATTGTTGGTCACCATTCTGACAGGTGATACCTCATTCTGTTTTGTTGTTGTTGTTGTTGTTAATCCTCACTGGAGGATATTTTCCCATTGATTTTTAGAGAGAGTGGAAGGCAAGGAGGGGAGGGGAGAGGGGGTGTGGGAGAAGGAAGGGAGAGAGGGGGAGAGGGAAAAAGAGAGGGAGAGGAAAAGAAAGAGAGGGAGAGAGAGAGAGGGAGAGGAAGAGGGAAGGAGGGAGAGAGGAAGAGGGAGAAGGAGAGGGAGAGGGAGGGAGGGAGGGAGAGGGAGGGAGGGAGAGAGAGAATTGATTGATTGAGGTGAGAGAAACACATCGATGGGCTGCCTCCCGCACATGCCCAGACCAGGGTGGGGAATCAAACCTATGATTCTTCCCTGCCTGAGCCAAAACTCTAACCACTGAACTACTAGCCAGAGCTCATTGTGGTTTTAATTTGCACCTCTCTGATGATTAGTGAGGTCGAACATTTTTTTCATATATCTATTGGCCATCTGTATGTCCTCTTTGGAGAAGTATCTATTCAGGTCCTCTACCCAGTTTTCAATTGGATTGTTTGTCTTCCTCTTGTTGAATTGTATAAATTCTTTATATATTTTGGAAATTAACTCATCAGGTGTATCATTGGCAAATGTGTTCTCCCATACTGTGCATTTTGATGATGGTTTCTTTTGCTTTGTGGAAGCTTTTTAGTTCGATGTATTAGTATTCCTGTTTGTTTGGGGTTTTTTTCCCTTTGTTCCTCTTGTCCTAGGAGATGTATTGGCAAACATTCTGCAACATGAGATGTCTGAGATTTTGCTGCCTATGTTTTCATCATTTTTATGGTTTTGTGACTTACATTTAAGTCTTTTCCATTTTGAGTTTATTCTTAAGTTGGTGGTCTAGTTTCATTTTTTGCATGTACCTATCCAATTTTCCCAACACCATTTACTGAAGAGCCTATCTTTACTTCATTGTATGCTCTTGTCTCCTTTGTCAAACATTACTTACCCATGATGAGATGGATCAATTTCTGGGTTCTCTGTTTTTTCTATTACTCTTTATGCCTGTTCTTGTGCCAGTACCAGGCTGTTTTGATAACAATGGCTTTGTAGTATAATTTGAATTCTGGTATTGTGATGCCTCCAACTACTTTGTTCTTCTTTCTCAAAATTGCTGAGGCTATTCAGGTTCTTCTTTGGTTCTATATAACTTTTTGGAATATTTGTTCTAGATCTGTGAAATATGGGGATGGTATTTGTGGAAGATCACATAATTTTGTCATTCTCCTGCCTAAGGTAGAGAAAACAAGTTTTCCCACTGGAATCAAGATGTCTAAATAAAGTTTGTATCATCTGGTAGTTGTGGGTGAAAATGCCAGTATCTCACAGGGAAAGATAGGAGGGCTGTTTAAAGGCAAATATTACACTAGTAAATCAATTTATCCTTTCACTCCTTATAATGGTACCCCATATTCTGCCATATTACTAGAATTGCTAGTGTTGAGAAGGGGCTAAACCTTGTTTAAGGACAGTTCAGACTTATCCTTGCAAAGCTAAACAGGAGAAATCCATGCCTTCGTGCCCAAAGTGTCTAACAAAGAAAAAGTATACAAATCTCTCAGATTTCTTAAGCCAAAATTTTTACATAGATTTTGTAGCTATAGAAAAGGGTGTTTGGGTCTTTCTCTACTGGGCTATTTTAGCTATTTTCTGTCACACTTTGCCTCCTCCAATCTATCTCCTCTGTTCATCAGAGTGCTCCATCTGATCAAGGTCTGTTCAAGCCTCTACCTTCAGAATTTATAAGGTGATATCCACTGGCTACAAGAAAGTACAGCCCACAGTCTGCTGTTTCTGTTGAATGAAAGAGAAGTTGGGGCCAGAACATGAAGGACCATTAACAAATGCCATTCAAGGAATGTGGCTTCTGTCCTGCAGGCAATAGGAAGCCATAGAAAGTTTAAAACAAAGGAATAACACAGAGGATTTGTTGTTATCATTTCCATGCTAGCTCCACTGTTCTTAGTATAGAACGTAGAGTGGGGTAGAAAGGTGAGGTAGCAGAAGACCGGAGACTAGGAAACAAGTTTTGATAGTGAAATTAAGAGATGAGGAGGAAGAGCGGAGTAGTACATAATCTTCAAGAAATACATTTCTATTTGGTTTTGGTGGAGGTGGTGGTGGTGGTGGTGGTGGTGGTGGTGGTGGTGGTGGTGAAATTAATTATCCAGGTTAGTAATTTTGAAACTATGCAAATCCCAGCTGGTACTATAGCTGGGACGATGAAGACACATTAGCCTGGGTCTTCTCTGTGCTCTTGACTGAGGTGAGATCACCCAAGGTTGCTATCTCTATTTGAATTTCATAAGCTGTTGGGAGAGCTTGGACCACTGAGCTGAAGCTGAGTTTCCTAAGTCCCCCAACACCCAGGATTAAATCAAAAGCATTGCAGTGATCAGCTTGGCCTTCGGGCTTGTCACACTTAACAGCATTTTCTACTTCTCTGTCCTGAGAATTAGATCTTCCCCATGGAGGCAATCATATGCACTTAACACTAGTATGATAAGTTCTTTCTTATTTGGTTTTTTAAAATTAAAAGGCCCGAGTAAGGCAGCAATCCCAGATTGTGTGAGGAAACATGATAATGACTGGCCTTGTGAGCTCCGGCTCATTTCCTCCCGCCCTGACTCCCAGCACAAAGTTCTCTCTACCCCATCATGCCACAGGTGAGGTGGCGGGTGTCTCAGATCAGGACAGCTGAACAGAAGAAGCTGAAGTAAAAAGTCCTGTACAGCACTTTTTTGTTTTGTTTTCTAGCACTTAAATCCTTGCGACAATTTTATAATTGGTTTCAAATGTTAGCCTTGAAGCAATTGCAGAACACAATAAAATGTAAAACAGAATAAAGTATTTTAGCACTACCAGAAGAACCCACATAAGGCCTTGTCTAGTGATACATGCCTATTAAATATTAGGCAATCTGAGTCAGGCCTAGGGAATTCATAATAAATATTTAGGAATGTAGCCGCAGTAAGTCCCATAGTCCCGTATGGTACGTTCTCTGGACTGTGTGAATTATTTTAAATTTTACCAGGTGTCTCCAAAAATGTCAAAGGAAGGTGTGCAATCTATTTAAAGTAGAAAATCCTAAAGCTTCTTTCTCCAGGCCCACTTCTCTCAGTGTCCTTCACATAGAACATAGCTTGTGCTCAAATGTTTCTCTCTTTCCCACTCTCAACACCCAACCCTCAAACATGGTAGCATGTCACCGACCTCTAGCTCTCTCTTCTTTCCCCAATTTCCTTTTTTTCCCCCAGCTTATTATGCATTTCCTCTAGCTTATCTTATTTCTTTAATTTAAAGGGATCTTCTGCTTTAGTTTTCACCTGGACTCTCTACATCAAAGGAAAAAACAACAATGACGTCTTTCTTCTTAGAGCAAAAGGCAGAAGAAGGGAGATTGCAAGAACAGATAGTGATCATTTTGTCCTCGTTATACATTTATGTTTTTTATCCCTATTAGGAGGAACCAAGAATGACATGAACTATATTACAAACTTCAACATCAGCATTAGGCAGTGGTTAGGAACACGAGCTTTGGAGTCAGAAACACTTGTTTTCGCCAGATTCTGCTTTTGCCATTTAGGTTTTTCAGTATCCCCATTTGCAAAATGCACAAGGGTGTATTGGGATCGAACTGGATAATTCATGTAAAACATTCCGTATAGTTCCTGGAAACTTTTATTACAATTATTCATTCTTATCTTGGGAGAAAATAGCCCATGGGGGAACAAAAAGTCATCCCAGAACAATCCTTCCTATTGGCACGAGACATTTAGCAATCCAGCAAACAAGTTACTTCCCATCCTCTCCCCTAGAGAAGCAAATGCCATTTTCCCCATATGTCATAAAGAATCCCTGCCTTCCTCGTGGTCACATGCTCCGAAGAGTTCCTGGCAACTCAATACACATCAATGGATTGATTAATGGACTGTTGAAGCAACGGATATCTCAGGGACACCAGATGCAAACCAAGTAGCAGAGCGCCTGAGGTACGCGTGGTGACGGAATGAAGCGTGTACACTTCTTCAGTCACTCTTTAGACCCACTATAATCACAGTTGCTGAAGGCGAGAGTAGCTCACACGAGTTGTGCTTCCCCATCCATTGACAAAGTAGGTGGTTCGCTTATTCATTTATTTCTTGGACAGCTTTTGAGTTCCCAGTGTGTGCGCCAAGCGTTGTGCTGGGTTCAGGCCTCATAGAGGAAAGGGTTGGGTCCTAACGCTGGGGAGGTTTTCTTCAACAGGACAGAGAGTATCACAGACCAGGGCTGCTCAGCCTTAAATGTACATACACATGCAGAGTGTGATTTCAGTAGCTCTGGGGTGGGGGGCCTGGGAGTCTATGTTTCTAACGAGCTCTCGGGTGACAGCCACCCTGGTCGTCTCTGACATTGCTACTCCAGTGTCATCCTCAGACCAGGGGCACGCACGTGTAGGTTGTCAGTTTAGGCTGCTGTTGCTCATCAGTCCAGGTGAAGTAGCTCCCTCCTGCTATTTTGCAAAGACTCCGAAGCACACAGAGCGGTGTCCGTCGGATTATGCAGCTGGATCAGAGGGAGGAATGAGACATGCCTGTGTCTGAGTGGCCATTGTTGTAAGAAGGGAGGAACCCAACGGTATCGGGTTTGCATGATTCTCCGAGAAACTTTCCGAACGCTCGGCAACAGCAAATTCCCAATTTGAAGTGTTTCTATGTCGCTTCCCAGACTGCCCCCCGCTGAGGAAGGCTGGGGGCAGGGAAGAATATTCTGTATTATTTAAGAATTAAGCCTAAACTGGTTTGGCTCAGTGGTAGAGCATCGGTCTGAGGACTGAAAGGTCCCAGGTTCGATTCCGGTCAAGGGCATGTACATTTGGTTGTGGGCACATCCCCGGTAGGGGGTGTGCAAGAGGCAGCTGGTCGATGTTTCTCTCTTATCGACATTTCTAGCTCTCTATCCCTCTCAATTCCTCTCTGTGTAAAATCAATAAAGTATATTTTTAAAAAAAGAATTAATTATTTAGGAAAAGGGTGGCACCCGTCCTGTAGCCACCTGCACGCAGAACCAAACTTCGCCTCTTCCTCCCTAGGTCACTCAGCACCAATGAGGAAACCTTATGTTTCAATCTCGACGTCTCTAAAATGGGAGTGTTTATCACGTTTACCTCAGAGGTACAGTGTGGTCTATAAAATTATTTGCAGAAACCACCTAGCACGGCGCCTGCAGTGACCATTGCATGGTGTAAGTCATTATTATTGTTATTAATAAAACTGGGAGCCATGATAAATATTCCTTATCAGCGTCTTGTCAAGGTTCGCTGGAGAAAGATAAGTCTAAATTAGAGCCCGTACTCCGACTCATGTGGTTTTAAATCAGACCCACAGTGTTGTGTGAGCACAGGTGTTTTGTAGCTTGGTTTCTTTTGCTAACAGGAGAAAAGGAGATGATCAAAAAGGAGAGAGAGAAAACAATCACCATTTGAAAGTGAATGAAGGGCGCCCTCCTCCTCCCCATGCCTTTTTTCCCTTACTTTGACATCTCAGTGTGTGTGTTTTTTTCTTTTAGCTGTGAGCTCTGGGATAGGTGATAACTGCCAGTAATAGGATTAGCATTGATTTCTTTAGCAAGAACAGAGATGTGGCAGTTCTAGCCATTTCCTGAACTGCCAGCTTTGAAATATTAAAAGAGAGAGAGAGAAAGAGAGAAGAAAAAGGGAAAAGAAAAGAAACAAATGGAAAGAAAGGAATATGGAGGGAGGGAAATGCAGCTTTTAGGGGGAAAAGAAGCCTGTGTGAATCCGCCCATGCCTGTCTATGTGTGGGCATGTGGATACATGGGTGCACATAGAGGAATATAAGAACATAGGGACATGCGTAGATCACACGAATGTTTTGTTGTTTCATGATAAAGCATCAAAAGCTCTATTTCTGTTCTGCTTAAAAAAAAAAGCTTTGACATTCATTTGGCTTTCTTTTGCTTTCGCTTGTGAACACATTTAGCAGCTGATCTTTTATAGTTATCCTCAAGTCTTGACTTTTGTAACCTTGAAATGCAAACAAAGAAAATAAGTGTCTCCGAGAAAGACTGTGCAGGTGGCCCTGACAGACTCAAGCCCTCCCCTCCCCCACCAGCATTACACTTCTCTGAGACTAATTCTGCAGGAGATCAAACGACAGGATCAAGTTCTCCCAACGCCAGCAAGAGTGTCTCCTTTAAAAATGGCTGGTGGACTTCCTGCAGGAGGGGACCAAGGCTTCATGTCCCAGCCAAGGGGTTGGAGGTCTGCTGTCTTTCCCAGATAGGCCAAACGCAAAGCCAAGCAGGCGATAAGACACTGCCCACCAGCTTCTGATGGTCAAACCAAAGAGAAAGAAAGACGAGACAAAGGATAAGCTTCATCCACACAGCCTTTGAGCTGCTTTGAATGCAAAACTAGTATAAAGCAGGGTGTGAGGTCAAGATATCAGGTTAATTACATAAATCTTGAAGCTCAGAATATTGGAAATGGGGGACTTTTCTGGAGGAAAGAAGTAGGGGCAGGGAGGGCGTGAGAGGTGGTTCTTTCTGATGTTTCCTTGGGTTGGTCATACAGTCATCTCTAAGTGTCCAAGGGGGATTGGGTCCAAGAACCATGCAGATACCAGACTCTGTGGATACCCAAGTCCCTTATATACTAGTAAAAATAGTGTCATGTTTGCGTATAGTCTATGCACATCCATCTATACACTTTAAATCAACTCTAGATTACTTATAACACCTCATACAACATAAATGCCATACAGATAGTGGTTATTCTGTATTATTTAGGAATTAACGAGAAGGGGGGAAAGTCTGTACATGTTCAGTACAGACACAACCATTGTAGACCTAGCTACATATTACCCGTCAGCAATAGTGTAGCTTTTCTCTCAGATCTTTTCAATCCAAGGTTGGTTGAACCCACAGATGTGAAACCCACAGATATGGAGGGCTGACTGTATTTCCCAATCAATACAAGTGAACAATAAAAGGGAAATAAATCACTTCAAGAAGGAAATTCATTAACCCAGTTTATTGGGGCTTCTACTTTGCACATTATTTTATCAATTGCGATATCATTTATTGTAATAGTATCATTATTAGCTACTATTAATTGAATAGAAATTATGTACTAGAAACTGTACAAAGCCCTCTGTACTCGTTCATTAGATCCTTTGGTTTTTATGAAAAAAGAAAATATCTATGTTAGATCTTAGAGATCAGGAAACTTAAGGTCAGATAAGTTAAGTGATTTGCCCAACATCACAGGCAATGGGTGGTAAAGCCCCCATTGAACTCCAAATCTGGATGATTCCAAGGTCTCATGCTCTTTAATTACACTGTTAACTTTCTAATTGGAGTCACCACCTTTCACTTGTGGGCATTGTACTTTTATTCACTGTGAGACGTATCTAATGAGGACCACTTACTCATATTAACTTACTCACTCACTACCATCCAATCAACATTGTTTGGGAACCTACTATATGTTACCAATAGTACTGGGCCACTAAATTCAAGGATGAATCAGTCAAGGTCCCTGACACAGAATACACAGAGTCCCATGGCACAGACTGACCCAAGGATATCATAGAGGAGAAAAGAACTTGAGGTTCTATCTGAACTTGGAAGTTGACTAGGAATTCATAGAAAATTCTTAGCTGGGTATAACCAACACCTTCAAACTCCCAAAGAAAACATTTTATTAAACTCTATACGCAACACCTTAAGCAGGTGAAAAATCAAATATTAATTTTAACAGTTAATATTTTCTCTAACCAAAAAAATATTAAGTAATTATTTCACTTGTTGCTTAGTCTCGCTGAAATAAGGCTTGACAGTATATATACAGTGTTAAAACTACTTATGCTACTTATGCCTTTTTTATTGATTTCAGAGAGGAAGGGAGAGGGAGAGAGCAATAGAAACATCAATGATGAGAGAGAATCATTGATTGGCTGCCTCATGCATCCCCTACATGAGGATCGAGCCTGCAACACAGGCATGTGCCCTGACCAGGCATCGAACTGTGACCTCCTGATTCATAGGTGGGCACTCAACCACCAAGTCATGCTAGCTGGGCTACAAATGCCTTTCTTTCTCATTTGTAATGTGGTTCTTCAAAAAACAAATGGAAAACGAATACAGGCTAATACCTATTAATTAATGTCTATATATACATACATATGAAAATTAAATCACAATCCTACTACTCAGTTATCCGTGTTTAATAACTTGCAATATAGTTCCTCCAAGTATATTTCTATAGTTTATCTATTCTAGTCACAGAATTAGATTTAGTATATGTATATTGCATTTTAAGGTTTTAACCCACATTTCTAGCTTTACAATGAACTGCAGCATTTTCCTGTGTGATTAAACATTCTCTGACAGTATGACCTCTCATGGTTCCCTCACATTCACTCTCTGTGTGTGCCGCTCCATCCCTGCTCTATAGAACACTGAAGTGCTTTCCTGTTATTTGTTCTTGTATTGTGAATTACACTGCCAAGACTATGCTTGTATATAGATCCTGTGCGCATCCGTAATATTCCTACGGATAAATTCCCAAGGCTATTATTATCTCATCAAAAGTTTAAGACCATTTTAAAGTTTGTTGTGTGTATTTCTAAATATATCTTCAGAAATATAGAATCAATTTGCCTTCCCCAAAAGCAATGTGTGAGGGTGCCTATCTTCTGCATTTTCGCTAATACTAGATATTTCCATTTAAACCACTTTAAAAGTATTTCCCAATTGAGTAGGCAGAGAATTGTATCTTGTTTTTATTTGCTTATCACTGAATACTGATGAGGTTAGACATTTTTCATACATTTATTATCCACTTGTATTTCTCCTTTTGTCATTTATTCATGTCCTTTGCCCATTTTTCAATTGCTGAGCTTATCTCTTTCTTATTGATTGGTAGGCGTTCCTTATAGATTAAGGGTATTAACCCTTTGTCTGTCAGAGGTGCTGACACCACGATAAACACCAGTGTAAGCGCATCATGCTTTCTGCTCTTTATAAGTTCGACTCAGACTTCTCAAACCTAAGTAAGCTAGTCACACTCAGTACCCTGGCTCCAAGTACACAAAGTCTATTCTTGTAGTTGTCTGAACCTGTTCTTACAGTTCTGGAGCATTTCATTACTTTTCATCTTCGTTTGCTAATTGTTCCATTGGTGCTAAGTTTGTGCCCATTCTACTCCTCCCAAACTGGTTGGAAAGTTTACTGAAGATGATAAACTATCTAAAGTTTCTCAAACTTCTTGCTATTCTCCAGTATTTACTGAATTGCCAATTCTATCTTTGTTTCCACACTGTCACCATTCTAACCTAGATTCCAGAGACCATGTTTAGAAATACTCCTCTAGGAACTTGGCTCTGATTTTTACCTTATCTACAATTTTAAAGTATGATCTCTTAAGAAATACGTCCAAACAAATATGACCAATTGTTCTGGTCCTGCCTAATAATTTTTATTTTTATTGATTTTAGAAAAGAAAGGAGAGAGAGAGAAAGATAGAAACATAATTATGAGAGAGAATCTTTGATAGGCTGCTTCCTGCACACCCCACACTGGGGATTGAGCCTACAACCTGGACATGTGCCCTGATTGGAAATCAAACTGTGACCTCCTGGTTCACAGGTCAATGGTCAACCACTGAGCCACACTGGCCGGGCCCTAATAAATTTTAAAAACTCAAAGGATCCAACTGTTTCTATGTAATATAACTGAATATCAGAACCAAATTCAAGGATATATCCAGTACTCAACAAGGAAAAATACATGATGACTGTAATACAAAATTACCATGCATGTAAAAAAGCAACCCAAATGAGAAATGTCAATCAATTTACACCAACTGAGATTGGTTACAGATATTATAATTAGCAATCAAGTATATTAAAACAGTTATTATTACTGTATTCCTCATATTCAAAAATTTAAATAGAAACATAGAATTATTTAGAAGCCCAAATTAGACTTCTCAAGATAAAAACTACAGGGTCTGAGATCACACACACACACACACACACACACACACACAAAGGGATTAACAGCAGATTAGACATTGTAGAAATGATTAGTAGACTTAACTACATCACAATTATCAACTGTTCCAAATGAAGCACAGATGGAAAATAATAATAATAATAATAATAATAAATCAGAGCATTAACGTGTTGAAACACAAACTCAAGAGCCTACATGTATTTGAAGTTCCTCCCTAAATGTGGGAGTGGGGGGTAAATAAATGTTTAATCATGTCATGGCTGAAAAAAATTCACTGTAAACTGTAAACCCACTTATTCAAATGCTCAATGTATCCATGCACAAGAAACATGAAGAAAACTACACTAAATCTCCTCAAAATTAAGTTGTTGAAAATTAGTAATAAAAAGAAGCCATAAAAACAGCCACAGGAAAAAAGACATGTATAGAAGGATAAAGATAAGGATAGTAGTAGGTATCTTATCAGAAACCATATAAACAAGAAGAGAGTGGTTAATCTTTAAAGAAAACAATCAACCTAGAATTCTATACCCAACAAAAAAATCTTTAAAAACTAAAGTGGGTTTAAAAATGTTGTTTAGAGAAAGAAAAAAGCTTAAACAACAGACCTACAATACAAAAAAAAGTTATAATAGATCCTTTACACAATAAGGAAAACAATACCAGATATAAATATGAATCTACATAAAGAAATAAAGAACATGTGTTTCTTTAAATACCTTTATATAAATGTTCCTGGTAGCTTTATTGGTAATAGTTAAAAACTAGAAACCACCCACATTTCCATTGTCAGGGTGAGTGACAATGATATTCTATTCTGATATCCTATATATTAAAAGATTAATATAAAACCAAATGGCAGAATGACCGGTCACTATGATGTACAATGACCACCAGGGGGCAGAAGCTCAAAGACTTCCCCCTGATAGTCAGTGAGCTCCCATGGGGGAGCACTGCTCAGCCAGAAGCTGGGCTCATGGCTGGCAAGTACAGCAAAGGTGGCAGGACCCTCCCCATCTCCAAAGCAGCGCTAAGATATCCCTCATCAGTCAGACATCCCCCAAGGGCTCCTGAACTGCAAGAGGGTGCAGGCTGGGCTGAGGAACCCCCTGCACAGATTCCATGCACTAGCCCTCTAGTATCTATATAATTAGATACTACTCAGCAATAAAGTTAAATGAACTAGTAATACATGCAACACATGGATATATCTCAAAACACTAAATAAAAGAAGCAAGACAATAGGGGAATAAATACTATATTGTTACATTTATATAAAATTCTTGATAACACAAATCTATTGGGTTAGAGAGATCAGTGGTTTACTGGAGATGACATGGGTTTAAATGGAGGAATTACAAAGAGGTAGAAATAAACTTATGGGGTGATGGACATATTTATTATTTTGATTATGGTGAATGATTTCATGGATGTGAACATATTCAAACTTAACAAATTATAACCTTAAAATATATGCAGTTTATTTTAAGTTAAACAATAAAGCTGTTTTTAACAACAAAACAAAAAAACAACAAAACAGAGGTCTGATATTTCCCACTGAGTGGTGGTTTCTTAAGACTTTCCCAATTAACAAAACACTGACACTGATATAATCAAAACTAACATTAAAGATGTAAACATATTATCTCACAAGGTACTTGACAAGTGACTGTTCTAAGCAGTCCTGCTTTTTTGAGAGGTAGAGAAAAAACAACTTTTTATTCAGTGATATTGAAGCATGAAATTCTAATTCTATAAATATAGTACTCTTTTTTTTTTTACCAAGCTATTAGTGGAAGTAGATCACCAGATAAATTTTACATAATTAGAAAGAATAACAAAAGTCTATATCTATGCTATGGGACAAACTCATAATCAAGGTATTATTAGACCCATTCTACCTCTGAAACAATAGAGGCTCAAAGAGGTATTGGCGAATTAGCCAAGGACCACCTATGGGCTAATACCTCTCCAGGCCAATTGTACTTTTATTTAAGCTTCTGACTTCAGGTGTCATGAGTCCCAGTCTTTCTCAGTACGATGGCAAGTGTGCATCCTTTGAGGGCCTTAAAGAGTTACCAGATACAGGACACAGTACCACAGCTAAAACTGTTCTTCTTCCCAGAAGCCAGCTAATCTCTGTCATCAAGGCTTCATTCCCTTCCAGAAGACCCCAATACTAGGCAAAATAAAAGACTTCACTTCTGCCCCAAATGCAACCAATGTGTGTTCAAATAGAATTTTAGCTACAGGTCAAAAGTAAACATCATTCATTATTCATGGGGAGTGAACAGCAATCACCAATTTCTTGGCATTTATTTCCATTTTATGTTTCAGGTAATTAAAGACAATAGCACTGTGATAAATGAACACCTCCCAGAGTGTGTAGCACATTAGTAGGCACTTGAAACATGTTCAATAATTAACTCATTAAGTGCATTAATTAGCTAGCTAATAGACATTTAGAGTTCACAATAAATTGTGTTTCACATCAGGAGCTCCAACTTTGCCAACAATGCTTTACAAATATAACCTGTTTTCAAAATACAGAATATTATGCAAATACACATGAAGGTTCTTCATGAGATTAGCAATACATCATCTCTTGTGATAATATATACCTAGGAACAGATTTATTTATTCATTCATTCATTCCCACACCACAGAGCAATGACCCCTTATGTTAGGCCATGCCCCACCACCATCAACTATCTTGTAGCATAGCACTCTATCTCCAGGAATAGTGAGGACACTCATCCCCATAATACAAGCTACATTCATAAATGATGTTATCTCCAGGCAACAAGCTCTGAAGTTAGACTGGATTAGAATCCTGGCTCCAAGATGTTCACCTTTGCAACCTGAGGCAAACTTCTTAACCTGTCTGTGCCTTGGTTTCTTCATCTGTAAAGTAGGGATGGTGACAATAGTACCTGCCTTGTACAACTGTGGTGAGGACGAGAAGAGATTATAACGTGCTGACAGGTAAAGAGTGTCCCATAAATGTTATGCATTGTTTGCTGACTCTAGCATTCCTCAATCCATAGGACATCGTAGCAGTAATCATTAGTCACCACAATTCACCGACAACTATTTCCAAATCCTCTGCTTCTACCGTAGCACCTGGGAGTCAGCCTCGGCAACACAACGTGTTGTCCCAACCCACCCAGGGGCCCAGCACGTGACTCATCCACACCAAGGTCTGTGCATGTGCACCATACACAACCCAGCTGCCGCAGAACAAGGGCGGGACTTGCAAGGAGATGCTCTGGATTGGGTCCAGCCCTATATATACTGAGGGGGGGGAAATCACTTTTCCTCACAGAGTCTATTTCTTCACGGACAGTTGCAATAATACCTACCTCATCATAAAGGATTAAGTGGCATAACCTAAGTAAGAATACATTTCAAATGTAGTGTTTTGCATGCTGGGTATCCTATTTTACCATGGCAGGCATGATGCTTCCTCTCCCCCGTGCACTCCCAGTGATTGTTTCCATCTACCATTGAACAGGATCAACTGCAATCATGAATCTAGTCTACTCCCTATAAAGTCCCTCTTTAGACTGTGAACTTCTCGAGGGTAGGCCTATGGGGATTTTTTTTTTATGTATCTTCAGTATGTACCTTAGAGCATTGCATAAAGTAGACTTTTAGTAAACTTTTTTTTTTGTAACTAAGAATGACCAACTCATTGTAGGATATGGAGAAGAAGCAATGTCACAATTTAGTTAAATCCTTGCAACCACAAACTTCTGGACTAGCAGTTGGTTGGGTACCACCGCTCTCCATGGACTTAAGTATATATGTCTGTCCATGGACTAACGGATCAGCCTTTGCTGGAGATATTAGTTTGCAGAATACTCAGTAGCCATTTAGTCAATGACAACGTCTGTTGTCCTAAGCTCCCAGGAAGAGTTCAGGTGCCTCTAAGAAATAATCAGGGTAACTTTCCAACCAGTAAAATCAAACCCCTTATAGTCTATTTAATTTCCTAGAAGTTTTATATACATACATACATTCAACATACACAGCCCCTCACACATATACCAGCACTATATATATTTTTTACAACATAGGGTTTTCTAGGATTGAGTAGTCTTAAACAACAGTATTTTATTATTTTAAGCACACCCACTGTGGAAACATTCTCAGGACTCACTGCTTCTGCTATTGGAACATTTGTTTTTTATTCTGAATATTTCAGCACATCTATTTACCTGGCGCTATATTTAATACCACAGTGCCAAGATGGCATATATAAAGATTCAATTGCAATTCCCATCTGATGTCCCTTCCCTCTCCTTTTTTACCCCCTTTTTTATGTCCACACTCTGAATTCAGCACAAAGTTGGTGTGTTTAATTTAAAAAGAAGTAAAACGCTCCAGGAGACGCCTCAGACCACTGCAAATCACCTACTTTATAGAGGCAGTAAAATTGTGTATCGGATTAGAAGTGATGCTGATCTGAAATTTATGATAACTTTTAATGGCATTATAATTTTTTTCCCTGTGCGCTCCATAACTGCATCGTTTCAATGCACAGTGCAGCGAGATGAAATTTGTAAGGGAAGAACATTACCCAGGCAAGCCCAGAGAAGAAAAAAAAAAGCCCATGGAATAATGTAACAGCCCCACACGGGTAGGAGGAAGTTATTCTCTCTCTGTACATTGTGTAGAGGCACAAACTCCAAAATGACTCTGGAATTAAAGGCAACCCATGGTACAGAATGTGTGGATAACACAGGAAATGTGGTAGAAGCAACCTCTTAAGAAATCTGGTGTAGGTGGCTTCTACTCACCACACCATCATTTCTGGTACTTTTAACATCTCTCAGCTGAAAGGAGCACCCTGGGGTGTCCTGAAATCGTTTTCTGGAACAAACAGCTCTCTTCCCTAAGCTATGCCTGTTGCCTTGTTGTCCTTGGGACCGCTCAATATCCCACTGGTTCTGAAAGAGCATCACAACCTGAAAAAACTTAAAAAGTCTTGAGAAGTTTGCAACTATGAAAGTGATGGTGAAAGAGAGAAAGGAAGAATTCAATCACAGAAGGGAGACAAAAATAAATAAATAAAGATGGAGACATGGAAGAATTTTTTTAAATTCCAACAGTAATATTGATATTAAGGTCTGATTTGAAATATGAGAGGAAAAGTCTCCAGAAAAGCCACCAGAGAAGGCTACCTCCCAATGCCAAATCCACTCTTCAACTCTTTTCATCAGGGTTAAATCCAATCTCTGCTTGAATACTTCCAAAGACAAGAGGCTCGTTACCAGTTGAGACAGTTCATGAATTCACCGAACAATGCATTAGGCATAGTGCCAGGCACCGAGTGCTACGCTATTGTTCATTGTGTGCTCGCCCTCTTGCCCACACCCTACGGAGGCTAGGCTATTCCTGAACCATTGCCGAGAGCTTTAGAATAAAGGAAAATCAGAAGGTGTCACAGCAAAGATACTCAGTGACCATCTAGTCCCACCCCATCATTTTACAAACAGTGAACTGAGGTCTAGAGAGGGAAGTCAGTTATCCAAGGTCACATAGCTAATGCATTGCAAAACCTGAGTTAAAACCCTACATCTAACTCCCCATCACACATTCCTCCCACTGAACCATGATCCTTTTTTTTCATGGATCACACATGTGGCCATTCCGAGTGTCTAGCTTCAGAATTTGACTACCTAACTTTTTTTTTCATACCAATAAATTAATTTCCCTAAATTATAAAGAACTACTATAAATATTTACCAAAAAATATGGAAAAGTGATGTGTTCATATAATTCATAGCAAAAGACATGTCTTTTAAACATTTGGAATGATGTCCAAGTTTTCAATAAGATAAATATAAATCAAAATTTCAATAATAGCCTTTTAAAATTATTACAGTAGCAAAGACCAGAATGCCGGATTACAAATTGTGTTGGCAATGGCTTGGGAAAACAGACACCCCCTATTGTTTATGGAAAAGTAAATTGGTACAACTACTATTGAGGGCAATTGGACATTATGTCTCACACACACACACAAAAGTACAATTTTTTTAAAAATTGTTTTTGGAATTTTTTTATATTTTTAATTAAATTTATTGGGGTGACATTGGTTAATAGGATCATATAGGTTTCAAGAGTGTGTTTCTATGATACATGATCTGCATATTGCTTTGTGTGCCTACAACCCAAAGTCAAATCATCTTCCATCACCAAATATTTGGCTCCTTGTATCCTTTACTGATGTCCCACCTCCTCCCCCTGGTATCCACAATACAGTGGTCTGTGTCTATGAGTTTCAGTTTCTTTTCTACATATGAACGAAATCATTTGGTTCTTAGTTTTTTTCTGACTGACTTATTTTGGCTAGCATAATATTCTCAAAGTCCATCCATGTTGTTGCAAATGGCAGTATTGCATTTTTTTTTCTATGACTGAGTTGTACTCAATAGTGTATATGTACCGTATCTTCTTTATCCAATCCTCTATCGAAGGACACTTTGGTTGTCTCCATGTTTTGGTGACGGTGAATAATTTTGCAATGAGCATAGGGGTTCGTATATCTTTGTAAATAAATGTTTTTAAAACTTTTTTTAAAAAAAATTCTTCTTGTATCCTTCTTGTCCACTTGGCTGCTATCATCTTCTAAACTCTGAGGGAGCCCTTGCCCAACAAAAAGTGTCCTTCTGAATCTTCCCAAGAGGGAAAGCAAGGTGATACAAGAAAGAGAAAGGGGCCCTGCAGTGAAAAAGACAAGTCAGAAAAGAGTGGCCATGCTGTGGTCAGGGATCCTTCCTACGTTCAGCCTCTACTTCGCCTCTGCAGGCTCTGGGCCTGAGCAGAGCTGACCTGCCAGGCTGTTCTGCTTTCCTTCCTAGTGATAGTCCACCTCCATGCTGAAAACTTCAGTGTCCAGCCCCGAGAGTCTCCCCAGAGACTCAGGTTAATGATGAGCTGGCACCTTGGGTGAACTCTGAATCAGTCCTCCTAACCTAATTATATGCGGAGGGGGGGAAATCCAATGTATTTGATCAAGTGTTGCTAGTATTTTCCTTGTCTAATTCCATTAGTCTCATTGATACGAAGGGCTCCTAAAGCAGTTAAAGCAATTGCTATTCCCCTGAGGGATCTGGGATGAATATCACTTCCTCACTCTTCCCAAAACCTGGCTATCCCACAATGCAGAAGATGCCGGTGCCATGAAAGTGGGATCTGACTTCACTTCAGTTGACAGCGTTCAGAAACTAAAGTATCTCAGCTGAGAAATGTGGAAGGAAGGATGTTGTGTTTTTGATGAGGTTGTTCTTCACAACTCTTTCTCCCGGATGTTTATTTCACACATTACATACACCTTATTCAGTCTTCTTACTGTCTTTATCCATCTAGAATTCCAGTGACCCAAAAAAAAAATGGCTTCAAAGTCATTGGTCCATTTTGAAAGCCTCTGGTAGCCCATTAGGAATGTCAATGCACACTCACCAAGCAGCAAGATCCAAATATGCTGAGGCTTAACCTCATTAAAATGTTTCCACGACACAGGGTCAAACTTATCTTGCCACGGCCTCCCTTCCTCTCAACCAATTGCTGAGAAACCATTTTCTTTCTAATTAATTTCATCTAGATGAAACCTGAACAAATGTCAGCGCAACAAATTAAGACTTATTGATTATTGGCTTTTTAAAAATAGTTAATGGTTCTGTCCAAAGATAGAATATTTTAGGGACATCAGTAAGACGTTTTCGCTTAGGCTGCTTTAGGGATTTTTTGAACAATGAAAATTATGTTGTAAGCATTTTTCCATAACCTCATAACTTATTTTTCACCTGGAACTTTCTTCCGTCTTTTATGGTCACAAAATATCAGTAGCCAAAAAGCTTTATCTTAGGATTTTATAAGAAGAACCAGTGCTCCTCAGGCATTTAAGTTTCATCTATGGCACCCTGGAAGTTACCCACCCTTGCTTCCTTTTGTTTCTTCCTCCAAACAGCAGAATGTTAAATTTGTTCACCATGATTGTTGAGAGCAAAGAGGGGAAAATGAAAAATGAAATTAAACTTAAGTGCCTTATCAGAAACGTATTTGGTTGGTTGATTGGTTGGTTGGTTGGTTGGTTGATTGGTTGGTTTTAAGGCTGATGTTGGAAAAGTGGTGAATGCCTTGACCTTAGCCCATAGGTTCCTAAGCATACTGTCAATCACCTGCCAAGCCTTACTGAATTCTGCTGTGTTCTAGGGCAGTGTTTCCCAAACTTTTGACATATGTGTACCCCTTCTATAATTTTTGTAACACTGAGTACCCCTCGTCAAAAAAATGGG
Source organism: Vespertilio murinus (assembly GCA_963924515.1). Classification (NCBI taxonomy): domain Eukaryota; kingdom Metazoa; phylum Chordata; class Mammalia; order Chiroptera; family Vespertilionidae; genus Vespertilio; species Vespertilio murinus. Next base: position 27,561,985 of record OZ004715.1, on the reverse strand, counting down.
TGTATTTTAATAACAATCAAAATGTATTTATTTTTTGGTACATACACAAAATAATAAACGAAAAATAAAATTATTCCTAATAAAATATAAATAAAAGTTATATTATAAATAACATTTATTTGCACACCGGACCATCTCACGCCTCACAAGACTGTCTTGACTTGACTCATGAGAACGTAGAATTAGGTGCAGCTAAGCACAGTGCAGTGCATACCCCCACCAAACTCTTCCCGTACCCCTGGGGGTACGCGTACCACACTTTGGGAAACACTGTTCTAGGGTAAAGGTCTGAGGGCAATGCTAGCACCTTACCTGCTATTCTCAAGAGACTGCAATATAATTCAGAACATATACATGCACATAAAAAAAACACAACAACACTGTGATCTACAAAGCTTTCTGTACTATACTTGTGGTAGAATTCAAATCCAGTTCCTCATTTGGTTTATAAGTGTTTGTAATAGCAAGGGATCCCTGTTTATTGGTGAAAAACAGGGGCAAAGAGGAATGAATTACATCAAGGTAACACTGACAGCAGGAAATAAAATCAAGCATCTAGCTCTAAGGTACTTAAACTAGACCTTTTCTTAACATGCTATCCAACTCATCAAGAGCTATTACTTTACCAATGTAACATATCCAAGGCCTACAAATAAAGTTTCCTGAAAGAGTAGAGATCAGGTTCATAATCAACACAGGCAAATCGGTTTAGGAACAAGATTTATGACATCTTTTACTTTCTTCCATTCTACTCAAATGTTTCAATTTGTCAGGAAATATCTGAGTAGAATTGCTTTCTATATTCATCTTGAGACTGTAAGTATATGGTCTTCATCTTTCAGGACAGATATCATTAGGACAGTTTTCTATGGGAAGTTCAGAGATATCATTTAGTCCAACCCATCACTTTATAGAAAATAATTAAATCCCAGAGAAGTTGTTACTTGTGCAAGGTTACATAATTTGAAGGAGTGTGTGCAAGCATATTTGCATTAGCATGTGTATGTGTGAAAGGATTTTTACCTTGCTATTCAATTCAGTTATTGGCTATCATTTTGTCCAGTACTACATATCAAGTAGAGAAGCATGGTTTTTTAGCAAAGGTGTCCATCCAGGTCAAACCAATAGCCAGAGAATCAGCAAACTCAACATAGGAAGAGAGCTGAGAACTTGTCATATGGAGCCTCACTTGAGAAGACAAAATAGTGTTAAGATATAGAGAGAGACATGCCCCACAGCCTGAAACAGAAGTCACATTATCTCTTGGTCTAGATCCGTGATTGGCAAACTGCGGCTCGTGAGCCACATGCAGCTCTTTGGCCCCTGGAGTGTGGCTCTTCCACAAAATACCAATGCCTGGGCGAGTCTATTTTGAAGAAGTTTAAGTTTAAAAAGTTTAGCTCTCAAAAGAAATTTCAACCATTGTATTGTTGATATTTGGCTCTGTTGACTAATGAGTGTGCCAACTACTGGTCTAGATGAAAGAATAAGACTTAAAAAGCCCCTTATGGAAATCCTTCATCTTAAAGAAGATTTTATAAATGAAGACATGACAACAGAGGTAAAGAATCTGATGGCTGCCAAAACTGGTTTGGCTCCGTGGATAGAGCGTCGGCCTGTGGACTGAAAGGTCCCAAGTTCGATTCTGGTCAAGGGCATGTATCTTTGTTGCGGGCACATCCCCAGTAGGGGGTGTGCAGGAGGCAGCTGATCGATGTTTCTCTCTCATCAATGTTTCTAACTCTCTATTCCTCTCTCTTCCTTTCTGTAAAATATCAATAATTCTTTTTTAAAGAATCTGATGGCTACATCACTTCAACAGGGGATTTGACCAGTTGACCTTGAAGTCCCAGGCAGTTCTAAAGGACTTTGATTGTATGATTTATTTTTATATTTATATTTATGTTCTGTCGACAACCCCATAAGCTCTGGGATTGCTTTAATGAATAAATAATAAGTTTAAAAAACGATAATGGTGTCATCAGGAGCAGAAACCAGTGCTGGTTTATGGCTAGGTCTTAATATATGCCACAGAAGTGGCCACAAAGGGCAGGGTCTCTCATTCTGATTTGTCATGGCCTGCAAACGAGGGAGCCTCGGCCTTCACCTCAGGCAAAGCAGGCTTCATTAGTTGTGCTGGGTCGGAACCGTCAAATCTCTTGTTCACACTCTTATGTGGCTCCTTTTAGAGATCGTCTGTACCATACAAAATGCATGCCTTTTTTCTGGTGTACAGTAGGTGCAGGAATATAATTATGGACACAGGGAAGGGAACTGATGTCAAACAGCTTGATGAAGCTTTCACTAGAATTTCTCTAAAAATTTTGAAACCAAAACTATGCTCTAATACATCTGCTAGAGATGAGTGATCACTGGCAAAAAAAGACACTAGGTTTACCATAAATAAAAATTCATTGAATTTTCAGGAAGTGTGATGCTAGGGTCAGTTGTAACAACATGTTGACTGGTTACAATTAACCCAATTTTCAGAAAAGGTATTTGCCAGCAATTCCCTTCCCTGAGCCAATGATTTTATTCCTGTATCTACTATACCCTTGCTAAAACGACATGCAATTTATGTAATGTAGTTTGTCTTTTGATAATCTGTTCTTTCATAAAATAATAGTTAGTCAATTAGGCTTCTGATTCAGTAACAAAGGAGCTCAAATTGATTTAAGCAAGAAGGAAATTTATTGACCCGACTGAAAAATCTCAGTTCAAATATGGTTTGGTTCTGTGGCTCAAACAATCACTAGGATATTTTTCCCTCTCACCTTCTCTTGACTCTGGTAATTTGGTCCCATTTTCAAAATGGTTTTTCCCTTTGGCAACAAGATGTTTAGTACAGTTTTAGCCTTCTCACCTTTTGGGTTCAAATCAAGTGGAAAAAAACAGCAGGCCCAACAAAATCTCATTGGATCTGATTGGATCATGTGCCATCCCTGAACCAATCACAGTGCCCAGAAAAGGCAATGCTCTGATTAGCTGAGGCTGATCCATAGGTCCACCCCAACTTGGAGTGGGATTGGTACCAACACCATACAAACTGTCTTGGACAGAGATGACAGGGTGGTTTCCCTCAGAAAAATCCAAATACTGTTACTAAGAAAAGGGTAAGTGGATATGGAGCTGCAAAAACAATAGATATCCTTATATCAAGTAGTATTTACCAGATTCTAGGTTCACTAGGGAAAGAGACTATGTCTCATATTTCTCCGGATCACCTACAATGCCTAGCTTACAAATAACAGGTATTCAATAAGCACATAATGGTTAATTACTTTAATCATTGATTGATTTAGTCGAATTAGAAAACACTCTGGCATTTACTCAGACCTTTCTGCTGTTGACAATAGCAACATTTCATTCCAGAAAACGAGAGTTTCCAATACTGTCCTCATTTATGCAACTATTTTTTTTTATTTTATAAATGAAATATGCCATGACTGTACCATGAAACATTATTAATAATGACAATCCTCAACTAGGGCTTTACATATAATATCTCAAGTAAACCTCACGACAAACCGGTGAGGAAAACGTCATTATTATCCCTGTTTTTCAGATATGAAAAATGAGGCTCAGGAAAAGTCAAATGACCTGCTCCATATCAACACAGATAATAAGTGGTAGACCTAGGATTTGAACCCAAGGCAGTCTATTTATGCTTGGTCAAATCAGATCACATGGCAAAGCCCATTTTAAGTGCCATCATATTCCAGAGCCACTCCAGCTGGAATCATTCAACCTGTTCACAGTTTGTATTTCTCTTACAGCCCTTATTTTGTTCTGACTTGGGTAACTGCTGTCATAACTATCTCTCAAGCTCAACTCTGATATTCTCAATGTCCCTGGGAATAGTGGACAACAGAATGCAGGCACCAGAATGATAGGGAAAACTAGCAAGATGGGCTGGAGGCAAGAGGAGGGGCATTTTCCGGACCACTTTCTGCCCCAGCCCAGCCTCCTGTTTCCTTCCTCTTCCACTGAGGTCGAGACAAGATCTGGTGTCAAATCAGGCTTCCCAGATGAGCTCTCCACTGCCAGATCAACTTTCCAAAACAGGCCTTTCATTACATCATTCCCCAACTCAAACCCTTCATACAAAACTTATGAGTTAACTAGTGCCCCAGTGCACGGACTTGTGCACATTGAAAGGAAATTAATTAGAAGGTGGCCAGCAGGGTGAAACTGGGTGAGATGGGCTGGACATGCCCTGGAGCCAACCTCCTGTGGTCCCTCCCCAGCTGGCTGCACCTGGAGCAGCACCGCAGTTTGAAGGGCATCTGTGGCGTGAGTAGGGTCCCTCCTGCATGTGGGGTCCCTCAGCCTGGCTTGCAGGGATCAGGCAGAAACTGGCTCTCCAGTATCCCCCAAAGGGCCCAGAATTGTGAGAGGGCAGTTCTCAGATGACACACTGTGCTATTGGGCTCCTTCCTCTCTGGTTCTCAGGTGCGTCACCTAAGAACGGCCGCTACCAAGTCACTGCAGCTCAGCAGCTCCTGCATTGAGCATCTACCCCTTGGTGGTCAGTGTACATCATAGCTACCCGTTGGAGTGTCTGCCCCCTGGTGGTCATTGCCCATCACAGCTACCGGTCAGATGGTCTGGCGGCTGCTTAGCCTTTTATATAGAGAGATAGGCTGGCTATAGTTTGTGAATTTGATTTTTTTTTTAAAGATTGCATTAAGTATTATTTATCTTGATAACTATGTTTTTTGCCACCCCCTTAAATTTTGTACCTGCAGACGCCTCCCTTTCCTCATCCTAGTCCTGACCCCACTTCAGGAGCTCCCTTTTACCTACAGAGCCACGCCTGAAAAACTCAGCATGATACCCAAGGACTCCAGAATGACTTCCACTCACCTTTCTAAGTTGATTTTCGTTCTCCACTCCAACAAACCAACCACCTCCCTGTTGCTCTTCTCTCCCTTTTCCTGCCTCTGTGCAATGGTTCTCCAACATAGAGAGCTTTACCCCACCCCTTCTTTCAAAGGCCCCCTCCCAAACTTATTACTGGCTCCCTCTCCTTGAGCCAGACCCCACACTGGCTCAGTGTCCAATAGGCCAGCCTGAACTCACTAACTACACTTTCAAACTCCTTCAAGCCATAAACTGTCTTAAAATCACTTCCGTTCTCTCTGCCGCTCCTCATCCCCACACCTACTGTTGGGCAATCAAGTTTCATGCTCAGTAAATCAGTTTCTTTGATGTTGTAACAAACTTCAATTTACTCACACCTGACAGTCAGCTGTCGTGGCCATGGCTCCCTGCCAGGAAAAGTCCTCCTCCTGGATTTCATATAGAAACTCCAGAGAAGTCAGGAAGATGATGGGCTAGTGAGCTGGCAAAACCAAGGGGCCATCCCTCACAAAACCAGGGGCCTGGTGCTCAGGGCCCCGCAGGGAGAGACAAGGACTGGAAGGTATTCTAGGTTTGCCTCTTAGACAATCTTGAGTCTTAGAGACTCCTGATCCTCAAAAGAACTCAGATGGTTCTGATTTCAGCTCAAAATAGAGAAAGAACACACTTTTCAGGGAAGAACTGGCCTCCTCACACTGAAAAAAACAACAAAAAACAAAACAAAAAATAAAACAAAAAATTTTAAAAAATAAATAAATACTTGGGCCTAAAAAGAATCATCCTTTAAATATAAATGGTTAATAATAGATCTCTTAAATATGATTGAAACTGAAAACAGATATTTTTGCACAGAAATAATGCTTACCAAGTTGAGTTCCATTTATTTATTTACTTGGTGAATATTTATTTATTGTCTACCAGGGCTAACTGTTAGAGACAGAGTGATAACCAAGACAAACATAATTCTGGGCCTCTTGGGGCTTCCACCATCCATTTTTTATGGGAATTTTTACAAGTTACTGTGATGTTCTTTAAATCAACAAGGAATTATTGAGCCCATGATAAATGCCTAGTGTAAATGTGTGGGATACGCTGGTGAATAAAACAGGCAAAGATCCCTTCCCTCAGGGAGTTCATCGTCTAACTAGGTGCAATACACAATAAACATAATAAAATAAGCACTTTATGAACTATATTAGGAGAAGTAAATGCCATGGAAGAAAGAAAAAGTAAAGTCATATGGGAACATGTCTGGAGCTTTTGAGGAAACCACTGGAAGTCAGGGAAGCTGGAGTGTATATAGTAAGTGAGAGGGAGTAGAATTAAGTGAGAGAAATAATTGGCAGATTGGGTAGCCATGTGGGCCAATGAACCGACTTTGGCCTTTTCTCTAAGTGAAAAAGGGAGTTGCTGGGGATTTTGAGCAGAGAGATGATATGATGTGACTCTATATTAAAAGAACTACTCTGGCCGAAACTGGTTTGGCTCAGTGGTAGAGCGTCGGTCTGCGGACTGAAAGGTCCCGGGTTCAATTCCGGTTAAGGGCATGTACATTGGTTGTGGGCACATCCCCGGTAGGGGGTGTGCAAGAGGCGGCTGGTCGATGTTTCTCTATCATTGATGTTTCTAGCTCTCTCTCTCTCTCTCCCTTCCTCTCTGTGAAATACCAATAAGATATATTTTTAAAAATATATTTTAAAAAATAAAAGAACTACTCTGCTTGCTGCTGTTTTTAATCCTGATGGAATAGACTGGACAGATAGGAGAAACAAAAGCTAAAGCAAGGAACCAGTTAGGGAAACACTGCAGGATCTAAATCAGAGAAGACAGTGGCTTGAACCAGCAAGCTAGCAAAATACACACTAGAAGGGGTCATATTCCTGATTATTTTCTCCTCTATTGGGGATAGGCATAGTCTTATCTCCTATATTTGTGGTGGGGAATCAGATAAGATTAAACATGAAAAGAGTTTATAACAATGCCTAGCACATAGTGATTGCTTAATAAACAACAGTAATCATTATGATTATTATTTATTTCCCATAAACCATTTGTCAATGGGTGGTGCTCTGAGGACTGGAAGTGAACATAATATTCTCGTATGCTAACAGAAACTCTTGAAAATGAGATTTGGGTTGAACCCAAATTGGGGAAATCCCTCTTTTCTTCCTTTTGCCTACACTGCCTTCGCTTCAAGGGCAAGAATAGCCACAAATATCCAACCCTCAAGGGCCTGAGTCGGTATAGATCTGTCCTTGATCTCCCAGCCCGCACCATCAAACTCAATCCACCCTTTCTTGCTTCACATAACCAAGGCTCTGGAGTGAGCATATGCAGTCTCCTCTCAAGTATGGGAGGCACATGACCCCCTCTGGTTGGGTGACAAATACCTTTCCATTTGCCGTCAGCCTGGGGGCCCGGGAATATTCTTCATCTCGGGGAGATGCTAGAGTCCTGGTCCCCCATTACTCAAGGACACACTCCCCCACCCCACCCCACCCCACCTCCACCCCCCGCTTGCCATGAAAGTTCTGGGAAGCTCCTACAGAAAGAACCACGGAAAAGAGCTCATCTCACCCTAACGGGGATGCAGCATCCTCATCACTCACAGAAGAGCCTGCACGCGAGAGTGCAGTCAAGTGGAATAGCTGGAGTACACTTTAGAGAAATTTCGCCAAAAGGGAAAGTAGAGATGATGGTCTCTTTTTTAATTCCCTACAAAAAAAAAAAAAAATTCTCCAGAACTTAAAACTATTTTAATCAGCTGGAAAACATACGTGGGCTTTACAGCTCCGAGACAGCTTGCACCGGCCCCGATAAATGCCTATCGCTCATTTGCATACGCTAACAGCTACACTTTAATCAGCCTCCTAATCCCTGATGGTATTAATGAATTTTTTTATGCCTTTTTTTTTTTTTTTTTTTTTTTAGTATCATGTTTGCTAATTCAAAAATGATCAGCGGCTTCTGTGTGCCTTTTTTTATGCGGGAAATAATGGGTGAGCTGGGTACTCCTGTTATCCCGCTCTCACAAATAATTAAGACTACAAAGGGTACAAATCAGTTTGAATGCAGTGCACAAAGGCATGGGCTCAGCAAAGGCCTTTCTCTGTTCCTGTTTCTCCCTCCCCCGGCCCTCACTCTCTCCCTTTTTATTTGTTCCTCTCCTTTGACAAGAGGCAGTTCCCAATGACACCCGGGCAGGCAAGGAGCAGACCTACCAATCCAAAATATTAATTCCCTGCCTCCTACGCCCCGGCCCCATTACCACCACCAGGCCCGGCAAAATGATGTGCGTTTTCATCTCAGAGGGTTCGGATGCCTCTCTCAAGACTGGTTTTCAAAGCACAAACTGCGGTGGAGGAGGGGAGAGAGAACTTCTTGATTAGTGTCTCTCCATATTTTGCACCTTCCTTCCTTGTTCATTTTTCCCAGTCGAACCTGCCAGGCTTTGTGCTGCCAGGGACCCAGGGAATGAGGGAAGCCCCCCCCCCAACCCCCAGCCCTGGGCCTTCCTCCCGTTTGGCGCACAGCAGGCCAGGCCAGCCAGAAACACAACAGCTGGGGACAGGATCCCAGTGTTCTACCGCACCTACAAAATCGGGGCCAAGATTAGACGTGGAAGGCCTGTTGGAAAATTAAAGACAAAAGGGAGGGTCAGCGTTAGTGCTTTGGAGGAATGGGAAAGGCCAGCACAGACCATGGAAACTGTCAAAGCCAAACTGGGTTTAGCCAGCCTGGCTCCCTAGCAGAGCTCCCTGATTGGCAGTTCATGGTCTCGGCCTGCAGGGGCCTAGTCACTACTGCTGGACCACAGGTGAGGGCCCAACCCCATCAGCCAGAGGAAGGAGGAGGCGGTACCAGCCCTGGGCAACCTGCAGCCTGGAGAGTGAGCTCTCTACCGGTGGATAATTAGCAAGGAAATATAGAAACCATCAGTGCAGGTACATCTACATACTTTCACACACACAAAAAAAAGATTTTTTTTTAAGTGTAAAAACAAAATATTCAAAGCACCTCACGTTGTAGAATTATTTTTGAAAGTTTGGGGAGGAGTCATGCCATTCATACTTTTGGTTACGTATGAGATATATAATTTTTAAAATTTCCTCAAAGTGGGGAGACAGCCAAATTTGCAAAGTCCCGTGCACTGTAGCAAGGATAAAGTGCCGCAGGAATATGTAGCGATCACCCAGCCAGTGGACTCCCATTCTCGTGCAGAGGCCCTCTCATCCCCTGGCGGCCTCTCCCTAACCTGCAGTCATTGGGAAATGGGTAAGACTTCCAGACAACTGAAAGTAACAGCCTCTTTAACTTTGACTTGTTGTCTGGCTTCTTCTAGGTAAGTTCTTTTCCACATCGATCCCTAATAGAGCATTCTTTGGTGCACAGTAGGTATACTGGATTACTTTGGGGTGCCATGACCCACTACTGTTGGGAAGCTACCATTGACATTGATCTCATCTAATGGTGTAATATCTGCTTTGATTGTATGAAAAGGTTTGATCTACAGATATAATTTCACTTTAGTCGTACCAGACACCCAGTGATATATTTTACCAAGATGGAATTATATTCCTACTTTTTTAACTCATGAAAATTCAGATACTCTTTATCCAATTTTATTTGATTTAGCTCATTCTCCCTTAGAATGACCCACCTTTAGGCCATTTTAACACCCATCAAGCCACCACCCATCAATACTGAGCATTTACGGTGCCTGTCCCACTTTGGCATATCAACCAGCAGGGAAGTAGAGATTCGGAAACACCAGCAATGCTTCTGGTTGGCCATTCTGGAGGAAAGTTTGAGAGTATTTTGAAAGCATTACTTAATGTTTGGTCTTTTCCCTCTTTATAGCCCTTATATACTACTAGAGGCCCAGTGCATGACATTCATGCACTTGCGAAGGGGGGTCCCTCAGCCTGGCTGTGCCCTTTTGCAGTCCAGGAACCCTCAGGGGATCTCTGACTGATGGCTTAGGCCCAAGGAGCAAGCCTAAGCTATCAGCAGGATATCCTTAATGCTGCTGCCAAGGCAGGAGAGGCTCCCGCCACCACTGCTGCGCTCACCAACCATGAGCTCAGCTTCTGGCTGAGCAGCACTCACACTGACCACCAGGGGGCAGCTCCTGTGTTGAGCATCTGCCCCCTGGTGGTCAGTGCGTGTCATAGTGACTGGTCGCTCTGCTGTTTGGTCGATTTGCATATTACCCTTTTATTATGTAGGATGCCATTGTTTTCTTTAACAGCATTGCTAGACACTGATTGTTCACTAGAATCACCCAAAAAGCTTTTACTAGTAAAACCATAGGTCCACCTTGTAGAAGCCTCAGAATGTCTGATTTAATCAGTCTAGGGTGGGCCATCCGACACTGGTATATTTAAAAGCTGACCAGGTAATTCTAATGTGCAGACAACCAGTTTACTACAGCAAGCAAGGCAGGTGGCACTTGCCTCTGGTGTCATGTTCCTACCGCTAAGCAAACGTACAACAATTAAAGGAGCATTGTCCCCAATGGAGAAATAATTAAAATGCCCACCCAATAAATCTAGTTATAAGTAGTCCCAATGCCATTATTTTTCTATTTCCAAAAGTATTGGAGGAGCTTTGAGGAGGCATCTATGATTTCGGTTATTGCACATGCCTGGAGGTCAGATTCCTCTCAGGAACCCATACCAACAATGCAATTTCTATCTGTGCTTCTTCGCATCTGAAAACTAAAGCTCTCCAAAGAAGATCTTAGTTTGCCTCTCTACCCAAATCTTCAAGAGCCACTAAAGCTGAGCCACCTAATGCCTCAGTAGAACAGATGCAGTGTCCTGTTTTTCAGTTCCACAGCCAAGAGTTTCTGTTCTTCCCCTCATTGTTGAAGAGTTGTTTCTGGAGTTGGCTCCATAACAGAAAGGGTCGTGGAAGAAGTTTAGGATCACAGAGGAAAATCATGGGTGACATCTTTAACTTCACAAACGTGATCTGTGCCAAAGAGATGGAGGTATATGGTACTGTTACACTGTGACGATGCCATTTTGTTCCTGATCTCAGCAACACAACACAAAACTACACCACTGATGGAGGAAGTACCTCGGTGCTGGCAAAATGGCTTATGGATCTGTAGTTGTTGACAGAAGTGCCTCTCTGGCTTGTTAACGTTTAAGTGTCTCTCAGGGTAAAATTGAAGATAAATGCAAATAAGAGAAAACCGGACTAACAGCTCTTCTGAACACGTGTGGACAGCTGAGGGACTGGCGTAAATGGCAGATCCCAAGCCCAGCAGTGTGCTGTGCTTCATGATGACATGAGCTTGCATTGGGTTTCAGTTTAATTCAAAGCCAGGCTCTGGGTTCTCTATGAAATACAGCTTCAAAAGCAGCCATTTT